>CM063520.1:17076138-17676138 GCA_032199755.1 Ambrosia artemisiifolia
AAGATGATGATCAAGACTAGATTTTGAAATATTAACAAATACTTACAAGTCTTGACATAAACTTGATTAGTATACTTGGTTTATTTAAACATAGTAAAATTTACGTGAAACCATATATAATTTTAAAGTTTGGGCATAAAATACAAAGTTCGTAAAGTTGTAAGTATTTTGAGAATGTTTTATAAACTTAAAGGTAGAAGTTGAGCTTTTGGAATGTTAAAGCTGAAAATGACTTTTTTACAAAAGTAACATATCAGGGGTAAAATTTGTGAATTTAAGGGTTCTTTTTATAGGAAAAAAGTAGTAAGTTAACTATATTTTTTTATTGTGACGATATGTTGAAATAATATAGTTAACTAATCAAGTTGACGTGCGAATAACCGGGACAATACTAAAAACGTTGATAAAAAGTGTGTGACCAGAACTGAGATGTGAATGATAAGTAATTATTCTAAAAGTATGTAAATATATTTTTTTATGAAAGAATAATTACGGGAGCTTTATGAAAAATATATTTTTATATGTTGTCGAGTTGTTGAGAAAGTGATTACAAAAATAATACTTAGACGTGGGAATATGATTTAAATATTGACTCTTGTTAATAAATAACGATCACGATTTTAGAGAGGAAATCGGACAGTGATTGGGGCTTGCTTTGGCAAACCAACCTAACATCGGGAATCTATCACTAACGAGCCTAGGACATGTTATCTAATCAAACGGGACTTGAGTATTATAGTGGTGTTGGGATTTGGGTAAAACAACTTGCCGAATAAACAAGCACTAGTAAAATGGTATCTTATGGAAATAAAATAATATAAGTTGTTGAGTCGTATTGGTTGCTATTCCTCCAAATTGTGTTGAGTTGTTTGATGAGCTGAGGTGAGTTTTCACGGCCCCTCTTTAAATGTTTTTAAATGTTTTAAGCTTGGGGAAAAGAAGTGTTTTAAGTTGTCATGTGACGTAAAGGATGATTATGAAGTAATATGGGTACTTAAGTAATGGTGAGCCGCATAGTTGCAAACCCCGTCATGAACTATAACCATTGTAGATGCACGGATGTGGTTGTCGCTTTCGGAATACAAGATTTTGGTTATTTACAATGTTCATTTGATATAACGAGGGGTCGAAGGAGTCAAAACTAGGTCGAATGAAGTTTATTGTAGGTCGAAGGAAGTTTCGTTAAGTATTATATGTTGGTTCGTGCTCTTGACAGGTCGAATGAGTCCATTCAACCTTGCACAAGTTCGAACCAGTTGGTTTATATATATGTTGGAGTTGTTTCCAGTTGTAGGTTGTTGGTCATTCAGTTACTTGTTTGTGTGTGTTTTGTTAAAGAGTTCTGAAAGTGTGTGTTTTCATTAATATTGGATTGTAAACGTTTTATATTGATTATTATTAATGAAAACTTATTGAAAATGGAATCTAACGTGTTCTGATTAAGATTTATATCATTTTGCATGTGAATTAGGGTTTCCGCACCAGATTTACTCATACTCGTGTGATATTGTGTATTCTTTGTGTTAAAAACAATCCTTCAAAGTGGTATCAGAGCATGTGGTTAAGCACACGACTTCAAATTGATACAAATTGTTTAGATTTCAGATCAAAATCATCAAAATCTTTGTTGTTTTCATTGAACATAGAAAAACAATGGTTTTTGATTCATTTGAGTGTGTTTTTACGTGTAAAATCAAAAGTTCTTTCATAATAGTTGTTTAGATTGCAATCCGAATCAAAGCCAAATCTTTTACAATCAAATTCAACAACTTTTTGGAAAATCAGATCAACATTGTTGATTTTTGAAGAAATTTTGATTTTAATCATGGGCCAGGTCGAATCAATGTGTGTTTAGGTTGAATCAGTTGAAAATCTTTCATTCGGGGTGAGTTTTTAGGTCGAATAAGTGAGTTTTGATTTCATTCGAGTGTTCAGATTTTCATTCGGGTACATCGAAGGTTCAAACCAGTCAGTTACAGTTTTTTGGAGATCGAATCAGGCGGTTACTTATTCATTCGAGTTTACATTTAGGTCGAATCAATCATTTTCTGTTCATTCGACCTACCGAAAGTTTAAACCAAGTGTTTTTGTTGCTAAATTTTGCTAAGTGTTGAAATATGGACATTATGGACAACATATGGGGATTACCGGTGAACCCTAGACCTATTATGACCCAACCACAACAAACACAGATGAATCCATGGGCCGTTGCAGCTGAAAGGGGTAATACACAACCACAACCACAACCACAACCACAACCACAACCGATTCCAAACTACTAGGCTGTGTCAGGACCAACTCAACCTGCTGTTAGACCTCCTTCACAACCAATTCCAGACTATTGAGGTGTAGTGCAAAGTCAGACCAAAAATGCCATTAAAACTTTGGTGAATGATCTTTCTACAGGAAACGGGAATAGACCACCTAAGATGTTGGATATGATAGAGTATCATTCATGGAAAAAGCGGTTTAAGATTAATCTTGAAGGTTTAGATGGTGGTGAGGCGTGGCAAATGATTGTTAAGGGATATGTGCCACCGATGATTGAGAACTCTAACACATCGATTGCACTTGATGATTAAAGGATGATGAAAAGAAGAAATATGCAGCAGAGAAGAAAGCATACTCACAGCTATCTCAAGCTTTGACATCTGATTTACTTCATCAGTTTGGTCCTTTTTCTACCTTGAAGCAGCTTTGGGAAGCTTTGAAGAGTAGAAATGATGGAAATGAAAAGACAAGGAGACTTAGAGTTGAAGAGTGAAGAAAGAATTTGAGAACTTCAGCTTTGTTGGAACTGAGACTTTAAAAGAACTTACTCCTAGATTTTTTTCATTTGTTATCTGAATTGTCTAACTATGAGATTGTTTATCCTATGCCTGAGGTTGTAGAAAATTTTGCTAATGCATTGCCTCCCTATTGGAGTCAACATGTTGAAGTGTTGAGAGAGAAGGATTCTTTTCCATACTGGTCAATCAATGAATTCATTTAGAAGCTGGAAAACAAGGAAATGGAAGTTCTTCATCTTCGACTGTTCCAAGTGGAGGTGCAAGTTTAAGAGCACAGACTGCATTTATTTCTAGTGTTGAAGCAAACAGTGCTGCAAGTTATTATGGTGTATCTTCTAAACCATCATACACACCAACTCATCCTCCAATGCAAGCTGCTAGTTATTATGAGATGAATGTGACACAACAATATATACCAAATGGTGGATTTTAGAAAGCAGCACCAAATGTGAACCAAACTCAATCAAGCTCGAGTTCCATTGTATTAGAAACTTCTAATATGGATAATGTGACTATATAAGTAGCCCAAAAGCATGTTGCTTTAGTTTTTGCAATGGTTGCTTCATAAGATGGACTTGTAGCAGGTCAAATTGGCAATAACAATTTGATTAATGAGGATTATGCCCAGATTGACAAAGAAGAAATCGAGTTGATTGACATTCAGTGGGAGTTTGCTAGTGTTGTGAGAAAAGCCACAGAACTCATGGAGAAAACTGATAGAACTGATCTTGCTACATCACCTAACAAAACATATGGCTTCAACAAAGCAGAAGTGACTTGCTTTAACTGTGGTGTAAAAGGACACTTTGCTAGGGAGTGCACTAAACCAAACCCACAAGGAAACCAAAACCCTTTCAACACAAACTACCAAAACAGAACCCAAAACAATTTCCAAAACCAAAACAACTTTCAAAATTAAAACCGTGCTTCACAAAATACCAATCAAAGACAAACATCAACACCCAACCAAACTCAAAACATCCCAAACCATAAAAGAAACATAGTTCCAATATCCACTCCAACTAATCAAAACCAAAGCCAAAACACTAATCAAGCAATGGTGATACAACAAGATGAGGGATTTAGCTGGAATGACATGCAACTTGGTGTCGAAGTGATTTCTGGGGGAAATGTTGCATGCTTTGCACAAGATATGGTGAATATAGAAGTGGAGAAAGTTGATAGTTTGGTTATTGAAGAGGTAGTTGATGAGATTGTGGATGAACCGGTAGTTGAAGAAACCGTGTCTAAAACGGTTGTTGATTCTGATTCTGAAAGTGAAACAGATTCTGATGCAAGTGTTAATGATGATATTGAGCAACTTCTCGTAGAGGCCGACTTCCAAATCAGCAAGAAGTCGTGTGTGGTTAATGATATTTCTACTAAAGTGGATTATTCAAAGTTCTTTTCTGGAGATGAAGCTCATTTTGCTCTCATCGCGATGACAGAGTCAACCAACCCGGTAAGTTCTAACTCATCTTTTAAATATTATGGTACTTGTGATAGACTTGATAGTGAGGTTTCAAAGCTAAAATATGATTTAGAAAGTGCTAAAACCGCAATTGAAACATACCGTAAAAATGAGAAAACTCTAAACAAAACCTTAGAAAACTATAAGAAAGATGTTTCAGAACTGACAAAAACACTTTCAAACAAACAAATTTCCATTAAAAACTACATCAATGAGTTAGAAGGAACTAAACTTGAAATGGAAAAGATTAAATGTTTTTCTGAAAAAGTTAACAAGAAATTGGAGAGTTACCTCAATGTGGCCTATGTGTTGGACCACATTGTAGAGGATCCGAGTAAAGAAAACATTCACACCAATGTTAGTTACAAATCAATTCCATCTCCGGTGTTGTTTGAAAATCACAACCATGATGTTGTGACATCAGAAAGTTTAGTTAAATCTGACTCTGCATCAGAAAACGAATCCAACACTTCAAGTGTGGGTGATCTGAAATCTGATGTAAGACCGATTTTGGGAGTGAATGATGAAGGCGTAGAAGCTGTAACTAATGATGAGTTTGATTCTGAGATTGATGAACCTAGAAAGAATGTCGATATTCCTTTGGAAAATCACATTCGAACCATTGAGGGTAATACAACACCTAAGGTTCAACATTCTCCTGAGGCTATAAATAAACTGAATCCATCAGTTAAGCAATTAAGGGTATTTACTTCATGCCCGTATGTAACACACAAAAGGCATGAAGTTGAGAATAGGCAAAACCATAGAAATTCGAATGTTGGTTTTCCTAAAAGGCAGGTTTATCCTCAACAATGATTTTATCAAAGAGGAAACCAACCGATTGTTAATGACAATCGCAATCGGATTGCTATGGAAAAGAGAATGAAGAGGCCTATGGTGAACTTAGCAAATGATAGGCAAAAGGTTTATCCTAATTCTAATGTCACGTCAGTTGCTGGACCTTCGTCTGTTAAATCAGACAAGGTATCTAAGAATGTTTCTTCACGAGTCGTTTCTAAGAAAATTGAAGATATTAAACCTAAGTTTCAAACTCAGATTAGAATTTTGAAACGATCGAAACAAACTTGGACACCTAAGGCTTCTTCAGGTGCTTCGAGCTCGACATCAAATGAGACGGTGAAAGAAAAACAAAGTGTTGTTAAGAATAACGTGTCTGAGAAAAATTGTTCATTAAATGATTCTAATGTTGATACTCAAAGACCCAAGACCACAAAGGCTTGAGTCCCTCATAAAAATTAATCAATTGTTGATTGGTGCAGGGAGTTCCAACTGGCCCTATTAGCAGTCTTTGGATTGTTGACTGTCCCACCCCGCGAAGGCGAAAACACGGGGATGCAATGACCGAAAGGTTTCCAAGCACAAGGTTTAAGAAACTCTCATTTTTATTTGAATAGTACCACCATAAACGATGGATATTGTCATAATCTTACTTAGTACGACATCATAATGTTAACAACAGGAAATATTGTCTAGTAAACTTGAAAACAAACAACATGAGGTTGACAAGGAAAACCCTTCAAAGTGGTACCACGCAGTGCTTGCTCGAACCCTTCCCTCAAATCTCTGTGGCCCTCCATTTAGTTACCTGAAAAACATGCATAACGAGTTTTGTCAACAATAATGTTGGTGAGTTCATGGGTTTGATTGTAATAAATAAAACCAACGTGTAATTCGTGTATGACCAATCATAAGCTAGTTAAGCAAATGATTACTGTGCAAACCATGTGTCCCATAACCAAACCTCTTGACGGTTGTGCCTCGCGCATTGTACACTAAAGACAATGTATGTATAGTAGAATACTAACACTCTTTTGTATGTAACCGGTTAGAGCGACTAACCAAGAGTGGGGGTGTCAACCCAATAGATCTATTAAAGTGTTCCATGGCTAAGTGTTTAGCTAATGGTTACAGTAAATGTTGTACGAGGACTAGTGAGCTCATGAACCTATATGTCTCATGTTCCACATGGTAGTCACGATAGAATTTACACACACTTGAAAGTGACACTAGTATTGATGCATGTATTTCCCCCGAAAATGTAAAATAGTAAAATGGGGCCGTAAAAACTCACCTGATAGTAGTACGTGTGGTCTGGTGACGTCGGAATATTTTTGTTTTTAGGCCTAGTTTAATAGGTAAAACTCATGACAAGGACTTGTCTTGGGATTTCTTATGATGGCCGATTATATGTACATGTATATAGGTATGGATTGTGAGTTTAACATGTGTGATTTGTTCATGTGTAGCAATAGCCATGAGGTATATACATATACATATACATATATATTTGTTAGTTATCATAGGTCGTGTTAGGTTAAGATATAGGAATGTCTCTTGAGTGTTGGATGACGACATTAACATGTATTTTGTTTCGTAGGTATCACATATTTATTAAATGATAACCCATGGTGGTCCTTGCATTCACATACATGTGTTAAAGGTGAATTATCATGTGTTAGAGTGTAATAACCTCTTGAAATGCTTGTTTGGTTTCTTGTCCGGGTGTTGTATGACTAAATGAGTTACCATGTTGAGTTTTCTGACTAACTCTTGCTTCCTTAGACTAGGGGGGTATAGTGTATGCAAAATGTTTAAATATGCACATATAATAAAGTAATAAATAAAACGTGTACGGATATTGACCTAGTTTGTTGACTGTTGTCACATTCTCCCCTTGTTTTGGAATTTCGTTCCCGAAATCGGGTTTCCCTACTAGTTTCCGTAATCTTAGGAAAGAGATCTGGGTACTTGCGTATCATCTGGTATTCGCGTTCCCATGTAAATTCGGGACCACGCTTTGCATTCCATCTGACTTTCACAAGTTTGGTGCGGCTCCTTCTCAACTTCTGGAATTTCCAATCCGTCGCCTTGATTGGCTCCTCGACAAAATGGAGCTGATCATCGATGTGAATTTCTTTGGGAGGAATGATCAAGGATTCGTCGGAGAAACACTTCGTTAGATTAGATACGTGGAAAATGTCATGAACACCACTTAGCTCTTCTGGTAACTTGAGCTTGTATGCCACGGGACCAACCCTAGAAAGTATTTCAAACGGACCAATGTATCAGGGATTAAGTTTTCCACGCTTGCTAAATCGTGGTACACCCTTCCTGGGTCAGACTTTCAAGAGTACCTTATCGCCAACTTGGAATTCAAGTGGTTTGCGACGGTGATCAGCGTAGCTCTTTTGGCGATCTCGAGAGGCTTTCAAGAAATCACGGATCTGAAAGATCTTGTCGGTGGTCTCTTGAATGAGCCCGGGCCAGTCAAATACTTGTCTCCAACTCCTGCCTAACACAAAGGAGATCTACACTTACGACTCTACAGGGCTTCGAACGGAGCAGCCTTGATACTGGTGTGGTAACTGTTATTGTAGGAGAATTCAACAAACAGTAGATGAGAATCCCCGTTTCCACCGAAATTGATTACGCATGCCCGAAGCATATCTTCCAATGTTTGAATTGTGCATTCACTCTAGCCATCGGTTTGAGGATGATAAGTTGTGCTCATGTCTAAGCGAGAGCCCAATGCGTCCATCAATGTTTGCCAGAATCGGGAAGTAAATCGACTGTCTCGGTCGGAAATGATTGAAACAGGCACACCATGCCTAGTTACAATCTCTTTGATGTACAACTTGGCGAGTTTCTCCAACTTGTCGGTTTCCTTAATCGGCAAGAAATGCGCGGATTTAGTCAACCTGCCAACAATTACCCAAATCGTGTCGTGACCACTAGACGTCTTAGGTAACTTGGTGATGAAGTCCATAGAGATTTGTTCCCATTTCCAGACAGGAATCTCTGGTTGCTGAAGTAGACCAGACGGCTTCTGATACTCAGCTTTGACCTTTGAACAGGTAAGGCATCGGTTGACGTATGTAGCGACTTCACCTTTCAGGTTGGGCCACCAGTAAAGCTCATTCACATCTTTGTACATCTTTTCAGCACCAGGATGGACCGAGTATCTAGACTTGTGGGCTTCTTCTAGGATTAGATCACGTAAACCACCAAAACGTGGCACCCAGATTCGGTTGGCAAAATAAACTGTGCCGTCAGACCTTGGTTCCAACAGATTCACCATCTTGAATAACGACTCATTCTTCAGGTTCTCACCTTTTAGAGCTTCCTACTGAGCGTCACGGATACAGGTAATGAGATTTGTATGGATGGTCAAACCTAGCGTGCGCACACGCAGGGTCTTAACTCGTTCCTTTCGGCTTAATGCATCAGCCACAATGTTGGCTTTTCCTGGATGGTATTTAATCTCACAATTGTAATCGTTCAGCAATTCAACCCATCTGCGTTGCCGCATGTTCAGATCCTTCTGACTATAGATGTGTTGCAAGCTTTTATGATCAGTGAAGATAGTGCACTTAGTGCTGTAAAGGTAGTGCCTCCAAATCTTGAGAGCAAAGATTACTGCACCCAACTCTAGGTCATGAGTGGTGTAATTCTTCTCATGAATCTTGAGTTGTCGGGATGCATAGGCAATGGCCTTATTCCTTTGAATGAGTACGCATCCAAGACCTGGATGAGAAGCATCGCAATAAACCACGAAATCATCGGTACCTTCAGGGTGGGAGAGAATTGGAGCACTGCACAAACAGTCCTTCAATACTTGGAATGCATTCTCCTGCTTAACTCCCCAATCGAACTTCTTGTCTTTCGAAATCCGCAACTGATGATATCCCGATCGTAGATTGATCTTCGAGTAGTAGCTGGATCCTTGCAACTGATCGAACAGATCATCAATTCTTGGCAACGAGTACTTGTTCTTGATGGTTAGCTTGTTCAACTCCCGGTAGTCGATGCACATGCGGAAACTCCCGACTTTCTTCTTCACGGACAGAATAGGCGCTCCCCACGGAGAGAAGCTCGGACGAATGAAACCTTTGTCCAACAACTCCTGAAGTTGGTTAGACAGTTCCTGCATTTTAGATGGTGCCAGCTGATACGGAGTGCGGGCTACTGGGCAGCTCCTGGGACAAGATCAATGCGAAACTCGATCTGTCGTGGCGGTGGAAGTCCCGGCAAGTTCTATGGATAGACTTCAGGGTAATCTCGCACCACTGGAATGTCCACGAGTTTCCGTTCTTTGGCTTTTTGTTCAACGACATGTGCCAAAAACGCGACACAACCTTTCCTTAAACATTTTTACGCCTTAATGCAGGATATGACTCGAAGAGTGGGTAAACCCTGGCTTCCTCGAATCAATAGGGTCTCATCTTTGGACAAGGGGATTCGAGCCAACTTCTTGTGGCAGACGATCTTTGCACGATGTTTGGATAACCAATCCATGCCAATGACAACATCGAAACTACCCAGTCGGATAGGTAGTAAATCGATATGAAAATCATGGCCGTTGAGTACCTGAACACAATCCTTAACAACTTCCTCGGATGAGATCAACTTACCATGAGCTAACTCTATGGTGTAACGTGTTTCCAACTTACTAGATTCTAATCCAAGGGATTTCTTAAAGTCGGTGGACACAAAGCTAAAATCTGCGCCTGAGTCAAAAAGTACTGATGCAAAATGGTTGTTAAGGAGAAACGTACCCGTGACTACATTAGGATATTTGCGTGCTTCGTTGGCTCCTAGCACGAACGCTCTACCATGGGTTTGATCCTTGGCTTTGGGACAGTCCTTTCGGAAATGCCCAGTCGCACCGCATTCGAAACACTCCTTTTTGGCTGGAGGAGTGTTTGTGGCTTTGGCCTTGCAGTTGGCGGTTGAGTGACCATGACGGTTACAGTTCTTGCATAAGATGCTTTCGCAGGTACCAATGTGATGGTAGTTGCATGTCACACCCCAACCCGGACAGGTTGAAATGTCACTATTACAGATATCAAAACCAAACACAATCCATAAAAAAAAAAATCGAGAAGACAACCAAGAGTCTCAAATCAAACCGAACAAAATCCTAAGTCTTAATTTCATTTATTATTGAATTTAAACAAAAAAAATGAAAAGTCTTGAACTTTCTTTATCTCTCACTCATCCCTGATTTCCCAGATTACCTGCGAACACGTAAAACAAGACAACAAAGAAAATACGGCTGAGCCAAAAATTGCCCAGTAACGGAGAAATCAATAGTTCATGAAAAGAACGAACGAAGGGAAAGAAATATGAAATCCCAACAACTATATTTTAAACTCGAACCCAAACCCATACCGAACAAATGTTGAACACAATCTATGAAGTAACCCGACACCCATTCGGGACAAGTTCAAACGTAACAGAGCATATCGAAACAAGATCATAAACATATCATATACGGATATCAAACTGCGTGACTATAGATAACAATAATTTAAGTCACATCAAACGGAAACCACCCATGAGCCAAAACAAACTGACAAACTGGTACACAGATAGCTAGTCTATGCACCTATGAGATGGTGAGTGTGGCGTACACCCATTATTCCAATCTCCACAAAACAAACTCAAACTCAAAGCTAAGATCGATCTATACGCCTCTAGGGGCCAAGTGTTACACTAACACAATCTAGAAACGCCGTGAACTTTTATTACGCACTGTCACGATAAGTGCCATGTCGTTGACGCCCAAACGACAAGTCAAAACAAACTGCTCAGGTGATCGAGTACAAAGGATAAGGTCATTCAAATAACTTAAAGATAACGAAAATAATATTAACGGGAACATGCAATAATGATCACAAATTAATAGGTATATTGCATGCTACAACGAATTTGACAAACTTATAATACGAATCTAAATAACTAACGAAAAAGACAAAATCCGCACTACAAAGTGACGGACATGATGAAAGAAATACTATGATGTCAAGATCGAGAATCCGTACCTTAATTTAGCGAGAGACAGCAGAATTCAGAGATAAGATAATCAAATTTTATGCAAACCTAAATCCCGCATTTATAAGATTAGTTTATTACCATTTTTAGTAATAGTTATTATTTAGATCTTATAATGTTCACACACATATGAATATGAAGGTTGTATATAGATTATATCTTATATATATATATATATAATGACGATAGTTAGAAATAATGAGATAACCACTTCAGGGAATTTTATATGAAGCTATATACGTCACTTCGTAATTCAAAATATGAATTCTAAATGATGCGTTCACCGATTCATAACATAATATGCTTACGAGTTTTTTTTTTTTATTTAATAGCAATAGAAGCTGACAAAAAAAAAATAAAAATAAAAATAAAAATAAATGATAGGATTCAAATGAATTATTGGCTACAACTTGATGATAAAGTTAGACCCATCTTTTTTTCCACACAACACACATAAACCCAACATCCATAAATATTAGTTAATATCATAACCCATATCCCATACACACACTGATACAGAACCCCCACACACATGCAAATCGATATACACACATATATATATTTATTTGTTTGTTTTTGGTGTGAACTGACTAGTAAGGTAAGAGGATGAATACCAAGCTTGAATCAGAGCCGTAACAGATGACGGAGGCTAAAACGCGTTGGTAGTCACGGCGGGTTGGACGCCTGTCATTGTTGTAGGAATTAAGGAAACAAGTGGAACCGAATTCAAATACGACAAAGAATGGTATCAAGATCGGTACCTGGTCTAAACAGGAACAAGATGATGCTACGAAGGCTATGCGCGTCGGTATACGGCGGTGGCAACGAACTAAATCGTGGCGCTACAGAATTGGTTGCGGTGTGGTGGTAGCAATCCGAATGCAAGTAGCTTGTGCAGGGAGTAAATCGAAAGCAAATGTGAGGGGTTCGGTTGTGAGATCGAAAGGTTTAAAATGATTCCATACGGTGTATAAGGAGCAATCCTCGGTTTGTTTGTTTCTAGATATTCAAAAATTGAAATAGAGGATTTTGTTGCAATCTGAAAACGTTTATTTATATATATATATATTTATATATATTACAATTCTACCCCCCTAAAAAAAAATTTTGTCCCTAAAATTGCTATGCATGAGTAACAAGCAAATTTATATATAACAGTTTTCAGATGTCGCAAACTATAATGACATGTCAGATACTAAAGGAATTTACG
This sequence comes from Ambrosia artemisiifolia, assembly GCA_032199755.1. Taxonomy (NCBI): domain Eukaryota; kingdom Viridiplantae; phylum Streptophyta; class Magnoliopsida; order Asterales; family Asteraceae; genus Ambrosia; species Ambrosia artemisiifolia. Next base: position 17,088,464 of record CM063520.1, read on the forward strand.
AATTCTTGAAATGATAAACGGAACTAAACGGATTTAAACTCGAATGAAATAAGACAAAATTCACACATATCTAATATTAGAGTACGTAAACGGATACAGATAGCTATAATAGATGGCAAGTTTTCTAGAATTATGTGTAATATATAATGGACACGATTTAATTTGGACAATCTCTACAAAAATAATTAGTAACAGTGGCATATCTCAAAGGCCAAATTAACTAAAGGGTACTCTAGGACAAACAACATAGACTTCAAATACTTAGCAAACAAAAGTGTTACCACATAATGGGTGCACGAGTATCAAATAGAGCACATATATCATGTTTATCAAAATATGCACTTAACCAAAACCATACCTGTGGCATTAGCGGCGTTTCCCCCCGTATTAGCTCTAGGGTTGACCTGAGGGCACTCCCTAACCATATGTCCTGCATCTCCACAATTGAAACAAAGTCCTGCAGCTCGACGACAAACACCTTTATGAGGTTTCCCACAAGTGGCACAAGGAGGGTCGCGGTTTGGTGGCGGGTTCTGAGGCTGAGCTTGATTTGGAACCTGATTTTGTTGCGCTGGCCTTTGGTTCTGATTATTGTAATTCTTGTCAAAACGGTGCCTACGGCCTTGGAATTGATCATCGCCATCACGAGTAAAAGAATTACCATGGTTGTTTTCCCTTGGCCGTTTGCGACTATCATCAAAAACCTTCTCCCGGTGTTTCTTATCATTATCCAAATTCTTGACCGCATCCACAATCTCATTAATGTCAGCAAAACGAAGGTTCAAGATAAATTTCCTATCCCGATCACACACAGCCCACTTGAAACGATTGGTTTGCTGCTCATGAGTACCAGCGGTTGGGCCCAGAAAACTCACCAGGCGACAGAAACGAGCTTTAAATTCCATGATTGGTTCATCGTCATCCTGCATGATCATCGAATACTCCCTTAAATACTCGCTGCGGTCAGCATCAGTAAAGTATTGCTGATAGAACAGTGTACGGAAATCATTCCAGGGTAGAGTAGCAGCATACTGATCACCTCCCCGAGCATTCTTCAGAGTCTTCCACCAGCGGTGTGCGTCATCCTCCAATTTATAGCTAGCGAGCCTGACCTTAAACACGTCATCGACTCCCAAAACCTCAAACAACTTCTCAATATGGGCTATCCAATTTTCTGCTTCAACTGGAGTGGCAGCAGTACTAAAAGATTTTGGCTTTTGCTTTTGAAAACGCTCCAGCCAGACATGAATGCCATCAGGAGGATTAGCATTAGCATTCGCATTCGCATTAGCATTAGCATTAGCATTAGCATTGGCATTAGCATTGGCATTAGCATTACCATTGGCATTAGCATTAGCATTGTCCTGTCGCAGCTGTTGGATTAAGTTAGGAACCAATCCTGCAATCGCCGTATTAACAGCGTTAGCGATGAGGGTCTCAAGGGGAACGTCGCCTGAAGTCCCAGCATCATTAGAGTTGTTCACACGTCTAGGAGCCATTCTGAAAAGGAAGATATACGTGTGAGCAAAGAAAAGCATTTAGATTGCGCGAAAAAGTGACAAGAGTGAATCCTAACCCAACGTCTACCCATTACCTCACATGTTTCGTTATTTACGTTTAAGTTTTCTACAGGAAAGAGCCTGGTGCTCTGATACCATAACTGTCACACCCCAACCCGGACAGGTTGAAATGTCACTATTACAGATATCAAAACCAAACACAATCCATAAAAAAAAAAAATCGAGAAGACAACCAAGAGTCTCAAATCAAACCGAACAAAATCCTAAGTCTTAATTTCATTTATTATTGAATTTAAACAAAAAAAATGAAAAGTCTTGAACTTTCTTTATCTCTCACTCATCCCTGATTTCCCAGATTACCTGCGAACACGTAAAACAAGACAACAAAGAAAATACGGCTGAGCCAAAAATTGCCCAGTAACGGAGAAATCAATAGTTCATGAAAAGAACGAACGAAGGGAAAGAAATATGAAATCCCAACAACTATATTTTAAACTCGAACCCAAACCCATACCGAACAAATGTTGAACACAATCTATGAAGTAACCCGACACCCATTCGGGACAAGTTCAAACGTAACAGAGCATATCGAAACAAGATCATAAACATATCATATACGGATATCAAACTGCGTGACTATAGATAACAATAATTTAAGTCACATCAAACGGAAACCACCCATGAGCCAAAACAAACTGACAAACTGGTACACAGATAGCTAGTCTATGCACCTATGAGATGGTGAGTGTGGCGTACACCCATTATTCCAATCTCCACAAAACAAACTCAAACTCAAAGCTAAGATCGATCTATACGCCTCTAGGGGCCAAGTGTTACACTAACACAATCTAGAAACGCCGTGAACTTTTATTACGCACTGTCACGATAAGTGCCATGTCGTTGACGCCCAAACGACAAGTCAAAACAAACTGCTCAGGTGATCGAGTACAAAGGATAAGGTCATTCAAATAACTTAAAGATAACGAAAATAATATTAACGGGAACATGCAATAATGATCACAAATTAATAGGTATATTGCATGCTACAACGAATTTGACAAACTTATAATACGAATCTAAATAACTAACGAAAAAGACAAAATCCGCACTACAAAGTGACGGACATGATGAAAGAAATACTATGATGTCAAGATCGAGAATCCGTACCTTAATTTAGCGAGAGACAGCAGAATTCAGAGATAAGATAATCAAATTTTATGCAAACCTAAATCCCGCATTTATAAGATTAGTTTATTACCATTTTTAGTAATAGTTATTATTTAGATCTTATAATGTTCACACACATATGAATATGAAGGTTGTATATAGATTATATCTTATATATATATATATATAATGACGATAGTTAGAAATAATGAGATAACCACTTCAGGGAATTTTATATGAAGCTATATACGTCACTTCGTAATTCAAAATATGAATTCTAAATGATGCGTTCACCGATTCATAACATAATATGCTTACGAGTTTTTTTTTTTTATTTAATAGCAATAGAAGCTGACAAAAAAAAAATAAAAATAAAAATAAAAATAAATGATAGGATTCAAATGAATTATTGGCTACAACTTGATGATAAAGTTAGACCCATCTTTTTTTCCACACAACACACATAAACCCAACATCCATAAATATTAGTTAATATCATAACCCATATCCCATACACACACTGATACAGAACCCCCACACACATGCAAATCGATATACACACATATATATATTTATTTGTTTGTTTTTGGTGTGAACTGACTAGTAAGGTAAGAGGATGAATACCAAGCTTGAATCAGAGCCGTAACAGATGACGGAGGCTAAAACGCGTTGGTAGTCACGGCGGGTTGGACGCCTGTCATTGTTGTAGGAATTAAGGAAACAAGTGGAACCGAATTCAAATACGACAAAGAATGGTATCAAGATCGGTACCTGGTCTAAACAGGAACAAGATGATGCTACGAAGGCTATGCGCGTCGGTATACGGCGGTGGCAACGAACTAAATCGTGGCGCTACAGAATTGGTTGCGGTGTGGTGGTAGCAATCCGAATGCAAGTAGCTTGTGCAGGGAGTAAATCGAAAGCAAATGTGAGGGGTTCGGTTGTGAGATCGAAAGGTTTAAAATGATTCCATACGGTGTATAAGGAGCAATCCTCGGTTTGTTTGTTTCTAGATATTCAAAAATTGAAATAGAGGATTTTGTTGCAATCTGAAAACGTTTATTTATATATATATTTATATATATTACATTGCATTTGCTGCAGTGAGGATGGTTGTATTTGCGTTTGGGCTACTCAGCAGTTGTGGCAGCAAAGATTTTCACGGCATCTTGTGGCTTGTGGGAGGAGTTCATGCCCTTCCGGTTTTTGGAATGTTTGCGCTTGTTCTTGGAACTCTCACTGGTAACTGTAACCTTTTGGTTTAACGAACCCATGCGAACAGCGTCGTCGGTCAAACTTTGAGCTAGGGTAACCGCAGCCTGGATAGTGGATGGTGCCGATGCAGTAACCATACTGCAGATCTTTGGTGACAGACCCCAGATATACCGCTCAATTCTCTTGTATTCGGGCGTGATCATGTGTGGGACCAATTGAGAGATTTCATGAAAGCAAGTGGTATATGCAGTTACGTTGGCATCCACCATGGTAAGATTCCAGAACTCAGCTTCTAGCTTCTGGAGTTCACTCCTGGGGCAGTACTTTTCCATGAGCAGTGTTTTGAGGTCGGTCCAAGCAAGGTTGTACGCCGCTTCTCTGCCCAGGGTTTGCACTTGCATATTCCACTAGGTAAGGCCTTCATCCTGAATGGTACAAGTGGAGTACTTCACCTTTTTATCCTCAGAGCAACCACTGATGTCGAGGACTGATTCGGTCTTCTCTATCCATCGGACAATCCCTACGGCACCCTTGGTACCTCGGAAAGTCCATGGCTTGCATGCCATGAATAGAGTTTTCATCTTCGTGATCTGTTTCACTAACTCAGCGGAGACCGGTACCTCCTAAACCTCCACTGGAGTCAGCCCGAGCTGCATCGTGTTGAGCAATTACTGCAGCAATTACTCTAGCTAACTCAACGGGAGTGGTCGGTAGTGGTCCGCCTGCGGTTATCCGTGCCGACTGTCTGGTAGGCATAACTAAGAAAAGTAACACAACAAACATAAGAGATGCACATATAATCACATAATAACCAACACAATCCTGCATATAAGTTAAATTAAATTCATACAACCACATGACATAATATCCATACATAATTCCAAAAGTAGTTAGGAAGTTTTTGAACATCATGTCCCAACATCATAAAACATCACAAGTCATCACATACATAAACATAACACAAGTAACAACTAAGAAGAGGGTGGGAAAGTAGCAGCAAGAGAAATAATTGTCTCCCCATCTGGCTCGCTCCATCACAGCAGTCAATCTCCCCTGCTCAGCCTCGGCCCACTAGCTCTCGAGCTCCCGAATGCGATCTCCCAACGACACTAGCTGCACATCATGGGATATAAGGACACCACACTCAGTGTGGAGAGGTCTCCTAGATGAGTCCCCCAAATTCAAGACCTCGAGATCATCCTCCTCGTCCCGGTGTGCCAGGATACTAGAGAGGCTAGGAAGGTAAGGCCGCTTGCGGGCCTGAGAGTGTCGCTTCAGTCTCTTCGATGGCTCGCACACCTCCACTACAAGAGGCTCTAGCATGGTGTCAACGGGTTGACAAGGCTCACCGGTCGGGACAGGGTCAGCGGGAAGGGAAAAGATCAGGGCTCTAGCGGGTATAGTAATAACAAAAGATGGTCGTAACCTCTTTCGGGGCGTACACTTTTTGATCGTACTTCCCGAAGTATCCAAACGAAAGAAGGGGTTAAGGCTGGAGGGGTAACAGAGCGGTGAGGGTCAGGGATGGCTAGAGGAGGTGGGGCGTCATCGTCTGCGTCGTCGTCGGAGGTACGCCTCATGGCTGGAGGAGGGTCGATATATATATATATATATATATATATATATATATGTAAATAATCACATATGTAAATAAATGAACTACTGTACTCGTATGTCTTCGTGGAGCGGCTTGAGATTTGAGTGGTGGAAGGCGTGACATCGTGGTACTTTGTGAAAACGTTTAGAAAAATGTTTTAAGTTATAGTTGACTCAAAAGAATCTTAGTTCGCTATAACCTTGTGCTCTAATACCAATCTGTCACACCCCGCCAAGGCGGAAGCACGGGGATGCGACGACCGAAAGGTTTTTAAGCACAAGGTTCAAGCAACACACATTTTTATTGAAATAGTACCACCATAAATGATGGATATTGTCATAAACTTATTTAGAACGACATCGTAATGTTAACAAAAGGAAATATTGTCGAGTACTCTTGAATACAAACAACATGAGGATGACAAGAAAAACCCATCAAAGTGGTACCATGCAGTGCTTGCTCGAACCCTTCCCTCAAATCTCTGTGGCCCTCCATTTAGTTGCCTGAAAAACATGCATAACGAGTTTTGTCAACAATAATGTTGGTGAGTTCACGGGTTTGATTGTAATAAGTAAAACAAACGTGTAATTCGTGTATGATCAATCCTAAGCTAGCTAAGCAAATGATTACTGTGCAAACCATGAGTCCCATAACCAAACCTCTTGACTGTTGTGCCTCGCGCATTGTACAGTAAAGACAATGTATGTATAGTAGAATACTAACACTCTTTTGTATGTAACCGGTTAGAGCGACTAACCAAGTGTGGGGGTGTCAACCCAAAAGATCTATTAAAGTGTTCCATGGCTAACTGTTTAGCTAATGGTTACAGTACACATTGTACGAGGACTAGTGAGCTCATGAACCAATATGTCTCATATTCCACATGGTAGTCACGATAGAATGTACACACACTTGAAATTGACCCTAGTATTGATGCATGTATTTCCCCTGAAAATGTAAAATAGTAAAATGGCGCCGTAAAAACTCACCTGATAGTAGCACGTGTGGTTTGGTGACGTCGGAATATGAAGCAACTATCGTCCAGGCAGGTATTGCCCTATGATTATTGAGGACATAGTAAGTTGTGTATTCTTGTTTATCATACAGAGTCGTACACCCTTTATTTGTGAACCGTGTTACTAGTTGTGGATGGTGAAAGGCTTATAGTGAATCGTGGGGCAGACTCATATGGGCCCCATGTAAAGTCCTGGGCCACATATTGTATTTAATCCATCATGTATGTTCGCTTTATTTATAAAAACAAGTGTTTGACATATGTTTAGCCTTTTAATGTGCTCAAGTTGAGCTAACATATGTTCGAGTCTTATTGACATGTGTTAATAAGTGAGGGCCGAAGCTAACACATATCGTGTGTTTGATATGTGATCATTAAAATCGACGGATCTTCCTTCTACCATGATGTCGATCCATAATAAGGTGTGTAAGGCCGATTATATCACTTAGATCATGGACTTTGATTTTGAATATGAACCAAACACTCTTCTGAAAGTCCAAAAATATCCTTTGATTTACCATAGCCGATTAGTATTACCTTGAAATGTTACACGACATTGTTTAACTATAGTCGTCCATGTGTCCATGAGTTAATGTGTGTGTAGTGTATTTTGTTAGCAAGATGCTATGATCATGTTAACCGACTAATGGTGCCTCCCTATAATTGGTTATTGGCCGATTACTCAAGCCTTAAGTGTGCTTAATCCGGTTTCACAATGGGGCCGATAAGTGATGAAACAAAGGTGGGTTAGTGTATCTCTAGTACATGGATTGATCATGTGTATAGGCTTCAATTGGATGCAAATGTTGACAATTCCTTCTTGTCTCAATATCATCCTTGGCCGCTATTGGGTATCCAAAAGAGGAATGCCTTCTTTCTTGAGGAGAGGTGCATCGTTCTTGTCTTATACATGATTGTATGTAAGTAAGTGTCATGCCTCTTTCCTTGTATGTAGCCAATAGATGTAAGGGATCCAAAAGAGGGTATGCTGACCTTGTGAAGCATGGTGTTCTCTCTTGTTTTGTTGCTTAGATTAGTGTAATGGTTGACACATCCTTTTCATGGGAGCATGAGGATATTTCGGCCACAACATCGGGAGAGGAAAAGACAAAGTATAAGTTTATAGTTGATTGTGATAGTTCATGGAGTCATAGGTTGTCACTTCTTGTCTTTTGTGCAAGTGTCACTTCCTTTTTTCTTTCTTGTTGGCCGTGAGGGTGTAAGCAAGAAGGGGTAAGGGTAGTTTGCTATTTTAAGGGATAGGTACATACCAAATTGGTATAACTAGATGACATGGGTGTGAGGTAAGGCAATGTATGTCTTTGATGGTGATGATAGCTTAGCCGATTTCCAAGGAGGATAGCATGTTTGTGTTCTTAGGCCTAGTTTATTAGGTAAAACTCATGGAAAGGACTTGTCTTGGGATTCCTTATGATGGCCTATTATATGTACATGTATATAGGTATAGATTGTGAGTTTAACATGTGTGATTTGTTCATGTGTAGCAATAGTCGTGAGGTATATACATATACGTATATATTTGTTAGTTATCATAGGTTGTGTTAGGTTAAGACATAGGAATGTCTCTTAAGTGTTGGATGACGACATTAACATGTATTTTGTTTTGTAGGTATCATATGTTTATTAAATGATAACCCATGGTGGTCCTTGCATTCACATACATGTGTTAAAGGTAAATTATCATGTGTTAGAGTGTAATAACCTCTTGAAATGTTTGTTTGGTGTCTTGTCCGGGTGTTGTATGACTAAATGAGTTACCATGTTGAGTTTTCTGACTAACTCTTGCTTCCTTAGACTAGGGGGGGTATAGTGTGTGCAAATGTTTAAATATGCACATATAATAAAGTAATAAATGATACGTGTACGGATATTGACCTGGGTTGTTGACTGTTGTCACATTGATAGTAGAGCTTCCGGGCACATGAATGGTGATATGACACTCATGTTCAACATTAAGAATAATAATGGAGGTTATGTTGCATTTGCTGGAAAGAAAGGTGGGTATATTACGATGGAATGTAGTGTACGCAATGGGATAGTGATCTTTGAGAAGATTTCATATGTAAAACCGATTGATAATACTTTGTTGAGTGTGAGTCAAATTTGTGATAAGAAGTTCTCAGTACATGTTGATGACAAATCGTGTTACATCCTGAAACCGGGCTCTGAAATACCAAAGGAATGGATCATGTTGAAGGCTCCGAGAGTGAACAATTAGTACATTCTTGACATGAGCAAAGCTACAACAACTCAGGGCCAAGTGACTTGTTTTCTATCTAAGGCTACTGAAAAAGAATCCATTACGTGGCACAGAAGAATGGGGCATATTCACTTCAGAAAGATAAATAACTTGGTGAAAAATGGGCTAGTTGAAGGTGTGAAAGTGAAACACTTTCTTGAATGACAAGTGTGTATGTTGTAAGAAAGGAAAACAGCACAACCATTCCCACAGACCCAAGAAAGTTAACTCTGTTAGTATTCCACTTGAACGCCTACATATGGACCTGTTTCGACCAGTGAACGTAAAAGTATTAATGGAGATCTATACAGCCTTGTGGTGACTGACGACTATTCTCGATTCTCATGGGTGATGTGCATGCAACACAAGAGCGAAACGTTCAATCATCTAAAGATTCTGTTTACCCGTTGGAGAATATATATGGATTGAAGATCAAAAGAATCCGAAGTGATAACGAGACGGAGTTCAAAAATTCTATGATGGATGCTTTGTGTGAAGAAAAAGGCATTCATCATGAATACAGTGCACCATATACTCCACAACAGAATGGTGTTACAGAACGGAAAAACAGGACTCTAATAGAAGCGGCTAGAACAATGCTTGCAGTGCGTCCGATCACCGTAACTCCTCCTGCAGGAGTTTTTAATGATACCAATGCTCCTGTTACGAATTCTACAGGCGAAGAAGTTTTTCAAGATGTTTCTGATGCGTTTGATTCATCTAAGTCAGAAGACGATGATGAACTCACTAGTGAAGCAGTCTCGAATGAGCCTACAGTATCACCTCCTATGAACCCTATTCCACCTGTATCAACAGATATTCCTTCTACTTCAAATGCGGGTAATGATGTGGATATGGCAAAGAATCTGAATGTTCTACTGGTGATTCCTGTTTCAGCAAATCCGGAATCTTGGATTCACAAGGTTGATCCGTTAGATCAGGTTCTTGATGATCCGGGAAGCAGTGTGATGACATGTGGACAATTGAGGCGTGCATAATCAAATGAGAACATTGGAACCCTTGCCCTATATTCTGCACTTCAAAATCAGGTGAACAAAATGATTAGTCGTTTACTTGTTATGTTTCGCAGGTTGAGCCTAGGACATACAAGGATTCATTGAACGATGAATCATGGGTGGACGCAATGCAGCAGGTACTTCAACAGTTTGAAATGCTCGGAGTGTGGACTTTGATTGATCTACCACCGGATAGGAAAAAGATTGGTACAAAGTGGGTGTTTAAGTGCAAGAAAGATGATCGAGGTGTGATGGTAAGGAACAAAGCTCGATTGGTCGTTCAAGATTTTTGTCAAACGGAAGGAATCGACTATAACGAATTCTATGCACCTATTTCTCACAAGAGGAAATTCGCATATTTCTTGCGTATGCTTCTTATATGAAGTTTAAGATGTATCAGATGGATGTTAAGTGTGCGTTTCTTTACGGTGTGGTTAAGGAAGAAGTATATGTTGGGCAACCACTGGGTTTTGAGGATCCTATCCACCGGGATATGGTCTACAAACTAAACAAAGTGTTGTACTGTTTGCACCAAGCCCCTCGTCAGTGGTACGAAGAGCTCACAAATACTTGCTATCCAAAGGTTTTAAAAGAGGATTAGTTGACTGTAACATGTTCACGAAACGAACAGAGGGTGATTAGCTTCTAGTACAAATTTATGTTGATGATATTATATTTGGTTCAACTAATGAAAGTTTGGGCAGGGAATTTGAAAAGGTCGTGCAGGATAAATTTGAGATGAGCTAAATGGGATAGATGCAGTTCTTTCTGGGATCGCAAGTGGATCAATCATCGTCGGGAGTCTTTATACACCAGACGAAGTATGTTTCTGAAGTCTTAAGCCGATTCCAGATGGAGGATTCATCACCAATGGCCACTCCCATACAACCTAATCACAGGATTGGAGTGGATGCTAAGGGGGAGCTCGTTGACCCCCACTTCCCGAAACAATCTCACCTTACTGCAGTCAAATGTATCCTACATTATCTAAAGGGATATCCATCACTCGGGTTATGGTACCCTAGTGATGATAACTTGACCTAACTACTTTTTGTGATACAGATTTCGGAGGCTGTGATATTGACGCCAAATCCACAACGGCTGGATGTCAATTTCTGGGGAGCAGGTTAGTAACCTGGCAATGCAAGAAGCAGACATTAGTTGCATTATCTACATGTGAAGTCGAATATGTGTCAGCCTCGAGTTGTTGTTCACAAGTGCTTTGGATACAACAACAGATGCATGACTACGGTTTGTAATTTCTTAAAATCCCCATTCATTGTGATAATGATGCAGCCATTACACTCTCTAAAGATACCGTTCATCATTCTAAGGCTAATCATATCCGAATACGGTATCACTTTATTCATGATTGCTATGCTAAAGGATTGATTGACATGATTAAAATCCACATTGACTATTAATGTGCTGATCTTTTCACCAAAGCTTTTGATAAATCACGTTTTGATTTTCTATTAAGAGCTAATGGTATAAAAGAAAAGCAAGATTGAAATCCTCATCGATTTATCAATTTTTCTTTTGTTTTTCTATATTACAAAAATTAAAAATCCAAAAATATGTTTTTTATTTTAGGGGGAGCTTTTATTTCAGAAAAACCAAAAACATTGAATTTTTTTTTGAAAAACCATAAAAATCATAAAATCCCAAAATGATTTTTCCTAGAGAAAAAGAGGAAATGATAGTACATCAGTGAGGATCTTTCACATGCTAAATAATTGGAATGTATAAATTAGGCGTTTGATGATTTTGTATGATGTGTTGGTAGGCCTCGTAGACCTATTAATGCGTGCCTTAGTGATACAAACATAACGAACTACTCACTAGTGGCTGAACACCTCATGGGCATATGGTCTTAGTACCATAATTTCGTTTGATAAGGTTACCAAAATCTGAGGTTTCGGGTCGTTATGTTATTTGTTATCCGGGGTAACCTGACAGATCTTATATCTTAATCATTTGCGGACCTACATTCAGTGCGGATATCTGCAAAAATAGCAAGTATGCCAAATCCTAAAGTTACCAAATGTGGAACTTACATGTATGACAATGATCAAAGATCATTTAATGCATCGTATCATATCTATGATGAAATCATTATTGATATAAGCCTCAACCTGGTAAGTATGCGTATGTTACTTTGTAGCATTGATTTGCTGACCTGTACACCTCTGTGCCTCGTACCTTGTAATTTACGGATAACAATGGCATAATCACGCATTACGATGAAGCTTTGTGCAAATTCCTTGATACAGGATTATGTCGTGTGTGTGGGAACCATAAGCTACATAGTTTTAACACATCTAATGCATATCATTTTAAAGAATTGCATAACGGTTTGCATGTGAGCTTATGTGGACAACAATATCAGGAATTGCGGAATGTCACATTGTCTTTAGTGTTAAACTATTAAAGAATAATGGTGTGATTAGATCTCTCGCAAACTGATATGATCCTATTACCGGAAAATCACAAAAAGATTGTCTGTTTATGTTTGTTTACTGCTTTCTGTTTGATTTTCTTCATCTATGCAAAACTCAAAAAGATTTTTGGTGTGTTTTAATATAAATTTTCTGAAAATCCAAAAGTTTTTATATTTCTGTGTTATTTTTGATAACTGATGTTGGAAGACGATCATTTTCTGGAAGTTTGACGAACCAATTTGAGTTTTGTATCATTAAAATCAAGTATTTTGAATATTGAATGTTTGAAACTTTGAAATTGTCAAAACGTGGATCGAATTGGACATTTTGGTGAAAATCATTCTTTCAAACTTCCCATTCGCCCTTTCGTTAGGTCGAATGAGATTTTTGTTGTTTGATTCGAACTTTTAACTAGGTCGAATGGACTTTTGTGTGTTAAATTTGTTTATTCGAACTCATTGTTTTTGATTCGGCCTTTTACTAGACCCGAACCAAAAAAAAATTTACTCCATTCGAACCCTACAAAGGTCAAATCAAATTCACAATAAAAAGCCCATCTGCCCATTCGAACCTCATATCTTCATTCGTGGTTACTGTTACAAATCTCAATCCTCTCTAAGTCACAATTTTGATCTTGATTTTTAGACTTGTTATTCTTGTTCTGATCATCTAAGGTATCTAATTCTTATTTTTCACAGGTTTTTATCCATGAACGAATTCAGAAACTGGATTAATGGGTTTCAGACCATAGTTTATTGATTGGACGATTTGGACTGTATATGAACATGTTATTTGATTCAGAATTATTAGTCAATTAATTTTTGGGGGAGAGTTAATCAAAAACTAGGTTTAACAACAACAAATTCACAAAATCGATTATATAAACTCTAGGTTTCAGGGAAAACAATCGAATAATGTTTAATTGATTCAATTGATGGTAAATTAGGCATAGTCGATCAAATTAAAATGTGTTTCAATCAAATCAGTGTTTAAAATTGGCTAAATTGAAGTTTTGAAATTTTTAATTTTGAACAGATTCATTCGAACCTTTCTTTAGGTTGAATGGAGGTTTCAAAGGTCGAATGGAACGTTTTGTTACACATTCGAACTCTTAAAAACCGGTTCGGACCTTCGAAAGGTCGAACGAACTATTAAATGTGCAAAATTTTCAAAATTTTTTGATTTTTCAAATTTATCTAATGTGTTTTATTTCTTTGTGTATAAATAGATAAAATGGCAGAACAAACAGCACAAAAAGAACTCAAGTTTGAACCAACGCACAACTGCTGTGCTTATATTGGAGATGTAGACGAGAAGTACGCCGAATTTAGAGGAATTGTCGATTTTTTCAAGAGATCCAGAGTCGTATATTCTATCACTCAACCACATGTAATCTACAAAGACCATCAGGAAGAGTTCTGGAAGAATGCTGCGTTGACATTTTGGGAAGGCAAATCTATTATACATAGCAAGATTCAAGGGATGGATGTATTAGTCGGTGAAAATGATTTCAGGAAGGTTTTGCAGTTGAATGATAAAGAGAAGGATCTGATAAAGCTACCATGGTCAGTACAAAGAGGTTGCTTCCTGAGAATGAAGTATTTTGGTCCCATTACAGAATGCCAATTGAACAAGGCAAATGTATCTCCGCCATTTAAGTACTTGTTACATGTAGTGTTACACATCTTTGGACCAATATGTGGTGGTTTTGACGTACTTAGGGATACTATCAGTTCGCTTGTTGTTGCATTGATATTGAATAAAGAGTACAATGTGTCGAGAATGATACTTCATCACATGAAGGAGATCTTTGATGGCACGAAGACTGATAAGTTCTTAATGTACCCAAAGTTCTTACAAATGGTGTTTGATGATAAATATCCAACCTTGGTGAGAGATCCTACTAAGGTAGTGAATCAGGAACACATGAATGAAATGACTTTAAACAGAATGAGGACGTACAAAGGAAAGACTGAGATTCCTCCAAGTCGGAGATTGTTTGGACATTTAGTACCGTTGGGTATGTGAATCCAGGAAAAGATAAGGTTAGACATGAGAAGAGTGATTCTGACTCGGATTCTCCTTTGATACCTGTTGAAAAAGGAACAAAAGCTAAGAGTCAAGTCAAAGACAAAGGTGCAAAATCAAGGAAGAAAGGTAAAGAGGTTGAGAAAGTAACCAAGACTAAGAAGAGCTTTGGGATTCAGATGATGAAACTGTAAAGGAGACAGATCCCATGGCCACTGGTGATGCTGGAACTCTTAATCCGATTGACAAGATTGTTGAAGAGCAATTGAGTAGAGATTATGTGGAAGAAAGAGAAGATCTGATTGTTGGAGATGGAGATTTTTTCAGGTTCTCCGGTAGCTCTAGTTTCTACTAAATGTGGATGAGTAAAACATATGTCAAGGAAGGAGTCTACCAAGTCAAAGAGGGAGAGAGACATTGACTTGCTACTGAAGGGCAAGAAAGTTCCACAATCTACTAGTTCACAATCAACATCCCCAGCTGCAAAGGAACACAAGACTGTCAAAGAAACAGAAACTCAACAAAATCCAGATGATGTATCTAAGTCCTTAAAGAGCATTCTATCTAGTTTGAAGTCACATGCAGTGAAACCACAAGGTGAATCGAGTTCCCTACTAAAAGTGACTATTTCTGATGATGTAATGAAGTTAGTTAATGAGCAAATTGGTATGGTGATGAAGTTGTCCACGAAGCATGAAACTGATATCAAGCTAATGAAGGAAAACGAAAAGGATATGCTGCAAATAGTCATTGCTTCAAAGGAAAGGCAGAATAAACTAGAAGAGGAGGTTACAACTCTCCAGATTCAGAATGCAGAGATGAAAGATTCATGAGAAGAATGAAAATAAGATTTTGAGAATTGAGAAAGAAAACAAGAAGTTAAGGAAAATCATTGATGATTTATACTCCCAAGCACCTCAACTGAAAGGTGTTGATAATGAAGAGAAAGATGAGGAGGATGAGGAAGAAGAGCTTGATTACAGTGGGACAAATAAGGATAATGAATATGATGATAATGATGATGATGATGCATCTGGTGGTGATGGATTGAATAAGGAAAAGTCTGCTAGTTCAAAAGAATCGGATGATGACATTGATAGCAATTCATTTGAGAAAAGACAAAAGACTAAAGAAGATAAGTCAGCCTCTAGTAGCAAGAAACAGGTGGTATGAGTGATGCTGCGAAGATGAGGTTGAAGAAAATAATTAAAAACGAGGATATGTTACTTGGGATTTGACTGAAAGATTCAGAGATAACTTCGTTAGTGACAACATGAGATATTGCATTGAATATCAGGATCCGGAACTGGAGGATGGAGAGGTGAGTGCTGCTATTACCAAAGAGATACTAGAAGGTGTGGCACAACAAGCATGAATGTCTCTTGAAGAACTGATGAACAAACAAGAGATTCCTGATATCCCAGTGACGGAGCCGGGTAAGAATGTTGATGATAGAACGAATGATAACTTCAATGAGGTGGAAATAGAAGACATATCTCATGAAGAATACCCGGAATACTACAATCTGAAAGATCAAACCAACATTCCCATCATAAATGATGAATTCCTGAAGGAAGTTGAAAAGGTAGCTAAGGAAAAAAGGAAAGAAAGTGTTAGATGAAATGTTTGATGACGAGAAAAGCAGAAGTGTACAAACAGCTTGATGCATTGAAAGCTTATCTGAAAAAGTTGAAAAAAGAAGTAGATAAATGACCAGTGCCTGCTATCCAAGGTGAATTCTGTAAGTATCATTATCAAATGTTTAAGGGTAGAGCATTGGCATGGAAGTTCTTTCCTCAATTAAGATGCATTGGGATCAAATGGGAGAAAGGCATCATCTACTTTGGGAAATTTCATGATATTTGGACTTTACCATACTGGGCAGTGCGTGATGTGTGCAGACACAAGTTAGGTGGAGTTGAGAATGCTAATGTGTTGGAATATATGGCTAATAAGATGACAAGGGAAAGTAACACGAAGTAGGATGTGTTCAGGCCATAATATCCGAACAGGATTGTTCACAAAGAGAAAATTGATCCGAAGAACAATCTACCATACGTGACCTTGAAGTATAAACCACCAAGATATTTGAAAAGGATTCCTTTGAATCCTATTCAACAACATTTGAGCAATGACATTGCACTTTGGTATTATCATTGGAGAACAACTGAAGTAGTGATTGTATTGCACGACAAAAATATGATGCTAATGTGTAAGAAGATACGCCTGTTCGATCCAATGTGGCTGATTAATTGTACGAAGGAAGACATCGACACGTTGTATTATAATCAGATACATTTTGATGTTCCAGACTTAGAGCAAGCTTGGAGATTCCAGAGGGTTGTGATTTTCTGCCTTGCGTGGGGTGTGTTCGCTGGTTGTGACTATAAAGAATTGTTTGGCAAAGTCATGAAGCTTAGACTGGAACCGAAGAAACGTACATCAAACATTGAAGGTACAAGCTTGAAGAAGAAGGCAAAGATTGTGCTGAAGAAGAAAACAACGACAGAATCCGAGCAATAGGCAAGGGGGGTTTGTAGATGCACGGATGTGGTTGTCGCTTTCGGATTACAAGATTTTGGTTATTTACAATGTTCATTCGATATAACGAGGGGTCAAAGGAGTCAAAACTAGGTTGAATTATGTTTATTGTAGGTCGAAGGAAGTTTCGTTAAGTATTATATGTTGGTTTGTGCTCTCGACTAGTTGAATGAGTCCATTCAACCTTGCACAAGGTCGAACCAGTTGGTCTATATATATATGTTTGAGTTGTTTTCAGTTGTAGATTGTTGGTCATTCGGTTAGGTGTTTGTGTGTGTTTTGTTAGAGGGTTCTGAAAATGTGTGTTTTCATTAATATTGGATTGTAAACGTTTTATATTGATCATTATTAATGAAAACTTATTGAAAATGGAATCTAACGTGTTTTGATTACCATTTATATCATTTTGCATGTGAATTAGGGTTTCTGCACCTGATTTACTCAGACTCGTGTGATGTTGTGTGTTCTTTGTGTTAAAACGATTGTTCAACCAATTGTTCCGAAACAGAGAGGTGAAGGAACAATTCGTGTAATGTAGACGTATGGTATAATGAATAGTACTATTGGTGCTCGATGAGGCCTGCCCTGGATTGATAGCGTTGGTCCTTATTGGGGTGCATTGTATGTCGAATTAGTTGTTGTACTATGGAACTACATAACGGGGGATTGTCTTGGTTTGGCTATGGCATAGACTGAGAGGAGTAGCTACCCCGATAGGTCAACTTATAATTATTTCTATTACATGCACTGTTTTGATGAGAAGTGTTGTGATGAGAACTAGAACCCGTGAACTCATTAATATATTTTATATATTCACAAAATTTTAGAACATGTCTTTCAAGTGGTTGAACGGATGGAAGCTTGGACGGATGGGACGGGGATCGCAATAATAATAAGTGTCGGTCTTTTGCGATGGGTTTGGCCTCCATCTCTCATGGTTGAGAAATTGGCGAACAACCTCTATTTTGGGATATTTTGCAACTGGGAATGTACTCTGAATTTATTCTAAACATTTAATCGACACTAATTAAACTTTATCTTTTCTAATTAAAAATGTTTGAGTTTAGCTTGTATCTGATTACTTTTCTCACGGTCACGCCACGTGTTTCCGCCTTGTCATGGTGTGATAATATATATCTTAGTTTGTTCTCAAAAGTATAACTTTTTAAATCGTACCAACATTACAACATTAATTATTAAGTATCAGACATACTATTCCAACAATAGATGCCTTGATACACTTAATTTGTATGTTCAAATGAGTTTGTATTTTATCTTGCTTTTATATACTTCGAGAAAGTGAGAGCCCTATAACTTTATTGATAAAAAGTCATAAAACATACGTATTTTATAGTAGTAAAACAAATAGGGGGCTTAAAACATGGGTGACTTCGGATTAAACATAACTATCGTGAAAAGCTATAAAAAACAATGGATTTACAAATATATATCCTAAATGTGTTTCTATAGATGAGTAGAACATGGATCCACCATGTATGCTACATGGTATGGTGTTGGGGAATGGATTGGCAATCCTACACGATCTGAGAATTAGTCGAAAGAGCAAATCAGGACAAATCATGCAACATATTACCTATCTTTTCGAATTATAAAACCCAACCATGAATGAAAAAGTAAATGAAAAGTCAATTCATAAGATAGATTAGGAGTATTAAAGGATTAATCACGATATGTAGGATTATTACAAGATTTGAACACGAAAAATGATTATGAGATTCATGTTCATTTCACATTCAAGCCTTGAGCTTCCGGTTACGGGAGAAGGACGAAGTGTAATGTAGACAATATTCGAATCTAAGTGGGTCATCAAATAAGGAGGTGATCAGATGAAACCGTCTCGACATTGAATTGCGTTTCAAGAAGGACGAATAAAATCTTTGTCGGTGGGGAGCACTGATTTAGGTGTTTCAAATGGCTACAATCTAAAGTTTTATTGAACAACCACGTCTAATGAAGCAATCATAGGTAGATAATGGCATAAAAGGAAGGATTAGAGAAAAAAATAGGAGTTTATGACTGACTTTTTAGCTACCATTTTTAAAGGAAGGTAAAATTACCATTGACGACATTTAGTTTCTTTAATAAGATATATATATATATATATATATATACTAGTAGGAAACCCGCGCGATGCTGCGGCAGCGAGAATTCGTAATGCAGTACTCGTTTCTAGTTAGTTTATCGAATCCCTCACGAGATTACCTTATTATTATTTTCCTAAGGTTTTCGAGTCACTATAATCATTGTGGTCTAGCTATATCATAAACTTTAACGCACTTAATAAGTAGCCAGCAACTACTATTGTTATTATTGATTTATTTTTCACACGTAACCATTTAGCCTAGTTTAATAAAAAAATTCATTTGATTATGTAAAAAACTGACAACAAGGCTAAATCATTTCTTTTGTATGCATAATAAAGAACCAACCGAACATCATAAGAATATGAGTATAAAGCACACTGAAATAGCTAAAAAGAGGATAAAGAATAAGAAAAACAAGAAAAGGGGAGAAAAAGATTGGGTCTTGCAAAACTTGTAAATTCAATCATCTCTTGCCTGACTCGAGTCGAGGGAAAATAGTCGGTTCACCCATTTCGGTGTAGAAGGTTTCCCTATGTACGTCTACTACGCATATAGTATGGGTTATTTGGGAAAGTACTGGCGTAAAGTCTCGTCTCTATCTGTGTTTCTTAACTTGCCAAAAGCATCAAGTTCAATATGTGTGACCCATTCATTTATGCAAGCTTGTTTTCATTGTGCACCACCTAAGATTCAAGAAATATATCTAAACGTGAAATCTTCCAACCAATTCAGATAAGAGTTTCATGAATGAAATCATAGCACTCAAATTCAGTTTAATATAAAAATCATTACTGAACTCATCCAACTTGCAAAAACAATTATAAAATAATCCAAGTTGCAATTGACTTATAATCAAGTTGTAAAAACGCTAATGGGTAGGCTGATCTAAATAAATATGTTTCCCTATCTGAATTTTGAATGGAAATGACGAGGTCAACCCAATTACTTGTTTATTAAACGACTTTGAAATGGCATCCCAAACTTGATTATTTTGTGTTGTGTTACAGCATGTCACAAACTCACTCCTAGATGGCTCAAGGTTGAGTTTTATCTCAAACACAAAGACCTTGCATGTTGTGCCAGCTTCTTAATTATACATTTGCCATTATAAGATAACATTTGGAGTGAGGTGCACGCCAATTATATATTGCTATTTATGTAAGTCCAAAGTTTTTGTGCCACAATATTACAGTAACAAATTACAAAAGTAAATATTTATGGCATCGTATTTAAAAACAAAAACAAAGGAAAAAAAACCCTTTGTTTGTTAGTGAGGTGTATGAGGCATACATATGTCCATAGGTTTTTGGCATCTAATTACAAAAGGCTGCTCTTTGTTTTGCCCCTTTGGTTGTGGTACATGTCTTGCCACAATAACGCAATACCTGTTTTAAGGGTCATGCGAATGCAAAGGCACGACAAATAGTCTTAAGCATAAAAGCTGAGGCGGTAGCTAAATAGTGTAATAACCTAGGCACATGAAATGTGGTGGATAATAATGCAAGCTCACAAGGTTTCTGGCTCATCTTAAAGGTCAAAATAACTAAATGAACCAAGCAAAAAAATGGTATTTTTTAGTCATTTATACTACAAGCATCAATTTCTCAAATAATCAGAGTTTGTAGCTACTGTCATCAATTTTCCAAATGGATCAAAATTCATTTCATCAAGTTATTAATAATAATATAAAACACAAAGGTTTGAATGACTTTAACTTATGGGTTCCAGAAGTTGAAGCATGTTCTCTTTTCAAAGGTAACACTTAAATGATTAATCGACTTACTAACTATTCATGTTAGTACCCTGAATGAAATTTTTGACATCTAATCACCTGGTAGGCATCAGCAGCTAAAAACATTGATAGGCTAGCTAGCACCCTGAATGAAATTTTGACGTTAAAAAGTCAAACGGTCTACTTTCAATTTCAAAAATGAAAAGTTCACATAAATTTCTTGTCGCTCAAGTTAATATTGATACATAAACCAGATTGTATATGACCCCTAGTCATGGAAAGATTTGATGATAAAATGATGAAATGTGCATCAAATTCAAGTTTGGAAAGAAGAAGAATTGGCTCTCAAAAGTCAAAGAAAAAAAATAACTATCAACAGGCATTTCTTACTTTGTGGCCTTTGTTGATACGGATCCTGCCTAGAAATAAAGTAAAGCTATTTAACAAAGCTTACTGTTAAAGTAACTTTTTAAGCCCTAGACCACCATACCCTGTTTTGTGACCCTATTGCATCTACAAAGGTGTGACTTTTTTTATGTTTGAACCAGAGCACTGTTCAAGTGAGCAGTGTGTTTCCCATTCTGCTGTCTTTCACCATTTTAGAAAATTAATATGGGCAGACCAACTCTGAAGCTGCACTCTTTCACCATTTTGTACCCTTGCACTCTTTCACCATTTTTTCACCATTTTGAAACATACTAAGCCGCTGACTGGATTTCCAGGTAACCTAAATACAAGAACCTTTTTCACCTTTTGTACCTGATTCATATATAATTTCAACAAATGTTTAGATGCTTTTAACCCACAACTTCAATTCAGTTCCATATATAAAACATCAAATAGTTCCTCAGTAAAGTAGTTACATCAGAAACTTTTTTC
Organism: Ambrosia artemisiifolia; assembly: GCA_032199755.1. Lineage (NCBI taxonomy): Eukaryota > Viridiplantae > Streptophyta > Magnoliopsida > Asterales > Asteraceae > Ambrosia > Ambrosia artemisiifolia. The sequence goes on from CM063520.1 coordinate 17,109,980, forward strand.
AGTGTATATCTTTTTGTTCATATTAAAATTTTTGACATCAGAAACTTTTTTCAGTGTATATCTTTTTGTTCATGAATAACTTCATTTGCTTTTGTGGGTCACTTATTCAACCGATCTCGACTCCTCATAACTTTAACCAATATTCTGTTAAAATCTCTTTCCTGGTAATTTTTCCTAACAATATTCTTCATCATCATTTAGGAAATTCACAATTCCATTGGGGTTTAGCAAATTTAAAATTCACGTTTGCATTTAGCAAATAAAAAAAATTGAAAGTTTACCTGTTTGAAAGTTTGGCAGTCATTGGGTAACCGACGACGTAGCAAACATGATGGTTGGGTGGCAACAGTGAGAGACGGGGTTTTGTAACTTGAGTGAGGGTGTGCGGGACAAGATGTAGTCATGTTTGCGTTCTGTATTCTAGAAACCCTAAATTGTGTTTAAAAACGATTGCGATTTAAAAAAAAGAAAAACACAAAACAAATCCAAAAACTTTCAAGAAAAAGGCTCGAACAAGTACCTTTGAGATAAAAACATGAGATTTATCCACTGCACCAGCTTTTGCTTTTGTATATGGGTTCAGCTCTAGTTGTACTTATGGGTTCATTCCAGATTATTATACATAACGTACTAAAATTTCGAAACTCAATGGGTTCGCGTGAACCCGTTGCACTCTACGTAGATCGCCCTTGGTCCCGTGGGTACAGGTGCTTGACATACCTTTCACCAAGCTTCACTATTGAAGCAGTTATGAAGACATCCAGTGCTTTCTTAGAAACATTAGAGTTAAAGATTGAGCTTGGGCTTCCTTCCAATCACCATTCCATGAAACAATAGTCATTGCCTAAAAAAAGAAACAAATGGGTTACCATGGCATCTCAAAATAACATATAGCAAGCTTACCGAATTATTGATTAAACAACCCATACTACCCTTATTTGTAACATAGTTTTTAGTATCCACACTGATTTCAAAGATATGTAGAACAAGAGTATATTAATCACAAAGAATGCAACTTCAGTAACAAAACTCTAGGGTTTCTATTACTAAACCACATACTCAGCTACAAATAACATATCCCCTGACAAATGAAATATAGATCAACTATACATGTTTCATGTACCCTGATCCTCCCATGACAACAACTTTAAAATGAAAACCACAAGTCGCCAAATGAAAGGAAAAGCACCTGGAATAAGAAAAAATTGTTGGGATTCAGAATCACCGGAAACAATGCCTGCATTCTTCATATTTCAGCTGTGGAAAGTTCAATCCAACTTAGTAACACTAAAATATCTATAAATATAATTAAAAAAATATGAAAACGTTGCGAACTTCGAATGCCATACTTAATAAAAACTGAAATGATTCAACACACTTTAGGCGAAACAATAAGAACACCATATAGAGCATACACATTAACACACCAAACTATAAATAATAACAAAAGCTAATAGAGATAATTTATACAATCTGACATTTCAACTAACAGAACACATGTGAACTCCAGTTGAGTAATAAGTCGACCCAGCAGAACCTCATGAACTATGTACCAAAACCTAACAATAAGAAAATCAAAACATATTATTAATCAATTTTTAAATTTAAAATTATCATCATTGAAAAAATGGTAATGATAAAGAAAAAAAATGATAAAGAAAAAAAATGATAAAGAAAAAAAGAAAAGAACCTCATGAGTATAGCTTTTAAGAGGAGTAGTAAACACCCTTCCAAGCTCTGGATCCGCAATACAAAGCAACATGGGTGTGGAAGGGGAAGTGGTGGTGCCGGTGATTGATCTTCCCTTCCCTTTCCCTTTCCGTTTGGAGTGAGAGGTGTGGTGGTGAAGAAAATAGATCGAAGAAAGAAAGGGATGACGGGGAAACCCTAGATCTTGACAAAACAATGAGGTAAACCTACATAATAGTAAACTAAGGTATGATTATTACCTGAAACGATCCGCAAGAGCCAATACGTCCAGCACCTTTGGTCAAAAACACGAGTAACCCTTGCTTCTGTTGACGGTTTCTTCATCGAATTCAGTTGACACCATCTTCTTTATCTTTGAGTTCAAAGAGAAATATTAATATCATAAAGAGAAAGAGATATGGTTAGGGAAAAACGATACCGACAGGTCAAAACCGGTGGATCTGGTGTTGGATTGAGAGAGATAAGAGATTCATCCATCTGGTATAATTAAGAATGCCTAGATCTTGAATCTGACTTGGATAAAACCCTAGATCTTGAATCGCCTGGACTTGGACTGGAGAGAGAGCATGGAGGCGGATAATGAAGAATAGAAACCCTAATGTGTATGTGTATCCCATGTTTTTTTTTTCTTTTGCATTAGGGTTGTACATAAGGCATTATAGCTTGTAACCCTTAAGTAATAGTGCATCAACACATTGTACAATATGCTTTTGAGAGTTGTAAAGTGGCAAATGACCATTTCTACCCTTCCTATATGCTTATTAATATAGTATAGATAGGGGAAGGATAAATTGAAAACCCTCTTGAGTTGAGAAAACCTTCGAAACCCACGTAAAAAATCATTAATTTTTTTTTGAAAAAAATAACCAATGTAAAAAACATGTTTTTAAGCATCTTGGGCCAAAAAAATATAAAAAGCGCCGAAGGGATTTTTTTTAAAAAAATAAACAAAGTTGCTAAAAAACATATGTTTTCAGCTATTTGTTGTTATAAAAGCTGTTGTAAACATGTGTTTTCGCAGCTTTGTTTATTTTTTTTAAAAAAATCCCTTCGGCGCTTTTTTTTATTTTTTTGGCCAAAAACACTTAAAAACATGTATTTTACATTGGTTATTTTTTTCAAAAGAAAAAAATGATTTTTTACATGGGTTTCCAAGGTTTTCTCAACTCAAGTGGGTTTTCATTTTATACTTGACCTATATATATATATATATATATATATATATATATATATATATATATATATATATATATAGGGCTAGGTTAATTTTAGAAGAGTTTTAATGCGATAAGTGTAAGAAGAAACCTAAATCTTACTTTTTATTAGTAACTAGATAGATCCTTGCGTGCGCTTCGCTGCGCGTTTCCGGGTATTGACGGTCACCGTATTGTTTAGGAACAACATAGCATCGCAAATCACAATTTTCACCACCATCTTTGCTCTTTCGTTATAGCCCCGGCCTACCTATACTCATTTAAAACAAAATAATTATGTTTTTTTTGACACTGACTTTGATTTAATATTTAAAAACAAAAAACACTTGTTAAAATGAAAAAATAAACAATGTAGAAACCATAAGTGTTTATTGTTTAAAAAAGTTGTAAAAAAAACCAAAGGCCTCCCCAAAGGTTCGACCTTGGGACCTTGAACAACCAAAGCTCACCACAAACCACTGTACCACCAACACACTTATGTGTTGAAATGAAACCATAAGTGTTTATTGTTTAACAAAGATGTAAAAAAAATAAATAAATAAAGGCCTCCCCCAAGGTTTGACCTTGGGACCTCTCACAACCAAAGCTCAACACAAACCACTCAACCACTAGCACACTTTCTATTTTATCTTTGAAACCATATGTATTTAATGTTTAATAAAGTTGGGAAAAAAAAAATAAAGGCCTCCCCCAAGGTTTGACCTTGGGACATCTCACAACCAAAGCTCACCACAAACCACTCCACCACCAACACACTTTATGTATTATCTTTGAAACCATATTTATTTATTGTTTAAAAAGTTGTAAAAAAAATATAGGCCACCGCCCCTCTCAACCAATGAGAGGGGTGATGACACTATTCACCTCACTTTCTAATAATACATATATAATGGTCATATATTTTTGAAGTTTTCACGTTTCATATATCATTGTTTATGTTATATATACAAAAACTCAATAAATTAATGCAATGAAATGTCTTTTATTGTTTAAACCTTTTCCTACACATGTGTTATATTATGCATCGGTAATGTTCCTACACAATATGTGTACATGTGTAGGTTCTATAAATTAATGAAATTGCTTAATATAAATGTTTTGTTATGAAGATAGATGAATAAATAACACACTTTAACAATTTTCATAGATTTTATTTTTTAAAAAATTGATAAAAATGAATTATTTATCTTCTTCTCGCACTAAAAGCTTTTCTGAAATAAACCATCCCCTATATATATGAGATGGTTCAATAGAAAACGAAATTAATTAAGAGAACTCAATAAAAAAATCGTAACTCAAATTTTAAGTAAAAAACTAGAAAATTAGTTTGGAGCTTCTCTTTCCCACGTCATCCCCATTCAGAAAAAAAACCTAAAAAACGCTACTGCATATGTGTAGTATAACCCAAAAACCTAAACCCCACACCCCAACCCTACCCCCACCGAAAAACCTAATTCCACCTTACCCACCCCACCCATACCCAAAAAACTTAAACCGCTAACCCAAAGACCTAAACCACCCATCCACCCCCTACCCGAAAACCCAAACCCACCCCACCCACGCCTACCAAAAAACCTAACCCCCCCCCCCCCACCACCCAAAAATCTAAACCCACCCTACCCACCTTCACCCCCAAAAGTAAACCTGAGAAGCTAAACTCAGTAAAACTTACCCTAAAAGCTAAACTAAACCGTAAATTTTAACCAGACATTTACTACACATGTGCATTAGAATTTGCATTTTTTTTTTATTTATTTTTTTGAACGAGGATGACGTGAAAGGTAAGCTTCGAACCAATGTTCTAGTTTTTACTTAAATTTTGAGTTATGATTTTTTTTTAATTTAAATAGGAGTTCTCGAGTTCTTTCTCTAATTATGAGTTTTCTATCGAATCTTCCTCATATATATACGAGTATGGTGCCAACACGATGCAGCAGAGAACATAGACACCTTTAAAGGTATGTATGATTCGATTTAGTTCGATTATTAGCCTCAACAGTATGAGATACATGTAAAATGTGGAAATTCCTTTTTCAAGGGTCAAGATAATAAATATTTTTTACTATATTAGTAAAACAAATAGGGGGCTTAAAACATGAGTGACATTGGATTCAACATAACTATCGAGAAAAGCTATAAAAAACAATGGATTTACGAATCTATAACTTATAATAAAAGAATTGAACTTTGATGATGTGGCATTTAATGGAGGCCTTAACCCCTCCTTGAATGTGCCACATGGCATCATGTAGGATTTTTTAATTTTTGAGTTTTTTTAATAAATCTATAATCTATAACTTATAATAAAAGAATTGAACTTTGATGATGTGGCATTCAATGGAGGCCTCAACCCCTCCTTGAATGTGCCACATGGCATCATGTAGGATTTTTTAATTTTTGAGTTTTTTTAATAAATCTATATATATTTTAATTATTTTAGGAAAAGATAAGAATTTAAAAACAAAATTAAATTTTCTCTCTAATGTTTCCTCCCATAACTTTTAAACGTTAATATCTTTTATATACGAGATTTTTTAAAGAAAAAAATTACACAAAATTAACGAGCGTTTTATTATCTTTCCAACGAGTACCATAGTGCTATATAAAAAACGGAGAAAAAAAACAACTATTTTTGTGGGGTTTTATTTTCAAATATATTTTACTCTACTAATAAATCACAAACGATAAACATAACTTCATAGGCAGAGATTCCTTCTTTTTATATTTGAATATGATAAGTTATGGCAGAAATTTGTTTAAAATAAATAATATTATTATTATTATTATTATTACTATTATTCATTAATCATGTATTGGCAAAGCATTAATTATGTTGTCATATTAGATATTTTATCTATAACTTATAATAAAAGAATTGAATTTTGATGATGTGGCATTTAATGAAGGCCTCAATCCCTCCTTGAATGTGTCACGTGGCATCATGTAGGATTTTTTAATTTTTGAGTTTTTTTAATAAATCTATATATATTATAATTATAATTATTTTAGGAAAAAATATGAATTTAAAAACAAAATTAAATTTTCTCTCTAATGTTTCCTCCCATAACTTTTAAACGTTAATATCTTTTATATACGAGATTTTTTAAAGAAAAAAATTACACCAAATTAACGAGCGTTTTATTATCTTTCCAACGAGTACCATAGTGCTATATAAAAAGGGAAGAAAAAACAACTATTTTTGTGGGGTTTTGTTTTCAAATATATTTTACTCTACTAATAAATCACAATAGGCAGAGATTCCTTTTTTTTATATTTGAATATGATAACTTATGGCAGAAATTTGTTTAAAATAAATATTATTATTATTATTATTATTATTCATTAATCATGTATTGGCAAATCATTAATTATGTTGTCATATTAAATATTTCATTTTGTTATATTAGATATTTTAACCCTGGGACACTCCCGGGATAAATATATATATATATATATCCTAAATGCGTTTCTATAAATGACTAGAACATGGATCCACCATGTATGCCACATGGTATGGTGTTGGGGAATGGATTGGCGATCCTACAGGATCTGAGAACGCGTCGTTTCACTGATTGGTTAAAAATAAAAGAGCAAATTAGGAAAAATCATGCAACCTATTACCTATTTTTTCAAATTATAAAACCCAACCATGAATGAAAAAATAAATGAAAAGTCAATTCAGAAGATTGATTTGGAGTATTAAACGGTTAATCACGATATGATAGGATTATTACAAGATTTGAACACGAAAAATGATTTTGAGATTCATGTTCTTTTCACATGCAAGCCTTGAGCTTCCGGTTACGGGAGAAAGACGAAGTGTAATGCAGACAATATTCGAATTTAAGGGGGTCATCAAATAAGGAGGTGATCAGATGAAACCGTCATGGCATTGAATTGGGTTTTCAAGAAGGACAAATAAAATCTTTGTCGGTGGAGAGCACTGATTTAGGTGTTTCAAGAAGAATGCTTACAATCTGAAGTTGTATTGAACAACCACGTCTAATCAAGCAATCATATGTAGAGAATGGCATAAAAGGAAGGATTAGAGAAACAAATAGGAGTTTATAACTGTAACTTTTTAGCTACCATTTTTAAAAGAAGGTAAAATTATTATTGACGACATTTAGTTTGTTTAATAAGATATATATATATATATATGTGTGTGTGTGTGTGTGTGTGTGTGGGGCTAGGCTAATTTTACAAGTGGGATTTAATGCGATAAGTGCAAGAAGAAACCTAAATCTTACTTTTTATTAGTAATGGTTCATATATTTTTGAAGATTTCACGTTTTATATATCATTGTTTATGTTATATATACAAAAACTCATTAAACTAATGCAATGAAATGTTTTTTTAAGCTTTGAACCTTTTCCTACACATGTGTTATATTATGCGTAGGCAATGTTCCTACACAATATGTGTACATGTGTAGGTTATATAAATTAATGAAATTGATTAATATATATGTTTTGTTATCAAGATAGATGAATAAATAACACATTTCAACAATTTTCTAAGATTTTTTTTTTAAAAAAAAATTTATAAAATTGAATTATTTATCTTCTTCTCGCACTTCTCGCAATAAAAGCTCTTCTGAAATAAACCATCCCCTATACATGTGAGAAGGTTCAATAGAAAACGAAATTAATTAAGAGAACTCACTAAAAAAATCGTAACTCAAACTTTAAGTAAAAACTAGAAAATTAGTTTGGAGCTTCTCTTTCTCACGTCATCCCCATTCAGAAAAAAAAACAAAAAAAACCAAACGCTATTGCATATGCGTAATATAACCCAAAAACCTAAACCCCACACCCCAACTCTATCCCCACCCAAATACCTAATTCCACCTCACCTACCCCATCCACACCGACACCCACACCCATACCCAAAAAGTTAAACCGCTAACCCAAAAACCTAAACCACTCATCCACCCCCTACCCCAAAACCAAAACCCACCCCACCCACGCCTACAAAAAAACCTAACCCCACCGTTTCTGTAGTAATACGAATCTGTGATGACTTTGTTATCGTTAATTTCTGTCTCGTCTCGAATCTCCCGTCTGAAACCGAGCTGAATTCGCTTAATCGATCCGTGAATTCGGTTCCTAACCGGATTCTCAACTGGTATCAGTGCCGTGGTACCTATTTGAACGATTTAACAGTCGTTTGAATCAATCACAGCTCGTTTTCCTGTTTTCAGACGTTAAAAACAGATTTTGAATGAAAGGTTGAAACCCTAGATTCTTAATTGAACCCGAAATCATGTGATTTCTCCATGTTTTTGGGAATTCGAGGGTTAGGTCTTCATTTCCGCACCTTTCTGAACAAGTTTCATCATCAAATTCGAAGAATTAGAGTGATTATGGACTGATTCGAAGAAAATATTGAACAAGAACACGTTTGTTTCTGCACATTCGCCCCTTGCACAAAAATGGGAGGGCGAATGTAGGTTTTATAGGACGAACCTGGAAATTTTTAGGGCGAACCTAGAATTTTGTTGTGTCAATTTTCCACTTTCGGGTTAATATTCCACTTTCGGGTCATATCTCTCACCTTCGGGTCATCGGGGGTGCGAAAGTGGGAATTAGAGGGAAGAGAGTGAGTATTTCCGGACGAAAGTGAACCTTATCTGTTGATTTCTACTTTCGGGTCTTATTTTTGGGCGAACGTAGAGTTTACAGGGCGAAAGTAGAATTTTAAGGGGTAAAAAAATTTCGGAAGATTGGTGATTATGTTTACCCAAATTGTTGAAGAATTGATGATGATGAAACGTTTTATTGTGGGGTAGTCATGAGAATCAACAGTATGATAATCATATTCAAATGACTATTATGGGCCAGAAAACAGAACAGATATATTTTTATTCTGCAAGATAAAAACAGTCATCCCAGTTCCAGTATGTTTGAAGGAACTTGTTCAAAAAGAATTGTTATGAAGAAGGATATCAAGTTTGAGATTTCAATGTTCTGAAAGTAATGAGGTATCCTAGTAGGAGTCATGTGGCACGTAGGTTCAACGAAAGTTTCAAGATCACAGTCCTGAAGAATTTCAAGAGCTATTGGTAGATATTGTTGGCCCCGCCGAAAACTTCAGGTTCTGAAGCATTTCAAGTCCTCAATAGTATTGGTAGTTCCCGCGAAAAACTTCTGATTGCTTGATCCACTTGTCTACGGCTTGTATTCTGTCGAACAGATGAAGTTACTCAAGAACATGATTGATTGATCATACGGGATCTCAGAGAAACTTGATGAAGCATCAGTCAAGGGGGAGATTGTTGATGTAACAATGTGTCTGATACTTCAACAATAACTGACTGAAGATGCTAGGTGTGTTTAGGATTCGCCAGCAACGTCCAAGGGGGAGATTGTTGATGCACTTTCTGTGGACGTCACTGTCGAATAGACTAGGGTTGAGTCTTGTATTGTATTACATGAGATTGTGGTGATCCATAAGGTCATTTTATGGATCTGATGCATTTGTAAATACAGGTCAATACACAAAGTCAGGTTCGATCCTATACAAGGGGCGAATGTGGAAAACTTCCACATTCGACCTTTACAAAGGGGCGAATGTGGAAATACTCCACATTCGACCTTTACAAAGGGGCGAAAGTGGACTTTGGGTGTTGGACTATAAATAGCAATCTCATGTGTTGGTTTTCATTGGTAGATTTGAGTTTGTGCTTTGAATGCTCTCAAGGGGGAGGTCATGCCCGACCTCCCCCGGCCCCGAGATAGATGTTTATCCTACTGATGACACTGTCTGTAACCGTTTCTGTAGTAATACGAATCTGTGATGACTTTGTTATCGTTAATTTCTGTCTCGTCTCGAATCTCCCGTCTGAAACCGAGATGAATTATGCGTATTCGATCCGTGAGTTCGGTTCCTAACCGGATTCTCACTTGCGTTACACTTACTAATTCGACTCGTTTGACTTTTGTAAAGTCAAATTGTCCATTCATTCTTAACTAGCTTCTACAATTAGTTAGCATCTACACCGACTAATAGCTACATATGAAATATGTATTCATGTATCATGTAGGTCACATGACAAGTGTATCCCCAACTAAGTTATTGCCACTAAGTATGTACAACTTTCCAATCTACCTTAGCTAGACATGGAACACTCCCTTCATTCCTATCCGAATGACCCGTTCTATGGATTATTCTATATTTCTAAGATCAACTTTTATCGTTGTACGACTGTTAGCCGTATTGTTGGTTGGCAAGTTGTTGAGTATGGATTTAATTTTATTGGTTTAAAGGATATTCCTAAAGGCGAAGCGAAGGAACTTTTGTCTGTTGGTTTGTTTCTTTCTTTAAATTTAATATTAATAGAGTATATTAAAAATTGTGTTTTTATGTTTTGAATTATATGTATATTTTATAGATGTTGCCGGTTGTCTTATTTGGTATGGTTCTCTGGATGTGTTTGGACGACCTCCTAAAGAAACTAAGAGGATAAATTTTGATATTCAAGACTTGTAGTAAGCGTTTCCTTATTTTCTGTTTGTAAATTATTGTTGTTACTTTCATTTTTTTTGGTTGTTTCATTTGTTTAGTAGTGATCTGATAAATCAACCAAATCATTATTTAATTCTTATATTTATATATATATTTAACTATGTTTGTGTTTTGATTCTATGTAGTGATACGATAGTGCGATGTATTATGTGGAATGTTTATGCAGAGCAGTTTAATAAATTCATTTCTCAAAACGCTCTTAATGAACATTTAATGGTTGTTATACAGCATGGTAAAGTTAAGGAATCAAAAGGTAATTTATTTTATACTCCTGTTATTAAACATTTGTGAGTTCATTGTTGTTTAATATACATATATATATAAATATATATGTATATGTATATGTATGTATTTAGATCAATTTATAGTTGAAAGTGACAACTTTGGAACCCGGATGTTTCTGAATGTAGATTTAATTGAGGTGAAGGAGTTAAGAAGGAGGTGCAGTGTCATTTTTTATAGATTTATAATTAAATTAAATTTTTTTTTGTGTTTTATTATATCTACCTATTTTTTAATCTTATATTGAAGCAAGGTCAAGATGCTGCTTCTACTTCTCAAATAGATGTTTCAGAACACACGGTTTATCTATTGGATCAGGAATTCATTGTTGGTTCAGAAAAGAAATGTGTTGACGAGCTTATGGAGATTGATATGGTTTTAATATTTATTGATTATGATTAATATTTGTTCTCCTTATTAGAGCTTTTTTTCTTAAGTAATATAGTCTTTATTTCTATTTTTGTGCAGCCAATGTGTTGTGCTGTAGTTACGACAACTAAAATTCTGCAAGAAGGCTATGGTTGGTTTTATGATGCGTGTCCCAGATGTTTTAGCAATGTGATTACTTAATCAGAATTCTTACAGCTTCATGAAAATGTTACTGAAGAAACTCTCAAATTGCCTATTTCTGCTTTGTTTAGTTCCAAGTGTGAATGTCATTGTACCTCCATTACTACAATTTACTTAGATCTAATTAAGTACAATTTGTTTTTTATATAATCTGATTGCTTTTTATGAACCTGTATGTATGTTTTTAGATAATATTTTCGTCTATGTGTTTCATGTTCAAGGTGCATGTTAGGGTTCAAGATGAGACTAGTAGTGTATCGTTTGTGATGTTTGACCGAGATGTTATGAGAGTTGTCGGATCATTCGCAAGTCGTATAAGAGAAAGGCAATTGAAGCTTGGTGATAGCGAAAGTTTGCCTCAAGAATTGTTTCACTTACTTCATAAGATGCTGGTTTTTAAAATTGATGTTTCTGAATATAATCTTACAAACGACTGCAATGTCTACACAGTCATGAAAATATCTGATAATTCAGTCGTAATTTTCTGATGAGGTATTAAATTAAACGCATTTTTAGGAATTGCTTACTATCTTTTATCTTTGAATGATGTCATAACAATTTAGGTTGTATGTTTGGTTTGTATGTATGTACAATGTTTAGGGCAGCCAGGTAGATTGTGATTTTAAATTTGTTAACCAAGCAGTATGTGAGGAAGCTGATAGCCAACTGATGATAAAGGTGAGTATTTTTTTGTAACTTGATTAAGATGTTTTTAAGTTTTTGTTGTTATTTAACATATCATTATTTGTTGTTTTGAAACATTTGAAGGATGTTGTGTCTGTTACCGGTGATTCTTCTGTCGTCGATGCTGGAATGGATTGTACTATAACTCCCAATGGAAAAAGAGTTTTTGAAGATTCTGATAAACTAAATGTTGGTGATTTATCCTCTTCATGCAAAGGACCCCGGAAGGAGCGATCTAAGTCTAAGAGTTTTCAACTTTTTGATTTTTAAATTTCAATTTAGTAGACAACAATTTATTTGTAAAAATGTTATGATGATTGTATTATAGTTGGGTGTATATTAGTTTGAATGGAACTACATTATCAATCATAACTGGTGCTATTTAATGTTGTTGTGGGTATAACAGATGTTATTCAATAGCATTATTAGGAGAACAAATGGTACTTAGTATATCAGAAATATAACAGATGGTATAAAAACAGATCATATAATCATTCACAGTCAATAGCAGCAGAAATATAGCAGATGCTATTTAAACAGATGTATATTTAATTGTCAGTGTCTACAAACTATTGTTATCAGCCTCTTCCTTTTCTGTTCTTGATTCTGATGGATTACTTTGCCCGATCATTTCCTCGAATCTGCCTGTCATAATATCATCTATTGAGAATAGAGTTTTTTTTTGTTTTATTGAGCTGGTTGGTCACCATCATCATAATTTGCCTTTCTTTGTAGAGTTGGATCAAGTTTTCTTCCTTCACGTAGCTCTTTGTAGCAATCCATGAGTTCATATTCCTTCCAAAGACGAATTTGTGTCATCTTTCCCAAACCAGCAGCCACCAGCTCTTTTCTTATTATTTTTAACGTTTCCCTTCTTTCAGTGTCACTTTCTTTTCCCTTCTTCCACTTTGGTGGACGTTGTTTGCGATTAGGTTCTTTAGCCTTCTCTTTAATTCTGTTAAGTTCACTCTTCAGTTCCTTAGAATCCCAATCAGTAAATTGATTTCTCTTGGCTGTGTAAGTTTTAGTTTTCATTATCTCATTAAGATATCCTTCTCTCAAAATGTTTTCTATATCAGAGTCAGGTTGGCTATTAGACACTATCTTCGACAGGTTAGTTGAGTATTCTTCTAAAATTCTTACTTTGCTGTATAAATCCTGTAAAATTAGTGATGCTTTGCTGTCAGTTTTTCCAACACTTTTCTGCTTTGAATGCATGCCAGCCTGTTCTTCTTGCAACTCCAAATACTTCTTAATATTCCTCGGCTTTTCAAAACCTTCAAGAGACTTGAAGGACAGTGACGATGGATCACGTGTTGAGTAGAAAGAGTCTATCTCAGGTTTTCCTGCTTCTAAGTCAAGGACAAGATCTGAAAGTCCTTCTGGTGTTCTGAAAATAGCTGTTTCATCTGTGGTGGTAACATTAGTTTGCACATTTTGGACTTGGACAGATGTTGTTTGGATTGTTGTTTTGTCTGGTATTTTTGTGGTTTCTTGAACATGTGTTGTTTGTACTTTTCATCTGTTTGAGGGGCCTTTATCCTCGTGTTGCATTTGCTGCTCTTTTCTTTTTTTAATCAATGTGACAGCATTTGCTCCTCGCTCCTTTTTTGCCTTCAACTTAAGTAACAATTCGTTCTCTGCCTTTTGGTTTGCACTTTCATCAATTCTCTTAGCTAAAGACACTGTAGATTGATCTTCAACAGTTGTAATGACTAGAACAGATCCTGGATTATCAGCTGGTTGCACATTAGTAAGTTTTGGTGTCTTTGGCTGTGCATCCTTTTCAGGTGGCAGGTTTATTAATTTCTTTTTGGGCCATATTTAGAGGTTTGCGTTTGTCTTGGATTATGTGGTAATGGTTTCGGCCTAAGTGGCCAATGTAAAGTGACCGCCTATGTTTACTATAAATAGGGGTTTCATTGTTTGTTTTGGAGTTGCTAGTCATTTTGGCTGTTTATGCTCTTGTGTACCAGACGTCTCTTTGAAGGCGTGTGCACTTAATTAATATAATCATTCTACTTCAAGTTTCTTCTTTGTTCTTTACATACAATCATTGTTTCCACCTTTGGTTGTGTGTTGTTTGATACCCGGTAGAGAAGATCTTGGACTTACAATTGGTATCAGAGCCTAAGAAGTCTTTCGAAGGCTCGGTTTGGTATCAAAGGAAAAGATCAAGGAAGTTACTGCTTCGGAAAAAGGTTGATTTTATTAATTTGATTCATATTGACTTCACGTTTATATGTTATCTTGCTAATTCGATTATGTTTTTTTTTTTAGATTGTTCTGATGTTGTGCTCTCGGGTCTTGTTTATTTTTATTATTTAGAAAACTGTTTTTGATCTATTTTATTGAAAAGTCAATCTTTTTTGCTAAAGTTTAGGATATCATTAAAAATTTTTAAAGAGATTTCTTTTCATTAATTTAAAGATTTTCGAAAAATCTTCGATCTCCATATTTTGTGAAAAATTTGTTGCTTATTTTGTGTAGGTTTCCTATTCAAGGAGTGTTTCTTGATCAGAGTTTGAGCTGTGTCCGACCTCAACATCGTGCCCGACCTCTACCTGTGTCCGACCTTAGCATTGTGTTCGACCTAAAACTGTGTCCGACCTCAGCATTGTGTCCGACCTAAAACTGTGTCCGACCTCAGCATTGTGTCCGACCTCTGCCTGTGTCCGACCTCAGCATTGTGTCCGACCTCAGCATTGTGTCCGACCTAAAACTGTGTCCGACTCACATAACTCTGTCTGACCTCGCCTGTGTCCGACCTCAGCATAGTGTCCAACTCAAACGTGTGTCCGACCCAAACCTGTGTCCGATCCACATAACTGTGTCCGACTTACACATTTGCGTCCGAGTTACTCACTGTTAACATTGTTTCAGACTGAACTAAACATCTTCAATTGGACTGGAAAATTATCTTTGGACAGGACTTTGGGACACTTTGAACTAGACATCAAAACATCTTTGACTGAAATTAAGCTATACTAAAATTGAACTAATAATCTTAAGTTTTATTTTCAGAAATGGATCAAATTGTTAACCAGGCTAATTTGAATGGACTAAATGCTGACCAACACATAGTAGCTGCACAAGTGGACAAAGCTATGGAATCTGTTATTGGAGCTCATCAAAAGATACCTGTTCTTCAGCTTGGAATGTCATATTTTGAGTGGAAATTCAGGTTCATTCAGGTCATGAAAATCAAAGATGCAAAGGCACTAAGATCTATTCTGAATGGCCCCTGTGTGATCACGTATGTGGTAAATGAAGTAACAGGAGCCATTGCCATCAAACCAAAGAGCATGTACACTGATGAGGATCATGAGAAGGCTGATATTGATGACAAGGCAATTGCTTACCATCATCAGGGACTTTCACCTGAAGTCTCAATTGGGGTTCGTGATACTGCTACTTCCAAAGAACTGTGGGAAGCTCTTGAAAATTTGTATGAGGGAAATGAAGAAATGAAAGAAAGCAGAAGGGAAATGCTAAGCCAAAAATTTAATGCTTTTAATCGTATTCCCGGCGAGTCACTTGAAAGCCAGATTCAACGTTTCGTGGCTTTAGTGAGTGAAATGATCAAATGACATGGTGGTGGGAAACTCTGTGATGAACAAGAAGCTTCTTAACACATTACCAAGGAGTTGGGACTCAAATGTGACGTTGATTAAGAGAACCAAAGATCTGGCAAGACTCACTCTGTCTGAAACCATATCCTTGATCAAGTCCTATGACCTCGATGACAGACAACGTTATCTGACTCAAACTGCAAGCTACAATAATGCCATCGTCGCTTCTTCTAGTAGTGCTCTTATGTCTCAGCAAGACCCTCAGCGTCCTTCGTTATACTCTTATCCTGCCAGCGGATCCTCGTACCCACCAATCTTTGCACCCAGCTCGTCCACTACTTCAGCTTCTTCCGTGACTGCTGGGGCATCCTCTTCCCCTGCGTCACCACTACCACCACCATCTGCCGCTGCACCCCAGCAAACTGTGAAAATTCCTAAAGAGCTCGAAAATAAGTTAAGTTTGTTTGTTGGATTTATGAATTGTTACAATGCATTTTTAGCAGGACAACTTACTGCAAAGGATGTTGGAGCATGTGATTTAGAAGATGTTAATCAAGATGATGTAGAAGAAATGGACTTGACTTGGCAGATTTCTATGGTAGTACATAGAGCAACGAAATTTGTGAAGAAAACTGGTCGAAATGTGTGCGAGAACCCAATTAAGAAACTATGGTGGGATAAGAGGAAGATACGTTGCTACAATTGTGATGAGTCTGGTCATTTTGCTCGTAAGTGCACCAAGCCAAAGAGGGAACTAGGCACTTCAGCTCTTGTGGTTACTACTTCTGCTTCTACTCCTGGAACTCATGCATCCGTCACTCGCACTGAATCCACATCTTCAAACTCAAATAAAGCTATGGTTGCTCAATCAGGAGGTGGATGGGACTGGTCTTCTCAAGTAGCAGAATTGAAGATCGATGAAGATTCTGTGTACAAAGCACTCATGGCTCAAATGGATGATGATTATGTTCTGCTAGTGACTGAACCTGAATCGAACTCTGATTCAGACTCAGACAACACCAATGAATCTAGCTATCAATCATGTGAAACAGTCGAATCATCTGAGGACATGCCCGAATTGATTGAATCTATTTCTGTGCCTATTCAAAATTCATTTGATTCAAATAAGGGGAGCTCAGAATCATCTGAATCTCCCGTGTCTTCTGTAGCTGAAAATTTCTCTATCAAAAATTGTTGTGATGTTTCTTATGCTGTTAATGTTACTAATTCGATTAATTCTTGTGCCGAAAGTTTAATTATTGAGGATTGGGTAGATGATGGGGATGAAATCGATGACTCTGATTCACTTGCATTAAATAATAAAAATCAGAGAAACAATGTAGATGTACTTTATGCGACTAATGCTTCGGATTGTAGTTTTAACATATGTTAGTGCTACTCTGGAAGGTCGAAGGTGGACTCTGATGGGCGAAGGTAGATTGATGATGGACGAAGGTAGAATCTAGTGGGCGAATGTGGGAAGCTGACATGATATATTGTATATTCGTACCTTGTCAAGGGGCGAATGTGGACAAAGTCCACATTCGTACTCAGAAAAGGGGCGAATGTGCAGGTATTATAAATAGGTTTTGCTTGTTTGATAAGTTAGACTAGTTGGTTATTGTGTGTGTGAAAGTCGGGTTGTTGCTCTCTAGATTAAGTGTGTGTTAAGGTCTATAGATTAACTTGTAAAGGCTTTGTATTGAATGTTTTGAATCAAGTTATCTATAAAATGATGTTTGAAAAGGTAATCCGTGTGTTGTGATTCGCGTATTATCATTTTGTTCAGTTCTAGGGTTTCCGCACCTGGAATTGTGACTTGTATGATCAGATTTCCTGTCTATTGCTAAAATTCTTCATCTACAAAGTGGTATCGGAGCCATAGAGATCATACAACAACAAATTGATAATATCAGAACTGATTTGGACCCTATTTTGATCAAATTTTCTCTGTTTTTCAATGAAAATGGTTTTTGATACAATTTGAAGGTTTTGGACAACAATTCGTGGTTAAAATCAACGTTTCCAAGAATTAAAGTTGTTCCAAATCAATTCCGAATCATAACCTGATAAAGATCATCAAAATCCATTAACTTTTGAAAATCTCAGATCAAAATAACCGTTTTTCAAAGTGTAACCGTTTTTTGATCATGTATGGGTCGAATCTAGAGATATTGGGGCGAACCTGGACTTCTTAGGGCGAACCTGAGCTTTTTCTGGGCGAAAGTAGCTTATTTCAGGTCAAACCTAGGAGTGTTGTGTTCTTTGTTTCACTTTCGGGTATAAATTTCCACCTTCGGGGCATCGGGGGTGCGAAGGTATTATTTTTAGGGACGAAAGTGAATTTCACCGGACGAAAGTGGAAAGTGTTTGTTGATATTCCATATTCAGGTCTCATATTCTACTTTCGGCTCAGTGTTTTGGACGAAAGTGAATTTTGTCAGGGGCGAAAGTGGAAGTTTTGTGGGAAAATTTTCAAGTGTGGTGAATTTTTATCTTTGTGAAAATCATGTGGGGATTTCCAACTACACCGAGACCGGGAACGACACAACAACAGCAGCAAGTGACCATGGACCCATGGACAGTGGCAGCTCAGAAATCGAACACTCAGTCGTCACAACCAATTAACTACTTAGCGATGACGAGTTCGATGCCTCAGAACGTTGCATCATCTTCACAACAACCTGCAGCAGATTATTGAGGAGTAGCAGCCGCGGTGGTAAATACTCAAACTACTAATGCTATTTCTACACTAATCAATGATTTATCTTCAGGTAGCGGGAATCGGCCACCCAAGCTAATGGAGATGCAGGAGTACAACCAGTGGCAGAAGAAATTCAAGATTCATCTTGAAGGCATGGGGTTGGAAGGAACGGAGGCTTGGCAGATGATAGCTAAAGGTTATGTGGCACCAGTATTAGAGAATTCCGGTGAGCAGGTTCCTATGGAAAGTTAGACTGACGATGAGAAGAAGAAATTCGCGGTGGAAAAGAAGGCGTATTCTCAGCTAACCCAGACAATCACAAACGATTTATTACATCAGTTTGGATCGTGCACTACTTCTAAACAGTTATGGGATGTGCTTAAGAATCGTCATGATGGTAACGAGAAGACGAGAAGGTTGAGAATGGAAGAGCTGAGGAAAGAATTTGAAAAGTTCAGCTATGTCGGGAACGAGACGTTGAAAGAGTTGACTCCAAGATATTGTCACTTACTTACTGAACTGCCAAGTTATGACATTAAGATTCCTATGTCCGATCTGGTGGACAAATTTGCTGATGCATTACCACCGTACTGGGATCAACACATCTAGGTACTCAAAGAGAAGGATGCTTACAAGTACTGGACCATCAACGAGTTCATTCAGAAGCTAGAAAACAAAGAACTCGAAGAGAAGAGGAAAGCCAAAAGATCACAGATTCCTCAAAACCTAGAGTTGTATCATGCTGGTACTTCAGCAACTGTGGGTAGTTCAAATCATGGAGGAACAGTGGCTCCTCATATAGCATGTATCTCAAGTTTCATGGAACCACCAAAATAACCGATCAACTACCTAGCTCAAACTTCATCTTATTCACAACCATCCGCCATATACCCATGTTAGTGGTTTCTAAGGGACTTTTTGATGAACCGTATAGTACGATAAGTAAGCCATAGTATAACGTGATAAAGAGTCATGAGCAATAAGAGTTTAATAAACCATAAGTCATAAAAGCGTTTTAAGCATGTTTCTCCCCCGAAAACATAAACCGTAAGATGTGGGGCCGTGAACTCACTTTGGATTGCGTTCTTCTTAATAAACCACAGACAATGCAAATGACAGCCCTAGTATTGGCAACCTATCATTGAATGCATATGAGTACCCGAACCATTGACCCGCAGGTCAAATAGTCCCCAAGTGTCCAGACCATGACCAAGTACGTTTTGAAAACACGTTTGACTGTTACTTTGACCACACATACAAGACCCGACGTCCCATTGGTGACCCGACGACTCTCGTGTTAGCTAAGAATGAGAAATCATGCAATCACAAGCAAACATGCACCTAATACGCATAACAGTTCACCAAAGTCAACATATAGTTCATATATCACATATACAAGTCTACGCGTGTATTACCGGGTTATCGGACATTCCACAGGGTTCCTAGCATGTTCCTAGGTGTCGTTTCATGTTCGGGATGTCAAACTATGCTTAAATCAGCTAATCATGCCATTAGGAAAGTCAACTAGCCATTAGGAGGCTAACCGTCTGACACAGCAGACGGTTAGGAGGCTATCCGTCTGACACAGCAGACGGTTAGGAGGCTATCCGTCTGACACAGCAGACGGTTAGGAGGCTAAACAAGGTCTACCGGTGATGACGGTAGCCCATAGGAAACTAAGGGTCACTACACGGCTTAGTCAGCAATGGTTTCACCCGTATGAGTATCTTATTCTGCGCCTAGCTAGCGTTCTTACAAGCATAGTAGTAATGGTGATGGTAACGGTTTTCGAAGGATCACTTTATACGTTTGAATAAAACCTGTGAACTCACCAGCATTATATGTTGACTCTTTTAGCATGCTTTCTCAGGTCGCTAAGGTAGCAGCTGTCGGATAGGCGCACGAGGTCGCACTGGAGTTGTCTCGCGTCTAGGGTCTCATTTGCACGTTTTGGATTTATGAACTTTTGAACTTATGTTTTATTTCTGCATGACTTTTGTAAACTTTAAATGCTTCCGCACTGTTGAATGTTGGTTTTAAACTTATGCATGGTTTTGTTTACGTATGTTTTTACATTTAGACGTCGTTTATTGTGACCGTTGACTTGGATCCTGGTATGTCACACGCCTCGCGGTAGAACTCCGCAGGTGGATATTTGAGGGTGTGACAAAGCTTGAGATCAAGGCTTATCACCCTTTTCCCTTATTTTACGTAGAACATGCACCATGATCCTAAATGGAGTAACTAAAAAAACTTATGACTAGTCAAACATAAATAAACAAAACATAAAAACAAGAAAATGGAAACTGGAAGTGGAGAACGTGTGAATTCCTTAGCTTGCGGATCACTCTTGAAATCGTATAGGCTTGTTGATATTTCTTTTGGGCTTCTTATCCATTTGAGATTGGTTGTCTGTTGGGCCATCAATGGTAGCATCGGTTGGGCCGGCCTGTGGTGTCAAGTTTTGTTCCTTAGCATCCATGGTACCAGAAAGTAAAATCCCTTTTTGTGAGTTTTTGTTGTTTGGTTTTGTGGGCTGGCCCATTTAGGGTCTTTCGGGTACATTCGTGTCCCATAATTTTTTTTTCTTGTTTTAATTTTTTACTATATACATAAACTTTTTAAAACTTTCTAATTTATAGTTGAGACGTGTTTATTTATATCTACGTTTTTATATAAATTTTCTTAAAATCGGTCTGTAGCAAATCAGGGGTCATTATTTCTCGTTTCTTTTTGGGAAATCTGTAATGCTTCGATAATCACCTACAAATTTATGGAGACACTAATATTTAAATTTTGTTTTTCTTTTTAAGATTTTTCCATAGGCAAATTCATCTGTGATACTCTGGTTCTAGTAGTGTTGATCGAAGAAAACCAACAACTAGCCCGCTCGTTTAACAGGTCCAGCTATAACAATTACAAACGCATGTAATATATTTAATTCTTTTATATTAAGTAGCAATTTATTTACTATACATTTATATATGCCATGCGCTCCATGCAGGTGACATGTTTAATTTTTTATATATCAATGTTATCTTATTATACTATTTTCTAATTCATACAGCTTTTGGGCATTTGTTTTCTAAGATAATATATTATATTTTAATCGATACAACAATTTTAAATTTATATAACATCATCGATCGTACGACGAAGTGTCATAATTGTTTATGATTAAAGTCAAATAACAACAGGTTGGCATATGCTTTAAAAGAATAAGGTGTTGTGAAGCTAATCATCATCAAGCAAAAATGAAGTGGTTGTTCTCAGTCCACAAAGCAACACAACGTTTCATTAGTTCACAAAAATATCATCTTCATGGAGGTTTTCCTCAGCGATTTTCCCATGCTTTGAAGCCAATCGGGTTGTCAAAACCTGATCATATGTTATCCTCGTCGTTATATTCTGGTCATTATTATTGCACCTCGACAATCCTAGATGCTGCTGAATCCTCATACAGGTTAGTAATCCTAACCTCGATCATTTTGTCATTGAAAATTGATTTCGTTTCAAACATGTGTCCCATGCATCGATTAATTAATATGTTTGTTCCTATTATTGCAGGTTGCCAAATAGTAATAAGATTGACAACCATGTTAAGAAGGTAGATCTTGAAATAATTTCAAGAGAAACCATCAAACCATCTTCTCCAACTCCACAACATCTAAGAACTTTCAATCTCTCTATTTTAGACCAATACATGTATGATGAATACGTCCCTGCAATTTTATTTCTTCCCAATACCAACAAAGATAGTGTTACTGATGTTGTAACCAAAAGATCAAAACGTTTGAAAGTGTCTTTATCTGAGATTCTCACAAGATTTTATCCTCTTGCTGTAAAAGTTAAGAGCAACAGGCAAATTGAGTGTAACGATGAAGGAATCTATTATTTGGAGGCTCGTGTTAACGAGACACTTGAAGATTTTCTACGTCATCCAGATGATGAAAGAGTGAGGATGTTGACGCTACAAAAACCTTTCACCGAAGAATCTTCTAAAGGAAATTATGTTGTAGCGATTCAGGTAAATTTTGATAGTATTATCTCATCATAATGCTATATACATCTAGAAAACAGTGCGCAGTCAATAAACTTTGGATAAAACTTGGTTATATAACATTTGGATAACATGTACATTAAGAAACATAAAAAAATAAACAAACCTCTACATATACATTCTTTAAGAAATATATGAGATCTTACATGTTATAACAAAAAACTGAAGTATGGAAGGGCGATGCCGCACCTGCCAAGGGCGGCAAATCATTCGTGTAGAAGTTGCAATTGATATTTAAGTATTGGATATGTATGTTGAACTTGAGGTTTTGTATTGTTAGGTGAACATTTTTAATTGTGGTGGGATTGGGCTATCTACAAGAGGGTCACACAAGATCATAGACGGACATACATTTTCTATATTTATGAAAGCATGGGCAGCAGCCGCTAGAGGGTCACCAGAAGCTGTTACACCAAGTTTCATTGCTTCTGAGATCTTTCCTAACAATCCTTGCTTAGAAGATGCAACATCTTCAGAGCTTTTGCCCATCGAAAAGATTACTACAAAAAGATTTGTGTTTGATTCTTCGGCCTTAGCTATGCTTAAGGAACAACAAGTTGCCAGCAGTAGCTCAACAAAGCCACCGACTCGCATGGAGGCCACAAATGCTGTAATTTGGAAGGCTGCTGCCAAAGCAGCATCAAAAGTAAGACCCTTTGGTCCGCAATCACCTCATGCTTTATTGTCAACGGTGAATTTGCGGAACAGGGCATCACCTCCTTTGCCCAAAGAATCCATTGGAAACCTAATGGATTTAGTAGGCGCAATGTGCTTTCCAGCTGGCCACCTGGATTTGGCAACCATGATGGGTAGTTTGAGAGATTCAATAGCAACAATAAACTCGGATCACATTGAGTCCATGAAAGGGGAAAAAGGGCATGCGACATTCAATGAAAAGTTGAGTAGATCAAACCATCTGATGGAAGTTATTGCAGAAGAAGACCGTTTGTTTTCTACAAGCCTGTTAAACACTGGAATGTATGAGCTAGATTTTGGATGGGGAAAGCCGCTATGGTTTTATATTATGAGTGCTGCAAATGTCAGGAATACGGCGTTAAATGACATGCCGAAAGGTGGTGGTGTTGAAGCCATCGTCTCACTGAGTCCAGATGAAATGGAGATATTCGAGCGTGATTCCGAACTTCTATCATATGCCATTATCAACCCTAGTCCTCTTCAGTTTGTTTAGTTACTGACACGACTTTCGTCTTTCCTTCAATTTTACTTTTATTATGACGTAAACGTCAAGCATGAGTGCATACTTTTCTATTGTGTGCTGCTCAACCAATTCGGAGCCCAAAGCTAGGTAAAAATTTAGGCTTTAGTCCAAATATTACTAGGTTAAAAATGAAATAAAAGTAACCTAGTAATTCATCTTTTACAGCAGACTATGGATCATTATGAGCTAATAAAACAAACAGTAGATGTATCTGCAACCTGAATTTGAATTTTAATTATAAAATGTGCAAGTAATCATATTTTGCAATAGCCAACAACAAGATATTTGCATTCACATTAATCCGGTTAACTAGAAAAGCCGAAAACACAATTTAATATATATATGTATATAGGGGAAAGTTAATTTGAGAACACCTATATTTCGTGCGAACCGCGAGAACGCCATCTAAAACCATTCAAATCAAAAATTTCTTTTTACACTTATCTTTATTACTAAAATACAATTCCAAAAACACAATTTACGCGTAAAAATTTAACCGTATACGAAAATAAATTGTTTTTACACATGTGTAAATTTACTGTTTGTACATGTATAAACTGTTTCATTTACACATGTGTAAAAAGTTAATTTGAAAGTGTTTTTGCAAGAAAAGATGAATTATTTGGAAAGAAAATTCGTTTTTTAATGTTGTACTTTGATTATAATTAGGTTTGTATTGAAAAAAAATGATTTTGATTGGTTTTCTCATTTGTTCTCACGGTTCTCGCGATATTTAGCGTTCTCAAGATAACCTTCCCCTATGTATATATATATATATAGGGGAAAGTTAATTTGAGAACACCTATATTTCGTGCGAACCGTGAGAACGACATCTAAAACCATTCAAATTCAAAATTTCTTTTTACAATTTATCTTTATTACTAAAATACAATCCCAAAAACACAATTTACGCGTAAAAATTCAAACGTATACGAAAAAAAATTGTTTTTACACATGTGTAAATTTACTGTTTATACATGTGTAAACTGTTTCATTTACACATGTGTAAAAAGTTAATTTGAGAGTGTTTTTGCATGAAAAGATGAATTATTTGAAAAGAACATTCATTTATTAATGTTGTATTTTGATTATAATGAGGTTTGTATTAAAAAAAATTGATTTTGATTGATTTTTTTACTTGTTCTCACGGTTCTCACAATATTTAGCGTTCTCAAGATAACCATCCCCTATATATATATATAGGGAAATTATAAACTGAAACCCCCCTTGAGTTAAGAAAACTATGAAAACCCTTGTAAAAACCATATAAATTTTTTTAATTTTTTTTGTAAAAAACACACAAGGTAACATACATGTATTAAAGCGTTTTGGGTAAAAAAAAATAAAAAAAGCGCCGATAGAATATTTAAAAAAAAAAATAAAAAAGTTTGTGCTGTTACATATGTAACGCTCTGTTACATATGTAACATCAGTTGTTACATATGTAACAGTGCAAATTTTGTTTATTTTTTTAAAAATATCCAATCGGCGCTTTTTTTTATTTTTTTGGCCCAAAACGCTTTAATACATGTATGTTACCTTGTGTATTTTTTTCAAAAAATAAAAAATAAAAAAATTTGATGGTTTTTACAAGGGTTTTTCTTAGTTTTCTTAACTCGAGTGGGTTTTCAATTTATTCTCCCCTTATATATATATATATATATATATATATATATATATATATATATATATATATATATAGGGTTGGGTTCAATGGGGAACGATAAAAAAGTGGAGAACAGGGAAACCAGAGGTATTTTTATCCAAATGTTAAAAATATTAATTCTCACCTTCTCTCCCCCTTCTCTAGATAAAATCCCCACCTCTCTCTCTATAATATACGCTTTTCTCCCTCTCTCTAGATACGTTCTCTTCCTTTCTCTCTCTAGATACATCAAACCTCAGTTCGTCTCTCTCTAGATACAATCGCAGTACAGCAAAAATTACGTCTCTCTTTCTCTCCCAGTATGTCTCTCAGTACCTCTCTCTCTCTCTCTCTAGATACTTTTACAGCAACGAACTCTTTGATTTATTGAATTGTTTCTTACATTTGTGTTAAATTGATTTGTGGTTTGTTATTTAGTTGAATTTCTCAAATTTGTTATGTAGTTGAATTTCTTAGATTTGTGTTAAATTGATTTGTGATTTGTTATTTAGTTGAATTTCTCAGATTTTTGTTAAATTGATTTGTTATTTTCAATAAACGGTTTACA
Source organism: Ambrosia artemisiifolia (assembly GCA_032199755.1). Classification (NCBI taxonomy): domain Eukaryota; kingdom Viridiplantae; phylum Streptophyta; class Magnoliopsida; order Asterales; family Asteraceae; genus Ambrosia; species Ambrosia artemisiifolia. The sequence continues at coordinate 17,135,736 of CM063520.1, forward strand.
TATATATATATATATATATATATATATATATAGGAGGATAAATTGAAAACCCACTCGAGTTAAGAAAACTAAGAAAACCCTTGTAAAAACCATCAAATAAATTTATTTTTTTTTGAAAAAAATACATAAGGTAACATACATGTATTAAAGCGTTTTGGGCCAAAAAAATAAAAAAAGCGCCGATTTGATATTTTTAAAAAAAATATACAAAATTTGCACTGTTATATATGTAACAACTGATGTTATATATGTAACAGAGCTGTTACATATGTAACAGCACAAACTTTGTTTATTTTTTTTTAAATATTCTATCGGCGCTTTTTTTATTTTTTTTGTCGAAAACGCTTTAATACATGTATGTTACCTTGTGTATGTTTTACAAAAAAATTAAAAAAATTTAGATGGTTTTTACAAGGGTTTTCATAGTTTTCTTAACTCAAGGGGGTTTTCAGTTTACAATTTCCCTATATATATATATATATATATATATATACTAGCAGGAAACCCGCGCGATGCGACGACGAAGAAAATTTACAACGCGGTATTCGTGTTTAGTTAGTTTATCAATTTTCTCGTAATATACTGTAAAAGTATGTCTGTTACTTTTCTTATTCGTAACCTCGGTTTAGTATATATGTGACATGAGCCTAACAACTTTGTGCTAAATAATTATTTAACTTCAAAACTGTCAAGTATCTTCACACACCAATAAATGAGCACACAAATAGGAAAATATCATTCATAATTTAAGATTAAAAAATTGCATGTATACCACTTCCGTTAGGTGTGCAAGATGGCTAGTTTATCGTATTATTATAGAGATTTTTGTTACAAACATATTTTTATTGCACATTCGCTTACTTGTTACTACATTTTGTGGTACTTATTTGACAGTCATCTATGTGTTTCGTCTAGGTATGAGCAAATGGTACCGGGTACCGGTACCGAATTTCGTGTATGAATTATTTACTATGCCAATCTTTTGGCATTTTTGATATCGGTACCGGTTCAATACAATACTACTATTTAACCGATTTTACTTTCAAATACCGGTACCATAACGTACCTAGCAATTTACGATTTTTGATACCAGTACTTTTGGTGCCAGTACCGAACTCGTCCCCAGCTTCATCAATGCCCAAAACACCTTGAAATATTTCATGGTTTTAACTGATTGTGTAAGTTTCTGTTAAATGTTTACTTCAATCTATTTATATCTATAAGTTAATTGGAGATTTTTTTTTTGTAAATGTTAATTGATTTATGAGTGTATTTGTTGCTCAAATTCATAGAGGAAACTGATGAACAGGTGCTTATATGTTTATTAAATGCAATCTATGATTACCATTATATCTACAACTATTTTCTTTAAGAAAATGTAACTACTAAGAGGATCCTCTTCAGTTATTTGTTTTCTGATGTGCTCATACTACATGTACCTACTACTATCTACCTTTCACTTGTGGGTGAATCAACATCGTTTAGCTATAATTCGTAGAAATGGAGTTAATGTGTTCATTCTAGAGGCTAGCATAACAGTCTAATGTCTATTGGCCACTACCATTTCTGCTAGTTCATCACATTTTAGGTTGTTGTGGTGGTGCAATAGTGGTGGAACTTGATTTAGTCTGGAGAAACTAATTGTGGTTGTTTTCTTGAGGTTTTGCGATTATGGGGTTCTGGTTTTATTTCGGATTACCTGGCCGCGGGAGACCAAACATTTAAAATTCTGTTTCGGATTAATAAATTAAAATACAAATGATGTTGAACATCGAAAAAGTCAATCAAAAAATGATGGATTTAAACAGTTCAAACGGATTTAAAGTAGTTACATAAGAATTTAGAATTCAAACTTTAGTACTGAATGAGACAAAAGTAAGAAAAGGGTCAAATTTAATGTACACAGAAGAACCGATTGATTGATCGATCTCAAGGGTCAAATTAGCGTCATCAAATCAAAATCCAAAAATACCCCTACAATAAACATCAATCTATACGTAAAATTCCCAAACCAGAAAGAGTTAAATCGCGACAAAATTTACCTATATACACAAGAGTAGCAGAGAGTAGCGAAACCGCAACCCTTGATGGCATAACCTCCCTTCCTTTGAGTTGTCATCTCTATATTCCTTTCTATTGAAAAAACAAATCCATGATAACAGCTCACCACAAAATTACTAAAAAAATTTATACTTCAAGCGATTTACCGTTTGAATAAAATTACTAAAAAAATGTTTAAAACTTAACTTCAAAGATCATTCTAATCTTGGTTTTATAAAGCGCGAAGCGCACAAAAGCGACAAGGAGCACGCGCCTCAGTGAGATTTATTTCCCCAAAAAAAAATCACTTCTTGTATAGAGCTTGCCTTGTGTTACACAAGGCGCAATTCTTTGCGCCTAGGGTCGCCTTGCACTTAAGCATGCATAAGGCATGTTTATTAAAAACCAAGATTCTAGTAGTGTCATTTGTTAAGAATCTAAAGTGTATATGAGGATTTTCTCTAAATCTAAACTTGGCAACTCAAATTCAGTTCTAAAACCCCTATTGCTTTGACTTTTGAAAGTCAAGGTGCAACTCAAATTCAGTTCTACCCATATTGACGGTTTTTGCTATGATAAATATCCCGTGACGTTAGTCAGTGTCTGAACGTTGTAATCTGATTCAACAACGTTATTTAGCACCAAACCTGCAGACTTTGTGTCGGCGCTACCGCCTGAACTGCAGCTGCGCCAATGGCCGCTTCTGTTCTAACCACGGCAGACTAATTGGTATAACACCATTGCAAAATAGAGCTTTTGAGAAATTTTTTGTATTACATCAGCTTTTAAAGCTGTCTGTTGAGTTTTCGAAGTGTATTCAAAATCAAGAATCTGAAGAAAAAAAATCAATTATTTCAATTAAAAGGTAGGACTTGCAAAGGAAAAAGAAAAAAACTTATACCAAGTGAATCATGAAAGATTTTCATATGCAATACTAAAATGATTATTTTGGTTCCGGTCAAAACGATTTTGATAAAGCACTGCATTGTTTTAAAAAATAGGATGAATTAAACTATGACCTAGAGTGTAATTATTGTACAGAATAAAAAAACAAACCATTGAACAAAGGGATCAACTACCCAATTGAGATATCAGTAGGAAAAGTGTCCAAATAAAAGTTGCAGAGGAGTTGAAGTCTAGAAGTTGCATTTAAAAAGCAAGTTCCACTATTTTACAATATACACAAATAAAATAAAATAAAATATATATCAAGGGTTAAAGATTTTACCTTCTTAGTGCTCATTGCAGAGGAGTTGAAGTCATAAGACATGCTGGCTGTTGAAACCCCCGTCATCCAGATTCGTTGTTTTCTTCCTCTTTTTTTTGTCACCATGGCCTAGAGCCCTAGATATACCAAGTTAACATACCAAGTTAACGAAGAAAAAAAATGATTAGTTTACTCTAGATAGAATAGAAATTAAGATGTAAAGGTTGTGGATATTATAAGCATCTACCGATGGACCTGGTTTTGGTATTTGGTTTCTTTGAGGAGTATGAAGGGTTTCTTACAAAGTTGTACATAAGAAAACACAATTAGATTAAAATCAAAGAGAAGTACCCGTGAAAGACTGCAACTATCCAACAAACACAAAGCAAACGTGCCTAGATGTAGCAACTAACAAAACAATTTAGTGGTAAAGAGTACACTGATAATGATAATGATAATGATAATGATAATGATAATGATAATGATAATGATAATGATAATGATAATGATAATGATAATGATAATGATAATGATAATGATAATGATATTGATAATGATAATGATAATGATAATAATAATAATAATAATAATAATAATAATAATATTATTATTATTATTATTATTACTATTTGAAATATGAAACCGAAAATGCAATTGCTTGAGCTTACTTTGACCAATTTAGTATGGTAAGTGAGGGAGAATGTGTGAACATAACAGAGAAAAAACTTGAATATATTATAGTGGGTAGTAGCTGCAGAAGCTTTAGCATTTATGTTGTTTGACTATTTGCATCAACTCTTGCAGTCAAAGGATATTTGTAAAAGAGATAAACATATGAATGCGGATTAAACGTAAGCTAAAAATGGGTCTGAAAGATTTGGTCTTTGATGAGTTGACTTCCTGGTTTAACTCGAAATTGACAAGTGTAGGAGAAAGGTATAAAAATACAGATTAGAAGCCTAAAAGGGGTTTGACGAAATTTGGGTAAAGAAAAAGAGGGGGCAGAAAAACCAAAAATACATTCAAAAAAAATTCTGAACATGTGGGAACAACAAAGAAACCATTTAAACCTATTCTTTTTTGTTTATTAACATTTTAATGTTACAACTTTAACATGAACACGTTTATGTAACTATGTTCAGATCAGGCGGTTTGATTAAGATTTGAAAAACAACAGAAATGTAAAAGCTCTGACATAAGATAGGGTAAAAAACTAAGAATCCACTTAAGTTAGTATACCTCTATGCTCTATGCTCACGCTACTAAAGAATATAAGCATTCCTATTTTAGCCAACATCTCTTTGGCCTTCGTCATTCGTCATTCTGTTAATAAATAAAACTTAACATTCTTATTTTAGCCAACATCTATAGCTACTTGAACATGTAGAAAACAACGTAAAAACAACCATATCAACTAAGTGGATGACCACACATCTTGACCCATCTAAACAAAACAGACTCAAGATTTAGACCTACTAAATTTGACCCAATAAAACATCATAAATCTGTACTAAACTGACCCAGCTCACTGTGAGCCGTTTGACCCGACCCATTCCGATTGACTCATTTATTGACCAGTCAAGATTAATCCCTACAATGTTGAAATTAGTACAAGACGTAAATACAAAAAAATGATCAGACCCAATTATTGAAAAAAATAGTGGAACCCCAAACCCCTTTCCATAGGATTTCAAAGTCAAGTTGCGTTGCTAATACTTATCTTTTTTACTCTTAAAAGTCAAAGTACAAATAAATTCACCTGTATAGGGTATGACAACCATATTTGACGTTCCACTCCAGCAATTCCAGCAGCTGGTGCATCCCCTTCAAAAGAAAAATAAAATAAAATGGTGCAATGAAACATTTTTTAATCCACACGTATAATGCCTTTGATGTACTAAAAACAAAGATCCACTTAAAACCTTTTATTTGGCCCGTGACCCACCCCCTAGAGCTTGAGAGAAGCATGGCTATGAACAAGTGACCCACACAATGCATGCCTCAAAAGCATGCACAAATTGAAACAAATTAAAATGAAAAAAATTAAATTAGTAAAAAAAACTATAACAACAAGCAACAGCAGCATCAGATATGTTTTAAAACCGCATCACTTTGCCTAATATCAGTCAGTACAGGCTTAATTGGACGACGGAAAAGATAAAAATCAAACAAAATCGATATCGATAAATTAAATTTGATATGGGAAAAACAATTCCAAGAGTTGATCAACCCAATAATTTGTAAACAAAATCAACACACCATAAACAAATTTCTTTAAGGTGTAGTTAACTAACCTTACTTCCTAACGGGGCGCTCTTTTTTGGCCGAAAAAAGAAAAAAAAAAGATCCATGGTCTAACTCCACTTCTAATCATGCTTGTCCTACATTGAGAGGTTGTGTACTTCGTTAGCATTTAAGCATTTACAAAAACAGGTCATGTTAGATTGAGCTCAACCATAATAACTCGTTGGCAATCTGCAAATCGCCTATCTAGACGTATAGTCGCCACCGGTCTCACCGTCCAAGCTTACACAACCACCACCGTCGTACAGCCCTCATTCTTAGCTTCTATGGTGTCGCCGGATGAAGCTTCCAGGAAGCCGATTCACTGGACACTCATGGTACAAACCTGCATAACCACCGAGAAACATCAAAATCGGCTCTGGGTGTTAGTGCCTGTGTCAGCTGAAGCAATGCCCTTCGCATCTTAGGGTGCTTCGTGCCTAGGAAGCTTAGTTCTTGGTTTAAAAACCAAGCTTCCAAGGCGTGCATTTTTAAACCAAGCTTGCAGAGATAGTTTAAATGATTCAACAACAGAGAGAATGTACCAGACATTTACTACACATGTGCATTAGAATTTGCATTTTTTTTATTTATTTATTTTTTGAACGACGATGACGTGGGAAAGAGCTTCGAACCAATTATCTAGTTTTTTACATAAATTTTGATTTATGATTTTATTAATTTAAATAGGAGTTCTCGTGTTCTCTCCCTAACTATGAGTTTTCTATTGAATCATCCTCATATATATATATATATATATATATATATATATATATATATATATATATATATGAGTATGGTGCCCACGCGATGCAGCAGAGAACATAGACACCTTTAAAGGTGTGTATGATATGGTTCAGTTCGATTATTAGCCTCAACAGTATGCGATACATGTAAAATGGGGAAATTCCTTTTTCAAGGGTCAAGATAATAAATCTTTTTTACTATATTATATCTTTCTAACACGTACTTTCAGCCTTATATTGTTTGTGTTACATGAGATCAGCTTTCAGACAATACAAGAAATCAAACTCAAAATTAAGGCAAATGAAATTAGCAAAAATTGAGAAAGTTTATTGTAAAAACCAAATTCATCAGCTAATCGATCTTATTAAACAATTGGATGTTTGGTTCGATTTATATGGTTTGATGTTTTAGTCTAGTTTAGTTAATTTTGGTTAGTAACAAAAAAAAAAAACAAACTTTGGCTAAGACGTTTTACCCTAGAAGTACATGAAATGGATGTATAAATACATGAAATCGAGGTATAAAAGTTAAAAATATATGAATAATTGAATACATGAATGGTTTTGTTTCGGGTTGGTTGATTTTGGTGAACTCTTAGTGTGCTGAAAACTATAACCGATTTAGGTTAATTCAGTTTCGATTGCTTTTGGTTCAGTTCTTTTGTTTTTTGGTTTGGTTTCTGTTAAGTGTACAATTATTACTCACCCTAGATATCTATACTATAAATAATATATTTGACAGGGACATTTTAAGATACATAAATGTTAAGAGTTAACTTTTGTTTTTTTAAAGAACAGTTACACATTTTTCCCTTATTTTATGCCAAATGGTAACTAGCCATGTGAATTGTAAACGACCAAAATTTTTAAGACGTTAATACTTTAAAAAAAGTCATATCATAAAAATGAGCATTTTATTGTTTATATTTTGAGTATAGAATAACAATTATTTTAATTAAAAACATTGATATGTTATGTGATTAATAATATCCATTGCCGAAAATTAACCAAAAATTAACCGAAAATTAACCAAAAATCGATTAACCTAATATCGGTTTTTGTGTACCCTAAGTTAACCAAAATTAACAAACTGAAACTGAAGCATTCATATATTTATATCTATTATATATCCATTTCACGAATTGATACTTCAATTTCATGTACTTCTAAGCAAAACATTTAACCAAAGTTTGTTTCGGTTAAAGCTAATAACCGAACCCGACAATGCACCATTAGAATGTTTATGTTCCCTACTAGATCGTGCAGGCACACTGTTATGAATATATGAATAGTTTCGTTTCAATTTGACTGATTTCGGTTAACTAAGGGTACAAAAAGAAAACGAGAACCGATTTTGCGTTGAATCGGATGTTGGTTAATTCAGTTTTCAATTGATTTTGATTCAAATTTGTCTGTTATTTTGTTTGACTTCGGTTAACAATTAAGTTATTGGTCAACCCTAGATATTCTTAATCACGTAGCATATAAACAAAATTTAATTAAAAAAACAGCAATACTATACTCAAAATCATGATAATAATCTATATATCCACTCTATATAATGTAAATCTATCAAAAGTCTTAGGGTCTGTTTGGTATGGGGTAATTGAATGGATGAGCGAATGGAATGGACGAGGTAATGGAATGCATCATTACCATTCCATGTCTTGTTTGGTTGCCATATGGGAATGAAACAGAACATTACTTCGTGTTGTTGGATATGCATGAAAACGCGAAGGAATAAAATCGGTGGTTAGTCGCGGTGGTGGGTGGTGGTAAGTGGCAGAGATGGTGATGGTGGGTGGTGATATGTGGCGGTAGCGACGGTGGTGGGTGGCGGCGGTGATGGTGTGAACGGTGGAAACTGGAGGTGGATGGCCATGATAGTGGGTGGGCGACGATGGTGAGTAGTGGCGGTAGTGGGTGATGGTTTGTAACATCCGGCAAAACTCGATGTGATTCCGTACGTAATTAGTATATGTAATTAACGGTTTAAGTGCATATTTAAATTAATTGGATTAATTTAGCCGTAGAGAATAGCAAATTCCCCATAAGATGCATAGGAATGCACATGTTAAATTTGAAGCACGGCGAAATCGCATGCGAATAAACTTGTCCGGAACGGACGTTGGTGGTTACCCGGTAAAAATTAAATAAACGAAAAAGATCCCGGACACCCAAGATATAAAATAAAGGGTATTTCCATGAAATATAATGTGTTTTGGAACTCCAAAACCATAAGTGAAAACTTTACATACAAATCTCCCGGTGACGAATAAAGTGTGTGTACCGCACCTGGTACGCGTATAACTTATAAATTCACCCAACAAGAGCCTAATTAACCAACCAACACTTAAACTAAGCTATGTTTAAGGGTTATTAGAGGCTATTATAATGTCCGAATAACGCGTAAATAAAATTCGATTAATACCCGAACGAAACGCGAACGCTAAGTGTGAAGTATAATTTATTATTTAGCAAATGTTTTGTGTTGTGGACCCCACTAAACCCACCCCAAAACCGGCCCCATCCCCTTCCATACTTAGAATCCATTTTTTTTGTACTAAAAATCTAAGAAAGATCCATGGAAGATTATAGAAAGTATGGGATGGACTTGGCTATGATTTTATATGAAGATTATATGTCCTTCCAAGATCACAAGAAATCCTCCACTTCCTTTCAAAACTTACGGCCAAACACCCTCTTTAGAATCCATTCAAGATCCACCTAGTACCAAGTATCCATAACATAAGAGATTTTAATCTAAGGTTAGATCTTGGTAATCTTTGGAAGATCATGTATGATCTATAAAAGATAATATGATACACCACATGTTAAAAGCACAAAAGAAATCCTAGGAAGCATGGTGTAATGTTGATGCACTTTCTGTGGACGTCACTGTCGAATAGACTAGGGTTGAGTCTTAGTAATGTGTTACATGAGATTGTGGTGATCCATAAGGGCATTTTATGGATCTGACGCATTTGTAAAATATAGGACAATACACAAGCCAGGTTCGACCTTTATACAATGGGGCGAATGTGGAAGTTTTCCACATTCGACCATTACAAATGGGCGAATGTGGAAATACTCCACATTCGACCATCACTAAGGGGCGAAGGTGGAAATGTGTATTGGACTATAAATAGCAATCTCATGTGTTAGTTTTCATTTGGTGATTTGAGTTTGTGCTTAGTATGCTCTCAAGGGGGAGGTCATGCCCGACCTCCCCCGGCCACGAGATAGATGTTTATCCTACTGATGACAGTGTCTGTAACCGTTTCTGTAGTAATATGAATCTGTGATGACTTTGTTATCGTATATTTCTGTCTCGTCTCGAATCTCCCGTCTGAAAACGAGTTGTTTATGCGTATTCGATCCACGAGTTCGGTTCCTAACCGGATTCACAATTTGTAATCAAGTTTATGTGAAAGTTAATCTATGAAAAAGTCTTTAAAATGATGTTTTACGTGTTTTGATCCGAGTATTATCATTTTGTTCATATCTAGGGTTTCCGCACCTAGATTTGTGACTTGTATGATCATATTTTCCTGTTTTAGCTAAATTCTTTCAACTACATGTAATATATGATATTATATTATAAGAAGATTACATGTCCTATTAAGATTTACACAAATCTTTCTTTTTCTTTAAAACTCATGGCCAAGCACCCTACCAAAAATCCACCCAAGATCATCTAGTACACACATGTCTATAATATATGGATTTAAATCTAGTTTTAGATCTTTGTAAATCCTGAAGGATATGCAAGGATTATAAAAGATCATATGTCATAACCTTTGATCAAAACACACACACACACAAACCTCTTCTTTTCTTTCTTGTGAGCCGTGGGTTATCAAGAGCATACACACACTTCTTTCAAGTCTAAACACTTCAAATTCCTTCACAAAACATCCATCTTCCAAACCCCCATTGTGTGTTTCAAGCTTGGAGCTTAACCACATAGGAAGAACACACTAAACGCCATCAAAATCAAGCATTTTTAGCTTCCCTAGCCTTGTGCTAGTTGTAAGTATTCTTGATCTTGTTCTTGTCTTTAAAAGTTTTTGTTTATTATCTAGAAGCAAGTTGTACAATGGGTAAACTTGATAAAGCTTTACATGATAAAACATATGATTTTGAAGTTTAAAATGGTGTTATAAGTGTGTAATGAGGGCCGAAATTTTGGTGATGGATCTGTATTGTTCTTATAGTTTTGTAAAGTTCATAAAGACTTAAGGAAAATGATGATCTAAACAAGACTTGCTAATGGAACTTGAATAAACTTAAATATGGTTTTAATCATCATAACATAAGCATCTGAGACTATATATGGTGTTGATTTTGTTAGAAAACAAGTTACATAAATTTTACATCTTCAAAGTCTAAACACTTGAATAATGTAAATTGGACATGTTGGACAAAATACACTAAGTACACCTATTAGTATCCTTAATGAGATGATTAAAGACTATTAAAAGTGTTGGAACATAAAAATTAACTAACATGACTAAGATGATCAAATAAAGTCCACTAGTTTAGTAGAAAATTGTTAATCTTGAAAGATTGAATGGAAAAATGTAACTTTTACGAGTTAAAGGACCATTTTAGTAACTTTAAAAGTTGAGGGACTTAAAATGATATTTTTAGAAACTTGTATCTAAAAATATAACTATGGAAAGTTTAGTGTCTAAAGTGTAAAATGGTAACCTTCCAAGGTGGATTTGGAAAATACTAGCAAATATACATATGTATCTTGTATAAAAATGTATTTTTATAAAATGGAGTTTTGTAAAAATATAGATTTTCTAACATGTGGAAATATATAAAAACAAAGTTTTTTATAAAAATGTTAGATAAAATAAAAGGTTGGTGGAAACTTATATAAAAATGAACACTTTTATATAAATGGGAATATAAAAGTGTTGGAGCATTTTGTATATATAAGTAACCAAGTCTTGGAAATAAAAATACAAATATGTTTATAAACTTCCAAGTAATATATGTGGAAATTAAAAGGTGATTAATTTCAAGAATACATATATTGTTGAAACTTGGAAAAATTAACAAGATATACATACAAGATTAATTGAATCGGATATGGACGAGTTACGACGTGTTAACGGACTAAGACGTAAAAACGAACAAATAAGTATTTGTATTATTACGACTAAATGAGGAAATGAAGACATATATTTTAAGGACTTAAAATATATAATTCGGGTGAAAATATATAACACTTTCCTAAGTGTTGGAAACTTATTCGTGGGAGAAAAATAACGTAAATAATCTAACGATTAAACGTTTAAAACAAGCATATGGACTTGACAATAAAAATATATTATCGAATCGACGAGATCCTAGTATATTTATTTAATGGGAAAGTAAATATACGGTAAAGTGAGTCGAGTCGAGTGAAGAATATATATATATATATATTTATATATATATATATATATCGAATCGACGAGATCCTAGTGTATTTACTTAATAGGAAAGTAAATATGCGGTAAAGTGAGTCGAGTCGAGTGTGGAAAACGTTATGTCGAATCGACAAGATCCTAGTATATTTATTTAATGGGAAAATAAGTATACGGTAAGGTGAGTCGAGTCGAGTGTTGAAAATATTATATCGATCGACAAGATCTTAGTATAATTATTTAATGGGAAAATAATTATATGTCAAGTGAGTCGAGTTGAGAATAATATTATGCAAGTTAATTAATATTCGTGAAGGTATAAATGTAAATTGTAACGAGGGTAATCCATCACCAACGGACCTAGGACATGTGAATTATATGTAAATAGTGGTGTTGGAAGTTGGGTGTACAACTTGCCGGAAAAACACACGCTATAGACTTACTGACTTACACGCATTAGGACGTTCGTAGGTGCTTGACCACGGACCTGCTATTCTCTGCTATTTGATTGTACGCTGTGCTTCAGGTGAGTTTCACGGCCCCTCTTTACTGTTTTACTTGGGGGAAAGATATGTTTGTGTCATATGTTGAAATGTTTTCAAAGGTTAAAATGTGATGAGTAGCATGATGAGTACTTGAGTTTTGTTGTATGTTCGCCACTCGGGGTTGAGTCCTCGCTACTGTAACCATTAATTCAGGGAAATGAAACCGAAGGAATATTTGAATAGTACTATTGGTGCCTGACAAGGCCCACTCCTAATCGATAGCGTCGATTATGCATCGGCGTATGCCTGGGGTGCACGTATTCTGAACTAAGTTGTTATTTGCCGAGAAACAACTGGTGATCGCGGGGCATATTTATTAGTCTTGGTTTGGTTATGGGCTCAAGGGATTGCTCATCATCGTAGTTTGTAGGAGCTAGCTACTCCTTACAAAGGCCACAAATTGTGCTGAATCTGCGCAGGGTGTAAAAATGTTATTATCACGAAACTAAAACCTGTGGACTCAACAATATTTTATATATTGACGTCTCTTTTTAAACATGTCTTTCAGGTAACTAAGTGTCGATTATATATGAGGCTAGTGCGGTGGAATACGGGATGTCGGATACTTGTCGGGGTTTCATCTATTGTTACCATCGGGTTGGAACGTAAACAGAAATACCCCACATTGAAACTTAATGTTCATTGTTTTATGTAATGTTTGAAATATGACACTCTGTTTCGACATCCTAATAAATTGATCTTTTTTAATTAAATATAGTTTGTGTTAATCTTGACTTTGATATGCTTTCGAGCGTTGCGCCACGTGTTTCCGCCATTGGCGTGGTGTGACAGAAGTGGTATCAGAGCCAACGTTATAGCGAACTAGCATTTTGTAAAATCTAGACTATAACCGGTTTCGGCTCGGAAATAAAGTTTTTCAAAACTAAAACGCAACAAATATTTTTAGAAAAGAAAGAAATTTGTACATGGGATGTACAAGGGGAAATTCCGACCGACTAGCCATGTGTGTCAATATATGAAGTATTAGAAAATACGGATAAGAATGTTTATGTTGCATAGGAATCCGATTTTCTAAGATTAGTTAATACATATACATAGTACGGATATTTTGCCAGTAAGGATGTCGTGTCACGCTTCAAATTAGTCCACACTTTTTTATCGATCACCGATACCAGCAAGTGGGAAGGATGTTGTAGTCTATGACTCGCTTACCTGTAGACGGGATTATCGGATGGACTAACCTCTATCGCGCTAATGGACGTTGACGTGTTGTTAATGTTGTGAAGGCGAAGCTAGTCTAGGTCTTTTGTTGTATGAAGCCCTTGTTTTTGGACCAGGAAGCTTGGAACTAGCGGGCAACAAGATTACCTGGCAACGCAAATTATCATTACGGGTGCACACGTAATAATAGTTTAGGGTGCACGGTAACCTTAGTGGGCGCTAGGGCCGGGATTGGTGATCATTCCTTGTCTTGTTTGTTCTCGTTCTTTAGACTCAGTCTTACTTTTGATTGGCCTATGGGTTAAAAGGGCGGACTCGTTGATGTCCCTTGATTTCGATCCTTGAAACCCAATGAGCTTTCTTCAATATTACCTCTAAGGTTCGAACACGGAAGAGCACGGACGTCTATTTATATGAGGAATCCAGCGTAAACCCTCACATCGAGTAGGGACAGGAGACAAGAACACATGACCTACCAAAGCGATGAATGTCTGGTACGATGCATGGAATGCTAAAACCGAGTGAAGACCTAGGGTGCGTCCCTGCAAGACCAGTACGTTTTAGGAACTGGACCATGTGTGGACCAGATATGAGACTCGTGGCCGTGTGCTGCCGTGTTATTATTGTAAATAAGTCATTCCCGATCTAACACATGCCCAAGTTGTCTTCCAGGGTCGAGTATTTGTCTTCTTCTTTTGGAGGACAGAATCGAAGTTGCTGAGTTAGGAAGCTTGATCATTATTATCTGGAAGGCACAATAGCCCTCGTCTGAATCGACAGTATTGGTTGTTCCCATGCAGTCGTGGATCGATTGCAAAATCAGCATGCCGTATTGCACATCCGTAAGTCATAGGGCTTTGCTAAACTTTGATGATGTCGAAAATTTCGGCCACTAATCATGACCGCGGCATCGTTTGCCAGTGTTATGATGACGGCATGTAGTGGAACAGCAAGCCCCAGTCGACGTTTAACTATGGACTCACTCGGAAGTGCATAAGATTAACTCATGGGAAGCCACTACTCGATGTACTAAGTGTTCAAGTATGGTTCAACACCCTTTGCAATAGCGGTGGATCGTATTCAGGAAGGTGATTTGTGACAGCCTTAGCATATTGGTGCCTATGTCATACTACTTTCCTAAGGTGCAAAAGTCATCGTAAGACTCCTCTATCTACCTTCTGTTTGTTTGTTTTTTTCAAGGATTATTAGTATTCTCGCTTCAGTCGATGAACACCAGAGTAGCTTCGATACGTGTGCTGTGCCTGAATCCGTCATAAATCCTGGGGAGTGGAACCACACTTTGGGAATCGTAATCGTAAGGGTGTGTTCCGTAATTATCAAATGTCGTAAGACGATTTTGCTGACATTGAAATCCCCCTCGAAAGTCAAATGACGGACTACTGGAAGTAGTCACGTTATTCTGTTAGATTAAACTTACCCATGGGACGACAATCCCATTGCTCTTGTTGCAATGTTAAACGTCCGTCACCCTCGTCACGACGACGAGACTAGTTATCTTTGTGGGGTGACAATTGATGCGAAGTGTTTCCATCAATCCCCGTAGATACTGAGATGTTGCGTCCCCTCGTCACGGTAGTATGTAAACTAAGGTCGCGAGATACATTCGTTATGAACAATGTGACCTGACTAATCTCTTGTCGTATTTCGATACTCTCACTGCGTGGCCTATTAGGAAGAAAGTCCACCGGCCTCGCTTGGGTGGCAGAGAGGCATTTCAGCTAATGACTATCGGTGCTAGAGCCAAGATAGCATGCAAGAAGACCCTAATGAGAAGGATGACTCGGCTGGTTTGCCAGAGTCGGTATCGTTTTCATTTTATCGTGGTGTATCGATAAATCATGATCCTTCTACCTCTACTTGCTATTCTCGTTGTTACCACAATCTTTGATACTGAAAAGGATGTATGTTGGTTACTAGGTCCTACGGATACTGTTTACCACACATATAATAACTACGACGAGTCTAAGGTTCCCGCCGAGCCTGAAGTCGCCGCTGTTGTTACTGTTTTGTGGCTCAAGCGAAATCCTGTGTCATGGCTAAGTGTGTAGCTCTTGCTGAGTGTGTTGTCTCCATGGCGCTTGTCGAGTTTGACGTTGCTGTGGACATGGAGGCTCCTGCTAAGGTCACTGTCGTTGACGATGACATCTCTATGACCGTTGCCAAGCTGCTATGACCATGTCTGTGGAGTTCGTTGTTGTTAATTCCATTATATTGAGGCTTTCATTGACTCACTCATTATCATTCCTTTGGCTCTTAGCAAGCCTAATATTGTAGATGGTTCTCAGGCCTCGGTTGAGACTGTCGATGTTGCTGTTGCTATCGTTTGAGCGGCTTGTACCAAGCCTACGATCGTTCTCCCTAAGAACAATTTTGGCCTGATAAGTCTGTTAAATTATGTGGAACCCATCGTTCCTATTTCTGTTATGATTACGGATACCTTTGTTGACCCAATCATTCCTACCATTGAGTCTATGGAGGATAGGCTTGAGGTCGAAGGCATGGATACAAATCCCGTCCCCACAAGTGAGCTGAGACGCAACGGGATGCGTGCTCACCATAACGGAGCTTTCTGTTGTTGTGGACTGTGGACTTTCCATATTGAGCATCATATTGTCGTGTGCATTCATGCTGCTGTGTTACCCCCAGCGATTGTGCATGCTTGTAGTTGCATTGTTTCGCCGATTGCGTACCCATGTGGTTGCGTTGCATTGTCGATGATGCATTCCTGTTGTTGTGTTGCTCCTGCAGTAGTGTTACCTTGCTGTCGTGTTTCTCTGTGTCATGCGATTCCCGTGACGGTGATTGTCTGGTTGACACGCTTCTCTGTTGTCGAGCTGTTCCCGTTGCGGTGTTGCCTTGTCATCATACTTCTCTGTCGTCGTGTTGTTCTTGTGCGGTGTTCCCTTGTTGATGTGTTTCGTGGATGTGTTGCTGTTTCTACTATCGTGTTGCTCCATGGACGTATTGCTACAGCTGTAGGATTTCCTTGATGATGTGATCACTTGTCGTTTGCTTCGCTCTAGGTTCCCTCAGGATAGAGACATCACCTAAACCCCCCGTTGCTGTCATTGTTCTATTTGTTTGATTGTGTAGCGCCGGCATTGATTATGTAGGATTTCGGGTGTCCAACGGACTTTCTAGAAGTCACACTAAGATACTCTAATCTGAGTGTTAGCCCATGTATACCTCTGAGTCTCGTGATAGTTTGGGTAATTGACCGAATCATGTGTCGACCCTTGATATGCTCACGCATTTCATGAGCGTTACATCTTCAGAATCTAAGGCATCAGTGACGCCTTAACCTTTTACGCGCATTTTGATCGACTAACCACACTCAATCATGTCGGAAAGAAATCCCATGATCCACACATGACGGGGCGTGGCTCGTCTATGTGATAAGGAATTTCGAATACGTCTCGAACATGAAGGTATCGAGAAATTGTGAGCGATATTATGACCCATACCGTTGAGACTAGTAAGAGTTGAAAGACACAATTCATTATTGCTCATCCCAGTGGATTCATTTGACGTCATACATGCCGATGTGTCATAATGATGATTATAGAAATACCATTGTGGACCCACCTAAGGCGTGGGCATTGGTGGAGTCTCTGGTACATGATTTGGAGGTTTTATGAAACCCTTAATCCTGAAGGGGCATATGACCTTGTGTATTTTATAAAGGTGCTACCCTACCGTGTTGAGATGGTTGATCGTCTCGGTCCTCCGATTGATGTTGTTATTCCTCTGATGGTAGGTTCATCTTGTTTTGGCGTAGCGAATGTGCTCAGAATAGTGGAACCATTTCGACCGTGGGTCGATACTGGTGTTCCCCATTATCCTATAGTAGCATTGCTCACGGTAGAGTAAAATCCCCTGTCCTTGACAGACACTGTTGGAGACACCAAAGTGAGGTGAGCTGCCAGGTCAGGGCGTATGGTACATGACTAACCAAGATGAGCCTGAAGGCTTACATATTGCACCCATATGTGTGACTATCCGAGTCGTGGAATGGGATGCCTTAAGGGAAGGCTCAAGACTATTGCTTGTGGTGCGACCTCAGTCGTTCGTTTGTTTGTTTTAAGTAGCGACTTTGGCGCATGAAGCAGTCAAGCCCAAACGTGAAATCTATGTCAAATGCATGCATCTATGACTCGATTTCACCATTTACCTCGAAAGATTCCGAAAGGATGGAACCTTCGATGAGTGAGGGTTCCGGTTGAAGGACTCCTTTCACTCAAATCTCTTCATGAGATCTGATAGTCAATTCAAGGGCGTGTGGCCTGTATTATTCAGAGTTGACTTACTAGGTTGCTAATGACGATAGGACACTAGTGCCCATAAGGCACATATAACAGGACAAGTACTGGATAGCCTTGTTTTGGGTGGCTACCGGTTCTCTGTATACCGTTTCGATGGAGACCAGCGTGTCAAGATGTTGTTGAAGCCATGTCCCCTGTTTGTTGCGGTAACCATATTATGATGTTCCATATATCACATTCTGGTGTTGAACAATGTGCTGGAAGCATCTGGTTGTTGGTGTTTAAGTCGACTGGTAATTCTTGAGGATTGTGGTACTACATGACCGGTGTGTTGTATATATCCTTCTTACTGTCACGGAACTGAAGGGTGAAAGCGACGCAAAAACTTTTGACGTCCATCAGTCCATACTAGGCGCCCTAGTACCAGTAACCAAAATTGCTCAGGTGGAAAGTAGCAATTCAGTACCTAGAGGATTCCACGGAAATAAAGTCCCATTTTGAATGTAGTTGTTCAGTCGACAAGAACCTAGTATATTTATCTTAATGGGGAGGTAAATATACGGTAAAGTGAGTCGAGCGGAAGGATAAACAAAATGGAATACCCGACGAGGTTTCCAAGGGGACTTTTATGACCATTATATGGTGCGGTAAGATCACCTGTTTGGCATTACCATGCCACCCGAGGTGTCCCGTGGTAGGATGTGCCCCAAGTAATGATTGATTGTTGTTTGGAACCCTCTCACTCCATACTCATCCGTAACTCTGAGATGAGGCATGTGGATAGCTACCCATACTCTTGGAGAGTCGTGGCTAGACACTGGATTGCTGACTTACATTATATCGGATTGTAGTAGTCACTCTACCTTGAGTTCGACAAACTTTGTACACAAGCATGGGATACTCAATTTGAGACGAGAATGGCTTTTCATTTTCAGACAAATTGGATGTACTTGACGGAATTGTTTTGTGTTGACCCGATTGATGTCCGTGGCACATCGAATTCGTGTGCTTCCTCGCCAGAATTTCCTATGTGGTAGGAATTATTATCCCAGCGTTCGGGGTGTACTGCTCAAAGTCCTTTGGAGGGCATACGTGTACATCTCTAGTACGTTGAATGACAGACAGAGATAGACACATAATCTGGTTTGAGTTATTCGACAGATGGCCAATAAATCTTGAAAGATTGAATGGAAAAATGAAACTTTTACGAGTTAAAGGACCAATTTAGTAACTTTAAAAGTTGAGGGACTTAAAATGATATTTTTTAGAAACTTGTATCTAAAAATATAACTATAGAAAGTTTAGTGTCAAAAGTGTAAAATGGTAACTTTCCTAGGTGGATTTGGTAAATACTAGCAAATATACATATGTATCTTGTATAAAAATGTATTTTTATAAAATGGAGTTTTATAAAAATATAGATTTTCTAACATGTGGAAATATATAAAAACAAAGGTTTTTATAAAAATGTTTGATAAAATAAAAGCTTGGTGGAAACTTATATAAAAATGAACACCTTTATATAAATGGGAATATAAAAGTGTTGGAGCATTTTGTATATATAAGTAACCAAGTCTTGGAAATAAAAATACAAATATGTTTATAAACTTCCAAGTAATATATGTGCAAATTAAAAGGTGATAAATTTCAAGAATACATATATTGTTGAAACATGGAAAAATTAACAAGATATACATAAAAGATTAATTGAATCGGATATGGACGAGTTACGACGTGTTAACGGACTAAGGCGTAAAAACGGACAAATAAGTATTTGTATTATTACGACTAAATGAGGAAATGAAAACATATATTTTAAGGACTTAAAATATATAATTTGGGTGAAAATATATAACACTTTCCTAAGTGTTGGAAACTTATTCGTGGGAGAAAAATAACGTAAATAATCTAACGATTAAACGTTTAAAACAAGCATATGGACTTGACAATAAAAATTTATTATCGAATCGACGAGATCCTAGTATATTTATTTAATGGGAAAGTAAATATACGGTAAAGTGAGTCGAGTCGAGTGAAGAATATATATATATATATCGAATCGACGAGATCCTATTGTATTTACTTAATGGGAAAGTAGATATGCGGTAAAATGAGTCGAGTCGAGTGTGGAAAACGTTATGTCGAATCGACAAGATCTTAGTATATTTATTTAATGGGAAAATAAATATACGGTAAGGTGAGTCGAGTCGAGTGTTGAAAATATTATATCGATCGACAAGATCTTAGTATAACTATTTAATGGGAAAATAATTATATGTCAAGTGAGTCGAGTCGAGAATAATATTATGCAAGTTAATTAATATTCATGAAGGTATAAATGTAACTTGTAACGAGGGTAATCCATCACCAACGGACCTAGGACATATGAATTATATGTAAATGGTGGTGTTGGGAGTTGGGTGTACAACTTGCCGGAAAAACACACGCTATAGACTTAGTGACTTACACGCACTAGGACGTTCGTAGGTGCTTGACCACGGACCTGCTATTCTCTGCTATTTGATTGTACGCTGTGCTTCAGGTGAGTTTCACGGCCCCTCTTTACTGTTTTACTTGGGGGAAAGATATGTTTGTGTCACATGTTGAAATGTTTTCAAAGGTTAAAATGTGATGAGTGGTATGATGAGTACTTGAGTTTTGTTGTATGTTCGCCACTCGGGGTTGAGTCCTCGCTACTGTAACCATTAATTCAGGGAAATGAAACCGAAGGAATATTTGGATAGTACTATTGGTGCCTTACAAGGGCCACCCCTAATCGATAGCGTCGATTATGCATCAGCGTATGCCTGGGTGCACGTATTCTGAACTAAGTTGTTATTTGCCGAGAAACAACTGGTGATCGCGGGGCATATTTATTAGTCTTGGTTTGGTTATGGGCTTAAGTGATTGCTCATCATCGTAGTTTGTAGGAGCTAGCTACTCCTTACAAAGGCCACAAATTGTGCTGGATCTGCACAGGGTGTAAAATTGTTATTATCACGAAACTAAAACCTGTGGACTCACCAAAATTTTATATATTGACGTCTCTTTTTAAACATATCTTTCAGGTAACTAAGTGCTGATTAGATATGAGGCTAGTGCGGTGGAATACGGGATGCCGGATACTTGTCGAGGTTTCATCTATTGTTACCATCGGGTTGGAACGTAAACATAAATACCCCACATTGAAATTTAATGTTCATTGTTTTATGTAATGTTTGAAATATGACACTCTGTTTTGACATCCTAATAAATTGATCTTTTCTAATTAAATATAGTTTGTGTTAATCTTGACTTTGATATGCTTTTGAGCGTTGCGCCACGTGTTTCCGCCATTGGCGTGGTGTGACATGGTTTGTGGTGGTGATGGTAGGTGGTGGTGAGTAGCGTTGTGGTGGATGGCACGTTCTAACGGCTGAGTGGCTGACATTTGACAGTTAGGACGTTGTGGTTACACTACTTGAGCAGGAGAGAAGTGAGCTTGGTGTTGAGGTATGGAAATCACTATTCAATGTAATGAAATCTAAAAATGTACAAAGACAAAATGACATATAAGCTGGAAATTAACTATATAAAACTTATTCAAATGAGATCTAAACACTTAAGAATCACATGTATAAGATACTTTTCAATAGAATTCATGAACCCTATAGCAACGCGTAGAGTTTGCATGAAGCCAGAGACAAAGAAGACAATTTTGAAGGAAATAGAGAGAAACAGCGGAATAAGTGGCGAAAATAAATTATTCAAATTTCAAATTTTAAAATTTGAAAACCTCCTCTATTTCTTCAAAGACTACAACTCAAAAACCTATCTACTTAGCTTCAAATCATATTAGAGTATAATTTGCTATATACTTTTAATTAAAAATTTGTTTTTTACGTGATTAACAATATCTGTGGATGAACAATAATTAAACTCTCAACCAAAATCGAACAAAATCATACAAAACTAAATAGTAAATTAACGAAAACAATGTTAACTTAATATAAGTTTCTTTGTACCCTAAGTTAACCAAAATTAACAATCCAAAACTGAACTACTCAGTTTTCAATTGATTTTGATTCAATTTTGTCTGTTTTTTGGTTTGGCTTCGGTCAACGTTTTAGTTATTTCTCACTCCTAGATATTGTTAATCATATATCACATATAGATTTTAAAATAAAAAATAGCAATACTATACTCAAATTAAAGATAATAAAATGCTCATTATTATGATGTATTTTTTTTTTTATAAAAGTATCAATGTATGAAAAAAATATGAATATTTAAAAATCATGGGAGATAGTTTGCTTAAAATAAGGAAAAGAAGTATAAATATAATTTAGATAAGCAAAAGTTGAGTAAAGTTTAAGGGATTAAAGTGTAACTAAGATGATGTATCAAAGTGCAAAAGTGTTTGAATGACCATTTTACCCTCATTTTAGGGTTGTTAATGAAAATAAAATTCTTAACTTTTGGGTATCTTAAACTAACATTCCCTCATGCATTATAACTAGTACGGTACCCGCGCGATGCAGCGAGGAACACAGACACGTCTAAGGGTGTCTATGGTTCGGTTAAGTTTGATTATTAGCCTCAACCGAAACTAAAACCAAACTTATCAATTAATCGACCTTTTTAAAAAAGTCGGTTACGTTGTGCAGTTTATATGGTTAGATTATTGGTTTTTAGTCCAATTCCGTTAATTTTGGTTAATAACAAAAACCAAACGTTGGCTAATTTTTTGCTAGCAAGACTATAGGTAAGATTGGGTTCAACTTGTGTGGAATTTGGTTGTGTGATATGGGTTGGTGTAGTAGGATTGTTAGAAAGGTTAGGCATTGTGGTGTTTGGTGAAGGTTGGGTGGAAGTTGGCATGAATGATGAGGTCGTTTGACCCGTTGTTGGTGGTATTTGAGAATCTTGCATGATGTTTCTAGGTGTAATGGCTGAAGTAGATGAACCAAGAATTCTGTTTTCACGGACGAATACTCGGTTTCGCCTCAAAGTTCTTTCAATCTCCGGATCAAACAATAGCGGTGATGACTCGTGAGAGCTTCTAGTATGCATACACTTGAAGTACCTGCACACTAAACACAACCAGTGTAAACCCGAAAATAACAAACAAAACTATTAACTTAACACACGTTGCGCACTACTCCCCGGCAACGGCGCCAAAATTTGACGTGCAGTCGTGGTACACGTAAAATTTCCCAATTACAACTAACGAATAGTGGCAAGAAGGTATCGAACACAGGGAGTTTGTGGAATATGTGTAAACTAATAGCTCTGCGACTTAACTAAAATTAAAATTCTAAATAAAAATAAAGATCAAGAGTTTTTGGTTATTTTAGATTTGAACTTAATTGTAAACTAATTACTTAATCAAAATGGGTTTGTTTCTTAAATTATAAAAGCAATGATCATTCCTGGATCCGGTTTCTCTAAACACTTGTGTAAAAGTTCCAACTAGAAAGAGATAGACATAACTCATGTAAAAACAATTGTTGTGATAAAAGGGAACAAAGTACTCGGATTATATTAACACGAGGTTGTTTCCCGATGACTAATTAATTAATAACCAACCCAAATCCTTCCCGTAATATCTCGATTGTTAACAACACCAAGAATGTACGCTAGAGACTCGAAATTGGTAAATTAATCAACACGCTACAAACAATTGTTCAAACATCATAATAATCAATCAAAGATACTAAATTATCATTCTAGAAATTCAAGGAAACATACACAAGAGTTTGAGAAAAACCTTCACCAAGAATGATCACCAAAATTTTAGCCTAGCATAGTTTGGTGAATCATCATAACCTTCAAGGAATTGTTCATAGGAATCAAAAACATAAACCAAATGATTAGGATTGTTCTCCAATCAAACTCTAGCCCAAAAATCGCCCAAATATTGTCTAGAAACGTTCCCAAGTCGAAAAGTATGTGAAAAGACCAAGAAAAACCTTTTAAATGGATGGGAGTTACAAAAAACGTGCAGGGGCCACCGTACCTTACGGTGACCACCGTAAGGTACGGTGGGGTTTAAAAGCTGACGGCCAACAGAGACTGGAATACGGTGGATATTTGTGCACAGATGCCACCGTATCTTACGGTGGCTACCGTAAGGTACGGTGGAGCTCTCAAAAACTTCACTTTTTCTTCTTTCACTTCTTCCTTGATCCAACCCGTTCCGGTCCGTTCCAAAGCTCGTATTTCTTCGTTTTTTGCTCCTTTATGCACCTGCAACCAAAGCACTCGTAGTCACCCAATTCCAAGCAATAACATGATCAAGTGTGGATAAAATAGGCGTTTTAAACATTATAAAGGGTTGTTCCTTGAACCACCCGTCACATCCCCACACTTAACCATTGATTGTCCCAAGCAATCCACTAAAAATCTATTTTATACTCAAGCGATCATTTTTAAAACAAGCTTCAACATGCAAACTTTGTACTAACCCATCCTCAACACCCAAATCAACACACCCCTCACAATATCTCTCCTCTCGGCTACAAGTAAGCTCTAGCAAAGATGAGCTAGACACACAAAAGGCAAACGGGTGGTTGTACAACCATAGGCTTGTACCTAAATCAATTTTCCTCTTATGAATGTTAAACATGAGTGCAAATCAAAGGGACTTTAAAGGTTGTAACTTGGCTAAGTGTAAAGGTAGGGAATGGGATATGTATGAGTAGCGCAAACTTTACCCGGTCTTTTATTACACAACGAACACAAACACACACAAACACGAACTAAAACCGCTATATACAACATTACATTCTCTTTTTGTCTTTCATTTTTTTTTCATTGCTTCTTTTTCTCATTTTTTTCTTTTTTTTTTCTTTTTCGAACCAAGCACATTACATAAACATACGAACGCACACAACTACACATCAAAAAGCAGCACTCCAATAACACTACTAACACAAAAATAAACTAAACACAAAAGACCGGGTCAAGTTGGGTATAATTTAGGAAGCTAGTTTAAGGGTTATCAAATGATAGGCTTTTAATCACAAAAATGGGCAACTAAATGTCCAAACCCCCGCCCCTCTCGCTACCATGCTCATATATGTATTGTATGAGGTCCAACCCCCCAAAACCCACACTCATGCTCAACTAGACGAAGCTACCTAATGCCCTTATCCTTTTCACACTCATGTCCAACTAAAGACTCAAATTGCATTCAAGCACAAGTTCTAGTGCACCCCCACCCATTGCCACTCTCTCAAAGAAAGGTCTTATTTATATACAAGTGTGGCTTCAACTCTCACCAAGAATAAAAATGGGTGTTAAGGGCTGCCGGTGTGTCTATTGGGGTTAATTCAAGGCGTTCCAATTTTCACAATGTTTACGCTTGATTACAAAAAAAATTTAAAACCTCAAAAATTTCCCCCATCCCCACACTTGGGATACATTGTCCCAAATTTATGGTTTTGGAAGGAAAAGATCGCTTTAACTTTCAAAACATGAAACCACCGTTTCATGACTCAATCCACAACTTTCTTTTTGGTATTTTCATTTTATATGTTTTTTAGATTTTTAATTTTTTTAACAACACACCACCTACTATCACAACCCAAATCAATCATCATCAATCATCATGAAGTCAATAACCCCACCCAACCACCCGATCCCAAAAACATAAAGAAAAGAAAAACAAAACATAAAACTATGTACAAAAGAGCACGACCTGGTCAATAATAGCGGGGTTGAGGTGGCCCGAACACGGAGGTCAACAAGTCATTCCACTCTCCAAATCCGAATGCTCCGCCACCGCTTCCACTTTAATCTGAAGCTTGTTGCTGTTGTGGCTGCGGGTCAACCCACTGAGAATGATGAAGTGGTGGAGTCGGATATGATATGCTCCCATCATAAGGCGGTAAAGACCCGTAATCCACCGGTTGTGGATTTGCAACTACGGGTCTTCCCACATGCCAATCATCATTCATCTGCCTGTTTTGATCATCAATGTACCTATTATTTATCTCCACCTCATGGGAATAGGCATGTGCCCTATTCCACATCTCCTGTCGGTCAAAACCCTGCTTCATGGTCCTTTCCATGCTAGCGCTCATCATCGTCTAGTGATCGAATAACGTGCGCTCTGACCCCGACCATGTGTCAAACACTGAAGCTGGGGGGCGTTGATTTTCAATCACTTGTTGCATCGTCCCCCCAAAAGCCCAACCATCAACATAAGCCCTCTCAGTAAAATCATAGAAACCTCCACCATGCGTCCCACTAGAACTGCCCTGCCCTATATTCATGTGTACCCCAGTCGGGTTCTCTTCATAATCCTCATCATCAATCGGTGGCTGCTCATCCCCACTCTCAACCTCATCTACCTCTCCGGGCAAAAGTGCCCTCGCATCCCTCTTTAGAACTCTCCATCTTTGACCCCCGGTTTTTAGCTTATGATACCTCTCAGATTTGGAGTAAACCCATCCGGTCCCCATCTTTGATAATTCTAAAGGCTTGTATCTCTTCCTTCTTCCCACATCTTCCTCAGTTATTGCCCCCTGTTGCTTTAACAAACCTGTAATTATTCAACAGTATGGAATAATCGACCTATCTACCGAATTTCGGCACATCCATACATGGTTTAGAATCAAATACCGAATGGAAAATTTTGGCCCCCCATGCATCAATGCATATAAGATAGGAATTTCCGGGAAGCTCACTTGCTCTTTATCGGCCCCCCTCGGTAAAACATTCAAGATACAAATCGCCAACAAGAGTTTAGTCTCAATCTTCATGTTCTTCCTGAATAATGTCCCATGATAGGTGCCTGGAAGAAATAACACATCCGACATCTCCATCCACCTCGGATGCTTTTCCGGACTAATTATCAAATCATTAATACTCGGATTTTTATACTCTTTCGCCGGCAAACTAACATACTTAGCCAATCGGCGCAATGACTCATAGGACATTTCCACTTCCACCCCATTTACCACACCTGTCAACTTCATTTGGGACGGCTTGTCATACCTACTACATTTCAAAGTCGCCATCCACTCTTCAATTTCATCCAAAAACAAATATTTGTCCTCCTGGTCATAACAGTGAAGCACCGCTTCCCATCCCAAAGCCTTGAACCTATCAAACACCCCAAACGGTCCAAACTCTCTTTCACGCACCTCTCGTTCGCAAATGAACACACCAGCCCGATCTTACAACCCCTTAATTTGATCATGGAATAATGTCGGCTGCCATATGCTTGGTTGTTCATTCAACGATCCTGTCTTCCATTCCGGCTTATCAGCCGGGTCCAACCTTGGCGGCTCAGGTGCTTGCTCCATTTCTTCGTCTGACTCGTTATCGCGCGCAACATATTTTCTTCGCTTATATTGTTGTGTGGGCTGCTTTCCTTTGGCCTTAGCAGTGGATGAACTTGATCCCGCTACCTCTCCAGTTCGTGCCATATTCCTACGCAATATACAAACAAACACAAAAATAAAACAAAACAAATCAGCCCAATATGATAAATACCTCCCCACACTTGCTTGTTATCATGGTAGTAGGTGTTATTGAGCAAAAACTTCATCATTGGTTTGACAAAAATTGGGCATGACGCCTCTACAATCTTAACATTACCACAAGTTCACAACTTCCATCTCAATATTTCATCTACTACCACATTATTATAATACAAAACAACAATATTTACATACTACATTAGCTAACAAGCAAGTGGGTATGAACAAGTAAGAACAAGAATCTTTATTTTACCACAATGGATCATCAAAATAAACAAAATAGGGTACATGCCTTTGTCTTGAAGAGATTAAAACACAAAAACAACAAAAACAACAAAATCTTGAAAAAGCCCCAAAAATGCGATTTTTAGGGTTTAGATTAGACCAACAAAGAGTGTTTTTCTTGTAATTTTCTCCCCACAATCGGAAACTAGATGAAATTTTAGCCAAGATAGACCCAAGAATCACTAGATTTGGTGAAGGATTGAGGTTTTTATGAGTGATTTAAGTTGAAAAAGGGTTGGTGTTCTTGAAGGTTTAGAAGAGGAAGAAGAAGAAAATAAGTGAAAGTGTGTGTGTGGAAAGCATACGATGGGTTAATTTTTTTTTTATAATGTAACGCGACAACCTTCAGCTCCCAGCCCCCACCATATGGAACGGTAGGACCGTTTCTTACGGTGAAAAGGTGAAGAAAACTACCACCGTATGGAACGGTGGGACCGTTTCTTACGGTGGCCACTGACAATTTTTTTTTTTCAAAAACAAAGAAAACCTTAATTTTAAATAAAAAACTAGTAATTTGAAAAACATGAAAATTACCCTACCCCCTCGAAAATCCCGTGTTGTCCTCAACACAATGCTAGAGCTATTTCGTGACCCGAACGTCCCCACACTTGTTTCAAACACGGGTTTCGACACAAACACAAGAAAATAAAATAAAATCTAACTATGTACACTACCAAACCTGGGCCTCTCATGGTTGTACCTCCTCCACCGGGCATAAGATGTAGCCCGCTTTGTCAAGCTCCAAGGTGTTGATGTCGTTTCCATCCAAGTACGGCTTCAATCGATGTCCATTTACCGTTTGTTGCTTTTGGTTTTGTTCATCAAAAATATCCACATCACCAAACCTTCCAACCCGGCGAATAACATACGGACCCATCCACTTACTCTTAAGCTTTCCCGCAAACATCTTCAACCTCGTATTGTACAACCAAACCTTTTGACCCACTTCAAAGGTTTTCTTTCTCAACTTTGCATCATGAACTTTCTTGAGCTTGTCTTTATACGCCGATGCACATTCATATGCTTCATCTCTAATCTCCTCAATCTCGCTCAATTGCAATTTCCTCATCTTACCCGCCTCATCATAATCCGCATTTACCGTTGTGATTGCCCAATAAGCCCGATGTGCTAACTCCATTGGCAAGTGACAACCCTTTCCATACACCATCCGATAGGGTGTTGTGCCAATTGGAGTTTTGTAGGCCGTACGGTATGCCCACAAAGCATCATCCAACTTACTTGACCAATCCTTCCTATCAACTCGAACCGTCTTCACGAGAATTTCTTTAATTTGACGGTTAGACACTTCAACTTGTCCACTCGTTTGCGGATGATACGGTGTGGCAATCTGGTGATTCACACTATACCGCTTCAAGAATTTCCCAAAATTAAAATTTTTAAAATGCGAACCACCATAACTTATAATCACTCTAGGAATAGCAATTGCTTCAATCCACTTCGACACATAATCCACCGCCACTAAAATATACAAGAACCCATTTGAATTTGGGAAAGGACCCATAAAGTCAAAGACCCAAACATCAAATATCTCTACAACCAAGATTGGTTGCATTGGCATCTCATCTCTTTTGGATATACTCCCCATCTTTTGGCAATTCACACAATTTCGGGCAAATTCACACGCATCCTTGAAAATTGTGGGCTAATAAAACCCACATGAGAGAACCCGGTAACCGGTTTTATGCCCACTAAAATGCCCACCACATGCGGATGAATGAGCATGAGTCAAGATGTCTTTAACTTCCAATTCGGGCACACACCTTCGAATGACTTGATCGGGTCCAATCTTGAAAAGGTCCGGTTCATCCCATATGTATTGCTTCACTTGGACCATAAATTGTTGTCTTCTTTTCTTGGTCCAATGATCCGGAATAGCACCCGTGGCTAAGTAATTAACATAGTGAGCATACCACGGTGCGCCATAAGTCGACATGGCTAGAAGTTGCTCATCCGGAAATCTTTCATTTATTTCACTTGCATCATCAATCTCTTCCACCGGAATTCGAGACAAGTGATCCACTACTACATTTTCACTCCCTTTTTTGTCCCGAATTTCCAAATCAAACTCTTGCAATAATAAAACCCACCGAATCAAGCGTGGCTTGGCATTTTTTTTCTCCATCAAATATCGAACCGCACTATGGTCCGAATACACCACCCCTTTGCTCCCCCAAATATACGAATGAAACTTGTCCAAAGCATACACCACCGCTAATAATTCTTTTTCGGTTGTGGTGTAATTCAGTTGCGCTTCGGACAAAGTTTTGCTCGCATAATAAATCACCACCGGCTTCTTATCCACTCGTTGACCCAAAACAGCACCAATCATAGTGTCGCTTGCATCACACATTATCTCAAATGGCTTTGACCAATCCGGCGGTTGCAAAATAGGAGCCTTGACCAAGTGTTCCTTCAAAACATTAAAAGCTTGCAAACATTCATTAGTAAAATCAAATGGAACATCTTTCAAAAGCAAATTACATAAAGGCTTGGTGATGACACTAAAACCTTTAATAAAACGTCTATAGAACCCGGCATGTCCCAAAAAATGATCTTACCCCTTTAACATTTTTCGGTGGTGGCAATGATGATATGACCCGAATTTTTGCCTTGTCCACCTCCATACCCCGCTCAGAAATTGCATGGCCCAACACAATTCCCTCTTGCACCATGAAGTGGCTTTTCTCCCAACTAAGCACTAAATTTTTCTCAACACATCTTTTTAAAACTTTTTGCCATTCATTGAGACAAGATTCAAAACTAGTGCCAAAAATTGAGAAATCGTCCATAAACACTTCCAACGACTCTCCAACCATGTCCGAGAAAATGCTCATCATACATCGTTGAAAAGTTGCCGGAGCATTACACAATCCAAATGGCATCCGCCTAAAGGCAAAAGTACCATATGGGCAAGTGAAGGTGGTCTTGTGTTGGTCATCCGGGTGTATGGCAATTTGGTTATACCCCGAATACCCATCTAAAAAGCAATAATATTTTTGACCCGAAAGTTTTTCAATAATTTGGTCAATGAAAGGAAGTGGGAAATGGTCCTTAGAAGTGGCGGCATTCAATTTTCGGTAATCAATGCACACCCGCCACCCGGTAACGGGTCGGGTAGCAATTTGTTCACCACTTTCATCTTTAATTACTTGAATACCGGACTTCTTAGGGACCACTTGAGTAGGACTTACCCAAGCACTATCTGAAATGGGATAAATAATTCCCGCATCCAACCACTTAATTACCTCTTTCTTTACCACTTCCCTAAGGTTCGGATTCAACCTTCTTTGAGCTTCTCTTGTGGGCTTTGCATCCTCGGTGGTGATGATCTTATGCATGACAATGCATGGACTAATTCCTTTAAGGTCGACAATCGTCCACCCAATCGCTTCTTTATTTTCACTCAAGACTTCCAATAATGCTTGTTCTTGAGCCATCTCCAAATTAGAGGCAATAATGACCGGTAATGTGTCATCATCCCCTAGAAACGCATACTTCAAATGGCTTGGCACGTCTTTAAGCTCCAACTTTGGTGCTTCTTCAAGTGACGGTTTGGTACCCGAATCAATTTCCACCGGTAAAATGTCAAATTGGTGAGACCATGGTGGTCGACCCTCTTTCACTGCCATGAGATCTTGTTGTTCCTCTTCAATCCTTAACGCACAAGCATGTACCTGTTCAGAAAAATTACTAACACACAAGGCCACTCCATCCTCCTCATACTCATGCGGATTGCATCCGTCAACTATATCTGCCATGAAACACTCATCAACACCCAAAGCATTAGAATTGTTAGTAAAAACATTTAAACGCATTTTTCGGTTTCCGAATGTCATGTCGACGGTACCGAACCTACAATCAATCACAGCATGTGCGGTATTCAAAAATGGACGACCCAAGATAACATTTTGTTGTTGTTTTGAATCCGCGGACGAGTAGTCCAATACCAAAAAATCAACCGGGTAATAAAATTCATCAGTTTTAACAATCACATTTTGAACCATCCCCCGAGGTAATTTATGAGACAAATCGGCCAAAACAACCGTTGTCTCCACCCTAGCCAATGGACCAAAATCGTATTGATCATACAAACCCCCCCAATAAAATGCTCACCCCAGCTCCAAGATCAAGCAATGCCTTTGCCATTTGAAAATTACCAACTTGAATATTAATTAATGGCGTGCCCGGATCTTGAAGCTTGGGTGGAAGCTCACCATTCAAAACCGCACTCACTTGCCCGGTTACATTTACCCGCTTAGGCATTTTTTTCTTTTGTTGCCTCTTTTGTGTACATAATTCTTTCAAAAATTTAGCATAGGCGGGTACTTGTTTTATTGCATCAAGTAAAGGAAGATTTATTTTTACTTGTTTAAACATGTCCCACATTTCTTCTTTTTGGGGACCTCTTGATGCAATAAAATTTTTCTTACCCGGGTCAAGTAGAGCCGATGGAAATGGAACTTGATTCGGCTCATTTTCATTTGTTTCACTCTCACACGCTTCCGGTTTTTTAACATTTGATTCTTTTTTGTAAAACCGGTAAAGCTTTATCATTTTCACTTTCATGACCCGTAATATCCTCAACTTCAACCTCAACAAAACCCGGTGACAAATTAGCCTTAAACTCTTTACCACTTCTCAACACACTAACATTATTAACATTAACATTATTATCTCGCGATGAGCCATGAGACAGATTTACCTTGGTGTCACAAGGAAGTTGACCCTTGTTTTTCTTCAACTCCGCCACACCGGTTGCTAGTTGACCCATTTGAGTTGTTAATGCTTGAATGCTTTTGTCACAAACCTCATCTTTTTGAATCCGGGCTTCATCAAGTTGATTCCTCTTTTGCATGTCTTGTTGCATTGCTCTAAGCATCTCCATGACTTCATTCCCACTTGATGACCCTTGCCCCGAACCACTTTGACCCGTCGGTTGGAATTTCCCAAGATACCCATTGTTGTTTCCACCACGATAATTTCCTTGATTGTATTGTTGGTGAGGTGCATAATTACCTTGAGCTTCTTGGAAATTCGGGTTGGCTTGATTAGATGCATTTCCATACCGAAAGTTAGGATGGTTTCGCAACCCCGAGTGCTAAGTATTGGAATTGTTGTCATAATTTCTACCACCCCCTTGAATAGTATTTACCTCCTCCGTTTGCCCCTCATTCACTACCACACCACAAACATCGGCCGCATGGCCTATTTCTTGACAATTTCCACAAACATTGTATAATTGATTTGTGGTTTGAACATTACCCATTTCCACTCCATGCACTTGAGGTCTTTGAATCACATGTCTCGCCCGTCTTGACGATTAAGCCTTTCTTTTGGAAGTTACCGCCATTTGCTCTAAAAATGCCCAATCATCTTGCTCATAATTTGTACCAAAAGTACCATTTGTGATCGACATTAAATCACGAGCATCCTCCGAACTCAAGCGTTCATGAAAAGCATTCAATAATTCCCAAAGTTGAATCCCATGGTGAGGACAATTTCTTAACATCATATTGAACCTCTCGAACGCTTCATGAAACATCTCTCCTGATTGTTTTTGAAAGCTTCTCAACCCTCTCCTTGCATCATTAGTCTTTTGAGAGCTACAAAATTCATCCAAGAATATTTGTTGCATGTCCGCCCATGTAAAGATAGATGCGGATGGTAAAGTGTGAAACCATCTCTTTGCCTTGTCTTCCATTGAAAATTGGAAAAGAACCAACTTAACATCATCAGCGGAAAAACCTTGTCCTCCAATAGTGTTGCAAATAAAATCATATGTCTCCAAATGAAAATAAGGCTCTTCCGTTGCTAGCCCCTTGAATTTTGGTAAACTTTGAAGAGCGGTTGTTCTAACCTCAAAAGTTCTTCCATTTGCATTTTGAGGAATCACTATTGGTGATGGATTGTTAGTGATAATAGGCCGAAAATGCACTTCAATCCCCTGTACAACATCATGGTGAAGTCTTCTAGGTGCTCCCAATGGCGCTCTTGGTTGACCCATTTGCGCTTGTGGTGGCCCTTGTGGTGCAAATTGTTGTTGATATGGGCATTGATGCATGGGTTGTTGAATTGGCCTTTGAGCTTGACCTTTCATGTTTTGAGGGCGCATTTGATTAAGCGGTGTAGGACGTTGAAATTGCGGCCCTTGAGGTCTAACATGTTGCACCCCAACCGATAATCTAACCGGGTCTTGAAATTGTTGCAAAGGTTGACTCATTTGACCCGTTTCTGCTTGAACTCCCACATAATTTCCATCCCCTCCATAAAAGTAACCCTCTTCATTATACCCACTATATTCTTCTTCAGACACATCATCATACCTATCCCTTTGATATCCCAAAGTTTGCCCAATTGGAACCGATGAGTATTGGAAACCGGATTAGGTTGGTGGTTGGTAGGTAGATGAGGTATGGCTAATGGTTGAGCCTTGTGGTTGTGGGAAAGTAGAAGATGATTGACCCGTAGTTGGGAAAAAATGGGAAAATGGTGGAATTGTGCCAGCAGGACTATAGGTAAGATTGGGTTCAACTTGTGTGGAATTTGGTTGTGTGATATGGGTTGGTGTAGTAGGATTGTTAGAAAGGTTAGGCATTGTGGTGTTTGGTGAAGGTTGGGTGGAAGTTGGCATGAATGATGAGGTCGTTTCACCCGTTGTTGGTGGTATTTGAGAATCTTGCATGATGATTCTAGGTGTAATGGGTGAACCAAGAATTCTGTTTTCACGGACTAATACTCGGTTTCGCCTCAAAGTTCTTTCAATCTCCGGATCAAACAATAGCGTTGATGACTCGTGAGAGCTTCTAGTATGCATACACTTGAAGTACATGCACACTAAACACAACCAGTGTAAACCCGAAAATAACAAACAAAACTATTAACTTAACACACGTTGCGCACTACTCCCCGGCAACGGCGCCAAAATTTGACGTGCAGGCGTGGTACACGTAAAATTTCCCAATTACAACTAACGAATAGTGGAAAGAAGGTATCAAACACAGGGAGTTTGTGGAATATGTGTAAACTAATAGCTCTGCGACTTAACTAAATTTAAACTACTAAATAAAAATAAAGATCAAGAGTTTTTGGTTATTTTAGATTTGAACTTAATTGTAAACTAATTACTTAATCAAAATGGGTTTGTTTCTTAAAATTATAAAAGCAATGATCATTCCTGGATCCGGTTTCTCTAAACACTTGTGTAAAAGTTCCAACTAGAAAGAGTTACATAGACATAACTCATGTAAAAACAATTATTGTGATAAAAGGGAACAAAGTACTCGGATTATATTAACGCGAGGTTGTTTCCCGATGACCAATTAATCAATAACCAACCCAAATCCTTCCCGTAATATCTCGATTGTTAACAACACCAAGAATGTACGCTAGGGACTAGAAATTGGTACATTAATCAACACGCTACAAACAATTGTTCAAACATCATAATAATCAAGCAAAGATACTAAATTATCATTCTAGAAATTCAAGGAAACATACACAAGAGTTTGAGAAAAACCTTCACCAAGAATGATCACCAAAAGTTTAGCCTAGCATAGTTTGGTGAATCATCATAACCTTCAAGGAATTGTTCATAGGAATCAAAAACATAAACCAAATGATTAGGATTGTTCTCCAATCAAACTCTAGCCCAAAAATCGCCCAAATATTGTCTAGAAACGTTCCCAAGTCGAAAAGTATGTGAAAAGACCAAGAAAAACCGTTTAAATGGATGGGAGTTACAAAAAACGTGCAGGGGCCACCGTAGTACCTTACGGTGACCACCGTAAGGTACAGTGGGGTTTAAAAGCTGACGGCCAACAGAGACTGGACTACGGTGGATATTTGTGCACAGATGCCACCGTACCTTACGGTGGCTACCGTAAGGTACGGTAGAGCTCTCAAAAACTTCACTTTTTCTTCTCACTTCTTCCTTGCTCCAACCCGTTCCGGTCCATTCCAATGCTCGTATTTCTTCGTTTTTAGCTCCTTTATGCACCTGCAACCAAAGCACTCGTAGTCACCCAATTCCAAGCAATAACATGATCAAGTGTGGATAAAATAGGCGTTTTAAACATTATAAAGGGTTGTTCCTTGAACCACCCGTCAACTGGCAACTACCTTTACGAATTGTAAATGACCATAACTATTTCATTCGTTAATACTTTAAAAAAACTACATCATAAAAAACGGGCATTTTATTGTTTATATATTTAGTATAGGAGTGAAAAATAACTAAACCTTAACCGATATTGACCAAAAATTGATCAATTATATTAATTAAAAATATTGATATTTTATCATAAAAAACGTGCAATTCTAAACCTTAAACCGAAATTGACCAAAAATTGATATGTAATGCGATTAACAATATACCTTGTCGAAAATTAACCAAAATATTAACCCAAACCTGAATTAACCTATTATCGTTTTTTTTGTAGCATAAGTTAACCAAAATTAACAACCAAAACTGAAGAATTCATATATTTATATTTTTAATACATCCATTTCATGTATTTATACCTCAATTTCATGTGCTTCTACGCAAAATTTTAACCAAAGTTTGGTTTTGGTTATTAAAGTAAATTTTGGTTATTAAAGAAAATTAACAAAACCGAACTCAAAACGACAATCTAATCCAATAGATGGAACCAATTATCCGGTTGGTTAATAAGATTGATAAACCGATAATGTCGATTTTTGTTTCGGTTGAGGCTTACAACCGAACTGAAGCAAACCCAACCATGCACCATTAAAAGTGTATGTGTTCCCTACTACATCGTGCGAGAATGCTGTTATTAATACATGAATGGGTCCGTTTCAGTTTAGCTAATTTCGATTAACTAAGGGTACAAAAAGAAAACGATAACCGATTTTATCAGATGTTGGTGAATTCAGTTTTCTATTGATTTTGATTCAATTTTGTCTGTTTTTTGGTTTGGCTTTGGTGAACGGTTTAGTTATTTCTCATTCCTAAATATTGTTAATCACGTAGCATGTAAAAAAAATTAATTAAAAAATGGCAATACTATACTCAAATTAAAGATAATAAAATGCTCATTGTAATGATGTAACTTTTTTTTATGGGTCTTGCTATTCAAACCCCCCAAAAAATTATTTGTACCCCCTTAAAGCACTGAGCTTTGGGCAAAGCTCGGCGTATTAGGCCCACGGGTGACCTTGTTGTCACACCAATCACTGCTTTATCAGACTTTAAGTCACATCACTGAAACATCGTACTTCAAAGCGCTGAGCTTTGGCCAAAGCTCAGTGCTTTGAAGCCCAAAAGCTGACAGCAGCACATGGGGCCTTGGGATTGCATCCTAAGCGCTGAGCTTTGGGCAAAGCTTAGTGCATTGAAGCCCTAAGCTCAGTGCTTTGCTGCCACATTTAAGCCCACGAGCCATTGCATTTTGCCCTAAGCTCAGCGCTTAGGGCCTTTTTTTAAAAAAAAATTGTTTTAATGTTTTTTAATTGTTTTAATTAATTAATTTTAATTCTTTTTTAAGTATTTTAACTTGTTTCCATTCAAAAAAAAATTGTTTGATGTGTTTCGGTTCGTTTATTGCTCGTTCGTCGTTTTGAGTAGAAACATCCGAGTATGAACAACTTTCATAAATTAGTGTACGTGATACATGAACTATACAATCAATACCGTTTTTTTTATCAAAATACATATTTAGCATGTCTAATCGATATCCTGGGTATCCGAACTCTGTTTGACGCGTTTTGGTTCGTTTATTGCTCGTTTGTGGTTTGTTTTCATTAGACATATTCTGTTGACGAACAACTTTCACAAATCATTGTACGTAATACATGAACTATACAATCAATACCATTTTTTTTATCAAAATACATATTTAGCATGTATAATAGATATCCTGGGCGTCCGGACTCTGTTTGATGCGTTTTGGTTCGTTTATTGCTCGTCCGGACTCTGTTTGACGCATTTTAATTAATAAACTTTTTAATTATAAATAGGGGTAACTTTGCTAATTATAAATATATTTTTGAACAATGACATAACCATTTTTCATTCCCGTATCTTGTACCCAGTCGACTAACTCCTGGCGTGAAGAAAATGTCCGGTCAGTCTCAAACGAAACTATGATCGGGTAAGAGCCAGGAGTTAGTCGACTAGGTACAAGATACGGGAATGAAAAATGGTTATGTCATTGTTCAAAAATATATTTATAATTAGCAAAGTTACCCCTATTTATAATTAAAAAGTTTACTAATTAAAACGCGTCAAACAGAGTCCGGACGCCCAGGATATCTATTAGACATGCTAAATATGTATTTTGATAAAAAAAAAATGGTATTGATTGTATAGTTCATGTATTACGTACAATGATTTGTGAAAGTTGTTCGTCAACAGAATATGTCTAATGAAAACAAACCACAAACGAGCAATAAACGAACCAAAACGCGTCAAACAGAGTCCGGATACCCAAGATATCGATTAGACATGCTAAATATGTATTTTGATAAAAAAAACGGTATT
The DNA here is from genome assembly GCA_032199755.1 of Ambrosia artemisiifolia. Taxonomy (NCBI): domain Eukaryota; kingdom Viridiplantae; phylum Streptophyta; class Magnoliopsida; order Asterales; family Asteraceae; genus Ambrosia; species Ambrosia artemisiifolia. Next base: position 17,173,722 of record CM063520.1, read on the forward strand.
GATTGTATAGTTCATGTATCACGTACACTAATTTATGAAAGTTGTTCATACTCGGATGTTTCTACTCAAAACGACAAACGAGCAATAAACGAACCGAAACACATCAAACAATTTTTTTTTTGATTGGAAACAAGTTAAAATACTTAAAAAATAATTAAAATTAATTAAAACAATTAAAAAACATTAAAACAATTTTTTTTTTTAAAAAAAGGCCCTAAGCGCTAAGCTTAGGGCAAAATGCAGTGGCTCGTGGGCTTAAACGTGGCAGCAAAGCACTGAGCTTAGGGCTTCAAAGCACTGGGCTTTGCCCAAAGCTCAGCGCTTAGGAGGCAATCCCAAGGCCCCATGTACTGTTATCAGCTTTTGTACTTCAAAGCACTGAGCTTTGCCCAAAGCTCAGCGCTTTAAAGGCGGCTGGGGGGTTTAAATAGACAAGGTGGGGGTACCAATAGATAGGGCCTTTTTTATAAAACTATCAATGTATGAAAAATATATGACTATTTAGAAATAATGAGGGAAAGTTCGCTTGAAATAAGGAAAAGAAGTTTAACAGTAATTTAAAAAAGTAAAAGTTGAGTAATGTTTAAGAGCGCATTCATAGTAGCTGTTCCATCTCCATCTCTATAATTACATTAAAATCACTACCTTTCTCTCTCTTTTTCTATTTAATAATACTTATTTTATACTTTTATCATAACCTTTTCTCTCATCTCTACTCACAACAACTTTTACAAATACTAAAAAATTATGGAGGATAAATAGTGTATCCTCTAAATTTATTGGTGAATAGTTTCTCCGCCAAATATTTTCTCTCTCCTCTACTCATAACCACTTATACTCACTCTATATAATATAGGTATCACACTCATACCATTATGGAGGAGCTAATGTTAATGCTCTAAAGTGTAAAAACGTTTGAATGACTATTTTACCCTCATTTTAGGGTTGTTAATGAAAATAAAGTTCTTTACTCTTGGGTATCTTAAACTACCTTTGCCTCGTGCATTATAATATAGTATAGATAAGCAAACTGAAGGGGTATGGTCCCAATTCCTAGCGCATAGGCGGACCCTACCCCGCAACATCATCCTCATAGGGCCTCCGTGGAGAAGTAACCATTCAAAATAGTTAACTACAAGAAGATACCACGTCTTTGCAGAGCTTCGTCTGTGGAACCTCGATCTCGGCGGAGCTCAATCCTCACAGACATCACATGTGGAGTGCAATCCACTCGCGCGGGACCATGCACCCAACTTTGCGATGGTCTTCCGGGGACAGTTCACATTCCGATGTGCTTCAGGCCTGGTCCGCCTTGACGGCGCGCCATCAGGAAGGTGCAACCCTCTTAAGCCCCACTTGTTGCATGGTTCCCTTAGTGTCAGGTGTCACTTCAGTCAGTCTTCCAGAAGGAGCAGACTGTAGTCGCCTGACACACTCTGTCGCCAACAGAAGGTATCCGCTTCCAGCCAAGGATAGTGCGCCACGTTGACCAATGGCAGGGCGGTACTCCTTTCTCTCTCCTTATCTAGTTTCATTTATTTAATTCCTAGTCCAAATCTAACTATTTGGGCTGAAAGGAAGGCAAGCCCATAACCCTGGCCCAAGCCCGTTGTTGAGGATATGGGTAAATGGTCACCGCCTGTGTAAACTCCTATAAATAGGAGGTCTTACGTCCTTCAACCGAATCCAATCTTCCAGAGAATACACTTACACTTCCACGGCCAAACCACCATTTTGGTGTCTTCTATCACGGGTCTTTCGAGACTCTAAGTGGTCGCTTCCTTTCGTGTGGAGCAAAGTATAATATCCTGCAACAAACACGAGTCGCCACCCCACGTACCTCCTGTGAGGTAAGTACTGTATTCCTTTACACTCGTTGTTACTTTAGTGGCACCATTCGTAACGGCTGAAAACCAAGTTTTCAAAAACACATCTTTTAGCCCACCCAATGCAGATCCCAACCCAACTGGAGCGCATGTGTTCATCTCATCCACTATGGTCCCAAGTCTGCTGGTGGGAACCTCAGGCACTCCGGAAAATGTAAATAAACAGCCTGCTCCGTGGGCTCGCAAGCCTGTCCAAACCATTGCTCACTCGGACCCGAATTCTGAGGACGAGCCTGATGCGGCCCTCGATCCAAATGAGTGGCTTTTTCAGTAGCAAGCCAAAAACACAGCCATTTACCAGCGGATGCTGGTAAAACAGAAAACCTCAGGCAAAGCTCTGAACCTTCACTCCCCTTCGGGTAAGAACAACCGAAAGAGGAAAGAGAAAGAAGACCAGTAACAGGGTCGTAGTGGGGGTCGAAGAAACAAAAAACCCGATCGGGGCTATGACCAGACATCATCAGAAGAATCGGAGGGTTACCGGTCTAGCAGCGATCGGGACTGTTGTGAAGAAAGTCACCAACACTCATCGCGCGCTACCTCAGGCACATACGAGGCGCTTAAACTCACAGACGATGAGCTTAACAAACCTTACAGGCCAAAGTCGTTCGCGAAAAACTCAAAATTCTGCGAGCGCATCACCAACGCCCGGATCAATAGCCAACATAAGCGCCCCAGTAGCATCGGCAAGTACGATGGCCTGCGTGACCCCACCGACCACATGCACGATTTTGAATGTCCGGGTAGTACAATTCTCTTGCCGGTTCAGGTCTGTTTCCATTTATTCGCCCAGACGCTCGTTGGAGCCACCAGAGTACGGTTTGATAACCTCCCTGTAGGGAGCCTTTGGACTTCGATGATTTCATCAAGAAGTTCAAAAATTATTTCTCGCACTTGCGGAAACACATGAAGGACAAAATGCACGTCCTATTATGCCAACGCAATGACAATGAGTCCATCGAGGACTATATTGTGCGCTACAACAAGGAGGCGCTACAAATCGGCTGCGGAAAAGAGCTTACCCACGCGGGCTACATCTAAGGAGTCCACAGTGAAGATCTTAATGAAATGCTTCACAAGCAAGGATGGAATCCCATATTCTTTGGATGAAGTCGTTATGACATCGAAGATCTTCACCTCCTCTGAGCACTCCTTCAAGCAAGCGCGCGGCTTCCATCAGAAATACTACAAAAACAACAAAAAAAACTAGCAATCTTTCTGGTCACGCATATCTGATTCAACAGACGAGGGAAAGTACTCGTCTGCTAATGACGCTCGCCAAACGCTTAGCAATAAGAAATCGGGGGAATAGTGAGGCTCTCCAAGAGAAACACAGATTGGACCCCGCTGACAAAAACACCTTCATAAGTGCTCAAGTTTGAGAAAATAACGTTCAAGGAGCCCAAGGTCCTTGGTAATAGGAAGAATGTGGGTACCACAAAATTTTGTGATTACCACAACGATTGCGGCCATCTTATAGACAACTGTTACAGCCTAAAGTAGGAAATCGAAACCGCTCTCAAGACTTGCCAGCTAGGCCACTTGATAAAAATTGTCCACAACGGTGGGCGGGGAGATCACACCGATGAAAACAGGGACGAGGGTGCGCGAAAGCAGATCCGCAACCTCAAACCCACATGGTGCATCGTTGTTGGATCAGTTTCTGTTTAACAATTCTTATTATGAACACTTGTTTTAGATCTATCAAAGTAATTTGCACAACAGAATAAATATAAGTGTTCAAGGTAAACGTTCACTTTTAACAGGAGTTATTACTCCCCCTGAATCAATGAAATAAAGCAGAAAATGAGAATCAAAACAGTTAATGAATATAACAGAAGTATATGCTTCAAATGATTCTCAATATATTAGGAATGGTAAACTACAAGCACTGTCTTAAATAGTGGGATGAACCCATCTATTTATAGAATGTTTAGTACGTACATGAGAAGTATTTAAAGAAATATAATAATACTACAACAGGCTGTAGTATTGGAACTTGTACAAAGACTTTAACAAAACTATATAATACTAAACTACTGAAGTATAATTGCAGTGGGAAGCTTCTAACAGAATTGCTGATGAGTGACAAAATTCTGATGAGTATTCTTCTAAAGTTTAGTCTTTAGTAGTTCTTTAGAGATTTGTCTGGTTCGTCTTCAAAACTTCTGAACATTACTCTTCAGCACTTGTTACCAGCTTCTTCAGTACTTGTTATCTTCTTCTTTAGCAGTTTCTATACTTTGCAAAATATTGCAGAATATGATTAAGACTATGGTATCAAAAGTGGCTTTGTCAATCCTCTTTGACCATACAATACCCCTAGATTGATGAAGCCAAAACCTTATCTAATCTTTATTGTCTCTATCTGCAATCAAGTATTCTCCATATTTCTCCAATCATGGACATCTTGAGCTAGTGAGCTTGTTGTTCTGCGAGAGATCCTTGTTCAGGTTCAAGATGTTGAATTGTAAGAAGGTCTTTTGTTGAAAGTTTCTTCTGTTCATCTATGTTTTTGAAGACCTTGTTTGAATGATCTCTTCTTGTAATCATCACTGAGTTTGAGGCAGTGAAGGACCATTTCACAATGTTTACTTTAGACTTGTCAAAGTCTAGAGTATAAGGGACAATGCCCTTTTCTTGGTTTGTACCTGATTTTTGAGAGTCTTCTATTTTAGTGACCATCAGGTGGGATCTCCTTCTTTGTTCAATATTAACAACACCAGGTACATCACTAGAAGTTGGAATGTGATGTTCAGTGATTACCTTGGTTTGTTTGTTGTCTCTTATGGTTTATTGGAGTTGATAAGCATAAGTAGAAGGATCCCTGAATTGTGTGAGCAGAGGGTTTTCTTCAACTACAAATTCATCTTCAACAATAGTGTTGCCTGCAAGCAAAACCATTTTGAAGTCTGTTTTTACCTGTTCCTCTGGCTTCTTCTTGGCAGCAGGCCTTGTTGGGGGTTTAAAATGAACACCAGAACTTTGAACTGCTGAAGTTTGTGAAACTTCAGAAGTTTTGAACTTTTCTGGATTTGACTGTTGTAAGGCCTTGAATTTCTTGTATGTGTCTAGAAGAGTATCTTCTTTCCACCTTGACAGTTGAGTCTTTGAACCATAGTCATTGTCTGCCAGTTCTTGTATGATCTGGGCCCTCTTCAACTTTCTATCCTTTTATGTGGCAAGCTTTTCAGATACAAGTTGTGCCCTGTGTGTAAGTTCATCAGTTGAGAGTCCCCTAAGTGAATGTTTCTTGGTTTTGTTGTGTTTGCTGATATAAGTCATCAGCTATTGTCTATTGTCTTCTTCAGCAGCAAGGAGTTGTTGCTCAACAACCCTTTCTTCTTCTAACTCACATAGCTTTTCTTCATAAGCTTTCAGTTTGTCATCAAAGTTCAAGTATTCCCTTGCTTCTAAGCTGTTCCAGATCTCATCTTCTATAGCCTTCTTCTTTGCTGCCTTTAAACTCTTCTCCATTTGTTCTCTTGAAAATGATATGGGAGAAGGGTACAAAACAGTTTTAGGAGTGGGAATAGACTTTGGAATATCAGCTGGAGTAGGTTCTGATTCTTTAGAAGGCTGTTTAGGTTTAGTATAGGAAGTATCAACTACTAAAGTATTGATCTGAGCATCAAGTACTGAAGGGTTGTCTTCAGTACTTCTTGTCTTATCTTCAACAGTTTCTTCAATAATGCCTTGGGAAATATTTTGAGCTCTCTCTAAGGAGCCGTTCTTCTTTCTCTTGCCAATCATGTCTTTCTTTTAAAGCAATTTCTTTTCTGGTCTTGGTTGTCTTTTTTTGGGCTCCTTGAGTTGTTGTGCTTCTCTAGCCTTTTTGGAGACTTCAAGAGAAACAATTTGTGGTTCCTTTGAGATCTTCCCCTTTTTGGCTTCATCCACTTCTGGAAACCAAGGAGCAGGATGTGCCATACTAGAGAGATGTTGTAGTTGTCTTCTATTGTCTTCTGTTCTTCTTGACAACTCCCCTAGCCTGTGATTAATAGCATTGTTTATCATCTCCAGTTGAGTTATGTTCTTCAACTCCATAGCAGTTGTTAAGGTTTAGAGATGAGAGGCAATGAGTTGGTGGATCATACGGTATAAGGGACATTTTGGGATGTATATTTGGTTCAATTCTATGCTTGATGACCCAGAGAATTTGGTAGGCTTTTCTAAGTGTGGAGGGTGTGTTTTGGGGTGATCCTTAGTATGAACTAGGTATGCCACTATAGAGGAATTAGGTTCAAGTGGTCTTTAACCTGATCTTTTGTGACTGTCTCTTTGAGTACAGATACATTAGATTCAGGACCTTCACAGACAGCCGTCAATTCATTTTGTGGATATTTTGAAACATAAAATGGAATCATTTGAATCCCTGACATCAATAATGATGATGTCATCAGTTATATCATGAGCTAGGCCCAACCTATTTGTCTCATGAACCTCTTTTTCTTGGTACTGAGGCTTTCCTACTTCAGGCACAAGGCCTTCATTAGTAGTTTACACATTTGAGGTTTTAGCTATGGTACTACTATCCTCAAATCCACCACTGGATGGTATAAGAGTAGTAGCAGCCTCATATGTACCTTCGTTATCTAAGTTTGGGCTTAGACACCTTGGTTCATCCCCATCTCTTGGGATAGGGCTGATAACATCTACATCCATGTCAGTTTCTGAGGTTTAACCCTTGTTTTATGTGGTTGTTGGGGATTGACATTTTCAGATAGGATGATTTCTTTTAGCCTTGAGAGAAACTGAGCTATTTCTACTTTTTGATGTGAGATTTCAGGTTCAGTAGATTCAGGTATAGGTTCAGTAGTTTCAAAAGAAGGGTTAGTAGTTATGTTCTTTTTAAGTTTCTCCCTTTAAAAAAATGGTCATACGTGCTCTTTTGGGGGTGTGAGATGGATGAGACTGAAAGGAAGTTTCAGTCACATCTTTTGGAAGTGCAGATTGCAAATCAGCAGTTTCAGGCATCTCAACTTCCTAACTACTTTTCTTTTTGGGTTGGTGGGTTTGGATTTTTGTTGCTTGAGCTTTTTGGCATTTTTGGTTGTGGGTTTGGAAGATGTGGGTTCCATGGGGACTGTTTCTTGTTCCCATTGGTCATCTTCTGGCAAAAGTGCTGGTTTGTTATGCCTAGAAAATACTTGTGAGCTCAAAGGATTTAACTTTGTTGCCTCACCCACAAGTACTTTCTCACCAAGTTCTTTAACTATGCATTGCATAATGAACCTTGGGTACAACAAAAAATTCTTTTTATCATTTTCGTGATGTAACACCAACTCATTAAAGAAAACTGATGATGCCCTAAAAGTATTTTCATTCACAATGGAATGTAAAATAGGTTGAAAAGTTGAGGGAATCTGATCATATGATCCAGTTTTAGGACTCAAACACATTATAATGTAATGAAACAAAAGTTTGTATTTTGCATCAAAATATTTCTTATAAATTGTAGCATGTGACAGAGTACCTTGGTAACCACACTCAGTCGTGGTTAGTTGAAAGGTTCCACTGGGAATTTGTTCTCGGGCTTCAGCATCATTTGGACCAAGCCTGATTCCCAGGGATCCTACTGTGATCGTCATCATTTTCCCTTGGATGGTTGATTTGAGGGAAATCACTTTATCATTCACAGTAACAGCCTCAGCATTAGCCCATAACTTATTTAGAGTTTTAATGTGTATTGGTGGGCCTATTGTGAAGGCTGTGTAAAATTTGGATTTGACGACTAAATCAATGATTTCATCGTATTGAGACCAGGCTGAATCTTCAATGAAGTAGCCTCTTTGATTGTATCCCTGTTTTAGAATGAGAGCCATGGTGTATTTGGTCGAACATTATTTTAGGTTACAGTAGGGGTTTTGAGAGAGAGAGAGAGAGAAAGAGAGAGAGAGAGGGAATTTTCGCTTTTTGAAAGGATAAGTGTGAGAAAAGGTGTTTACAAGAAGTTTATAACCGCCCTACGTGAAACTTCTGAAATGGGAAAAGTCTGATATACCCTTTTTGACCAAATTGCTGATGAATCAGATTTGTTCATCAGCAGTTCCCATTTTCTCTTCAGTAGTTTGTAAACAACTGATGAGAATAAGTTTAAAAAAACAATTACAACTTCTGATGATTATTTTATCAGTAGTTATTCAATTTATTAAAATATTCCCATTCTAATGTTTTGTACATCAAAAGTTTCTCTCTTTTATGGTCATCAGAGGTTTGTGGCAGATTAGTAACAAAGTAAGTGAAAGTAAAATATGTACAAAAAAATGAAAACACTTACAAAATTTACTCAAAATTTAGCATCCCAAGCATGGATACTAACCTCTGAAAATGTTGATGAGTCAAGAGGTTTGGTGAACACATCAGCTATTTAATTAGCTGTTGTCATATGTTTTACCTAAGTCTTTCCTTTTTGATAACAATCTCTGATGAAATGATACCTGATTTCTATGTGTTTTGTCTTTGAAAATTGGATAGGGTTTTGAATGATGCTAATGGCAGATTTACTATCTACTAACAGTGGGGTCTTGGTCTCTTTGATTCTATAACCAAGTAGTTGATATTGAAGCCACTGAATCTGTGATGTTGATTGACAACCACCAGATGTTGATTTTCTTGACATTTACACCCTGCATAATCACTATCTGGAAAAGTTGTTAGCTTGGTACTGCTGGAAGCAGGATACCAAATTCCTAATGTAGGAGTTCCTTTCAGATATCTGAAAATTCTTTTGACAGCAGTTAGGTGTGATTCCCTTGGAGCTGATTGATAGCTAGCACCGATAGAAGTTGTAAACATAATATCTGGTCTAGAAGCTATTAAATAGAGAAGGGAAACTATCATACCTCTTTTCCTTAGTTTCATCACACAGTTTTGTATTGGTTGAACCAAAAATGATATCATCAACATAAATTTTAACAAGTAAGATGTGATTTCCAACTTGTTTTAATGAAAAGTGTTTTATCAATGGAGCCTCTTGTGAAGTGATTTTTGAGTAAAAAAGGTGGAAAGTGTGTCATACCAAGCTCTGGGAGCTTGTTTTAGCCCATAAAAAGCCTTGTCAAGTGTGTACTTACAATCAGGATGAGAAGGATCCTGAAACCCAGGTGGCTGACAAACATACACTTCCTCTTTTATTTTTCCATATAAAAATGCACTCTTTACATCCATTTGAAAAACTTTGATTTTGTTAGAATAGCATAAGCAAAAAATAACGTGATGGCTTCAAGCCTTGCAACAGGAGCAAAAGGTTCATCATAATCAATTCCTTCTTCTTGAGAATAACCTTGTACCACCAGTCTTGCCTTGTTTTTAACGATTAGACCAGCTTCATCTTGTTTATTTCTAAAAGCCCATCTTGTGCCAATTGGTTGTTTGTTTGGAGGTAAGGGACAGATTCCCAGACTTGTTGCTTTTTGAATTGTAGCAATTCATCTTGCATAGCTTCAACCCAACTATTGTCTTTGAGGGCTTCCTGGTATTTCTTTGGTTCCAACTGAGAAATGAATGCTGAGAAAAAGCAGAAGTTGGAAAGCTAGTTTCTTGTAAGTACCCCTGAAGCAATATCACCCATGATTTGATCCAATGGATGATCTTTGTGTTCAATCAGTTGTTGTAAACCACTGATGGGAGTAGGCTCTTGAACTTCTTCAAACAAGCCACTAAGGTCAATAATATCTGGTTCAGCTGTTTGTACTGTTTCAGCAGTTTTGGGAGCTGAATTAGTAGTTTGAGTTTGTTCATTAGTAGTTGTTGAATAAGAAGTTTGATTAACTTCTGGAGGTTTAGAAGTTGATTTAATGACTGTATTAGGATTCCATGATGGAGGACCATCATCATTAAACCCTTGATCACCAAAATAAGTGGATTTGGATGAAGTAACAGTCTTTTCAGGTCCGAAATTAAAATTGTCAAGGTCAAAGAGTTCAGCAGGATGTGTTGGAATGAGTGTGTGTTTTGACTCATTGAACATGAGATTCAGTGTTTCTTCAACCATTTCCCTGTACGTTCTGAGTATACCGTTGAACCTCAACATTTGCCTAATCCTCCACCTATCGAGTTCTTTTGTTGAATACCCGTTTGATCAGGGTTGCATATCCAACAAAGTATCCCTCTTCAGTTTTTTGGACTAAACTTTTCTCCTGGATTCAACATCGTACACGGAGCCCCAAATGGTTCTAGATACTCTAAGTTCGGCTTTCATCTGTTCAACAGTTCATAAGAAGTTTTGCCAAACTTCTTCACTGTTAACACACGATTCAGTGTATAACAAGCTGCGTAGATAGCTACATTCCAGAACATTACTGGAAGGTTGGAATCTGCGAGCATTGTTCTTGCCGTTTCTATTAGAGTCCTGTTTTTCCTTTCAGCGACACCGTTCTGTTGTGGGGTATACGGAGCAGAATATTCATGATGAATTCCTTTATCTTCACAAAGAGCATCCATCTGTGCATTTTTGAACTCCGTCCCATTGTCACTCCGAATTCTTTTAATCTTTAACCCGTAAACATTCTCTAATCGAGTGAACAGAACTTTCAAATTGGTAAACGTGTCACTTTTATGCTGTAAGCACATCACCCACGAGAATCTTGAGAAATCGTTGGTAACCACAAGACAGTAAAGCTCTCCGACATGACTCTTACGTTTGACAGGTCCGAATAGGTCCATGTGCAGACGCTCAAGTGGCATTTCAACAGAGTTCACTTTCTTCGGTTTATGGGACTGTTTGTGCTGCTTACCCTTCTTGCAACTCACACACTTGTCATTAAGATGGAAATGTTTTACATTAACGCCTTCGACAAGCCTATTCTTCACCAAATGATTCATTTTTCTGAGGTGAATGTGTCCCATCCTCCTGTGCCACATTATAGATTGTTTCTCTGTAGCCTTTGATAGGAAACACATGACTTGGCCCTGAGTTGTTATCGCTTTCTACATATCAAGAATGTAAAGATTATTGACTCCCGGTGCCTTTAACATGATCCACTCCTTTGGAATAACAAAGCCTGGTTTGAGGATATAGCAAGATTTGTCGTCGAAATGCACAGAAAATTGTTTGTCGCAGATTTGACTGACACTTAACAGATTGTAATCAATTTGTTTCACATAGGAAATCCTCTCAAAACTCACTATCCCATTACTCACATTTCCCTCCATGGTGATGTAACCACCTTTATTTCCAGCAAACGCTACATAACCTCCATTGATATTCTTTACATCAAACAACAACGCTAAATCACCAGTCATGTGGCCTGAAGCTCAACTGACAACAATCCAGAGACTGCTAACAGGGCCAGCTGAAGCTCCCTGCACACATCAAGAAAATCATTAGTTCTTTCGGGGGACCCAAGCCTGCTTGGTCTTGGGTCTTTGAACATCAGCTTTCAAAGAATCATTCATAGAAACATTAGGCTTTGAATCGTTTTTGAAGTTGAAGCACCTGGAGATCCCTTAGATGACCAAGATTGTTCTGAACATTTTAGAATCCTAATTTGAGATTTTGCAGTCTCAGTTGGTTTCTTAGTATCGTTCTTAAATGAAACTTTCTTAGTTACCTTCTCTGATTTAACAGAGACAGGTCCAACTGTCGACTTAACAGCAGGTTTTGGAGGAACCTTTTGTTTATCAACCGTTGTGTTCACTATAGGTTTCTTCAAAGGTTTTTCCATAGCAATTCGGTTTCGACGATCATAGTTGAATTGACGATTATCCCTTCTTTGTTAAAAATTGCTTTGATTATAAAACGGTGCTGGTTGAGGGACAAATCGTCTTTGATGATAACTATGATTATCGACCGTATTTCTATAGTTTTGCCTCATCTCCACTTCGTGCCTCTTGTGTCTCACGTACGGGAAGTGAGCAAGTAAATGCCCTCTCTCCCCGCACTTGAAACACGCACGGTATTCCTCAAAAACATTCTGAGCATTTGGCTTAGCAAATGAATTGATCGGATATTGATCATCCACACATCGGCGTCTTAAACTTTCAAGAGCTGGGTCCTTTGAGTATGCCAGCTGTAGAAAACCATTTGCCTCTTCTTTAGGCTTAATGAACTCAGTGACATTAACCTTAGGTTCTCTTGGAGTATCCAGATAGAATTTCTTTAAAATTTCTGGTGGTACATCATTGGTCCTTTAATGTTTAGGAAACCAGATAGTACTTTCTTGCCAGATCTTTTCAACTTTAGAATAATTTCCAAATTTTATTGGATACTCCTCGTCAGAGATAATTTTATCAGAACCCTCCATCCGATAAAATACTTTGACGGGTTTGTCAACTGATTCATTTTTAATTTCTTTCTTTACTAATTGATTAACACGATGAGCATTTGCCATTAGATGTGAAATCTAAGAAGGAGATACTAGTTCATTGGTGATAATGTGATTTTCCTTAGGAATATCACTCACTTTCTCAGATTCCTCATTTTCAGTGTCAGAATCATCAGTTACAGCAGTTACGCCTTCATCATTCAACCCCAAAATCGGTCGTACATTGGAATTTGGATCTCCAATACTAGAAGTGTTAGATTCATCTTCCGATGCAGAGTCAGATTTGACTGAACTCTCCGGTGTTACTAAGTGACAATTATGATTCTCAAATAACACTGGAGATGGAACAGCCTTGTAATTTGCATTACCGAGTTGTGATGGTTCTTCAATGATATGGTCAACCACATATGCAATGTGTTTATAACTTTCAAGCTTTTTGTTGACCTTTTCTGCAAAGCATTTGATGGTGGCCATTTCTAACTTTGTTTCTTCAAGTTCATTTATATAACTGTTTATTGCAAGTTGTTTTAAAGAAAGAGTTTTCTTTAAGTCAGAAATGTCCTTTTATAACCATCAAGTACTTTTTTAAACTCTTTGGCTTCCTTGCGATATTATTGACAATTGATTATCGCACTCTCAAGTTGAACCTTGAGTTGCTTGTTTTCATCAGTCAACCTATCACAAGTACCACAAAATTTGTCACTTTTAATATCAGTTGTGGATTCAGAACTTACCTGCTTCGGAGGATCAGTCATAGCCATGAGAGCAAAATGAGCTTCCTTTCTAGCAAAGAACTTTGAGAAGTCAATTCTGGTGAAGGCATCATCAACAATGCATGACTTCCGAGTCATAAGAAAATCAGCTTCGGCCAAGAGTTGATCGATCTCATCATCTAACGAATTAACACTTGCTTCCGAATCTGTTTCACTCTCCGAGTCTGAATATATTGAATCATTCTCTTCAGGAATATCAGTGACTGAATCGATAACAGTTCCTGAAGTTTTCTCATCATATGTTTCTTCAATTTGATCAGCAACAAAAATATACACTTTTTCATCCAACTCTTCCATCTCTTCTTCAGAAACACTCCCAGTCTCCAAAACCTCTCCAACTATCTCCGACTCCTCTAAATCAATCTTCTTAGCAACACAAGCTACATTCCCAGTTGTTACTTCTTCAACACCTAGTTGCATCCCCGTCCAGTGATATCCTTCATCTTTTTTAATCACCAACGCCTGATTTTAATTTTCTGACTGTTGTTGGTCATTTGGTGTTGTGATAGGAATGATGGTTCTGGTTGGGTTATGTGGTGTTTGAGTTTGAGTCTGGTTAGGTGTAGTTGTTTGTCTAGCAGAGTTGTTCTGTGAGGTGTTTTGTCGGTTTTGGTAATTGTTTTGATTTTGATAGTTGTTGTTGTTTTGGCTTTGATAGGTAACTTGGTTTTGAGATTGACGGTTTTCGTAATTTGTGTTAAATGGATTTCGGTTACCTTATTGAGCTGGTTGTGTGCATTCTCTCTTGAAATGACCTTTACCACCACAATTGAAACAAGTAACTTTGGCTTTGTTGAAGCCATATGTGGTGTTTGGTGAAGTGGTCAGATCTGTTCTTCCCGTCTTCTAAACAAACTCAGTTGCTCGTCTCATAACACTAGCAAAAGCCCATTGTATATCAATAAGCTCCATCTCTTCTTTATCAATCTGAGCATAGTCTTCCTGGGTTAGATTGTTGTTCCCAATCTGACTAGCTACCAAACCATTATAAGAAGCAACCATTGCTGAGACCAAAGCAACGTGCTGTGAGCAACCTCAACTGTTACATTGTTCATGTTGGATGTCTCCAACACTATTGGACTTTCACCTGAATGATTTTGATTCATCTGAGGAATGTAAGATTGTTGTTGAGCTTGATTCATGTTTGCTGCGTAAAATGCTGCTTGTTGCATTGGTGAAATAGGTGAAACGAAAGAATTTGTGTATGATGATGGTGGTGCTGTATATGATGGTGGTGTGTAGGATGAAGTTTGAGCAAGGTAATTAATTGGGTTTTTGGGTGGTTCCATAACACTTGAAACACAAGCAATATGAGGAGCGACTGTACCACCAACACTCGAGCTTGCCACAGTAGAATATGTACCCGCATGATACAATTCTGGGTTCTAAGGAATTTGTGATCTTTTTGCTTTCCTCTTCTCTTCTAGCTCTTTGTTCTCTAATTCCTGAATCAATTCATTGATGGTCCAGTATTTATACGCATCCTTCTCCTTTAAAACCTCAATATGTTGATCCCAATACGGTGGTAACGAATCATCAAATTTGTCCACCAAGTCTGACATTGGAATCTAAATCTCATAGTTGGACAACTCAGTTAACAAATGACAATATCTCGGAGTCAGCTCCTTCAGAGTCTCGTTTCCAACATAACTGAAGTTCTCAAATTCCTTTTTCAATTCTTCTATCCTCAACCTTCTGGTTTTCTCATTCCCACCATGACGATTCTTCAACATGTCCCATAGTTGTTTGGAAGAAGTACAAGATCCAAACTGGTGTAGAAGATCATTAGTAATAGCTTGGGTTAGTTGAGAATACGCCTTTTTCTCCACTGCAAACTTCTTCTTTTCATCTTCAGCTAAACTCTCAAGCGGAATCGGTTCATCGGTATTCTCCAACACTGGTGCAACGTATCCCTTAGCAATCATCTGCCACGCCTCAGTACCTTCAAGTCCCATTCCTTCCATATGAATCTTGAACTTTTTCTGCCATTGATTGTACTCTTGCATCTCCATCAGCTTCGGTGGTCTGTTCCCACTACCTGAGGACAAATCATTTATTAGAATAGATATAGCATTTGTAGTTTGAGTGTGTATCGCAGCTGCTGCTACACCCCAGTAATCAGTCATTGGTTGTTGTGGTGATTGAGCAACACTCTGTGGAACCGAACTACTCATAGCTAGATAATTGATTAGCTGTGATGGTTGAGTGTTCGACTTCTGAGAAGCTACAGTCCAAGGGTCCATGGTAACTTGTTGTTGTTGTGTTGTACCAGGCCTAGGTGTTGTCGGAAATCCCCACATATCGTCTTTGAAGTTGGAAACACGAAACACTTAGAAAAAATTTCAACAAATTTCTACGTTCGTCCCTTTCTGTGAATACGTGGGTACGAATGTGAAAATACACCAGGTTCGCCCCAACATTCTGATACGAATGTAGAAATGTAAACAAGCAAACTCACTTTCGACCAGACAAAACCCACTTTCTACCTCCCGTTGGGTCGAATGTACCAAATTATATCGAAGGTTAAAACACAACACAAACACTTTCTAGGTTCGACCAAAAACTATCACTTTCGACCTGAAACAACTAGGTTCGACCCTCAAAAACACACGTTCGACCCTTTCTCTCTAGGTTCTACATGACCCATTTGAAAAACGGTTATTCTTTGAAAATCAGTTATTTTGATCCCAAGTTTTCAAAAGTTAATGAATTTTGATGATGTTTATCAGGTTTTGCTTCGGAATTGATTTTGAACAACTTAAATGAATCGAATACTTGATTTTATCCATGAAATCTTATCCAAATGCTTCAATTTTCATCAAAAACCATTGTTCTTTGAAAACAGAAAAATTTTGATCAATTTTGGGTCCAAATCAGTTCAAAAACTATCAAATTGTAGTTGTATGATCTGTATAGGCTCTGATACCACTTTGTAGAGGATCGTTTTGTCAAAAACAGATTAGTTGATCATACAAGTCTACCAACCTAGGTGCGGAAACCCTAGATCAGTTACAATATGATAGTCATCGAATCAAACAACCAAATTCACGTTTTTAATATCCATTCTCATTAATTACTTGTCAAAAGATGTTAACAATAACGTTTACAAGTTGATAACACACTTTCAGAATAATCACAAACTCTAGAGAGAATCTAGACTGAACACGCTCACTAAAATGACAAAAGTTACATCATAAAATAAACTTCAAGCTTATATACTACTGCAGGTTCGTCCATTTATCTAGGTCGAATGTGGATGTTTCCACATTCGCCCTCTTCTTCAGCTCGAACCAAGAACTTGTCAGTCTTCAGTCTACATTCGCCCCTTCTATTCTACATTCGACCCTGTCAATTTCCCCCTTCGCCCCTACGTTTAACAAAACAACCTTGGATTTCGCAATCCAAAGCACTAGTCGCACATTATGCACTAACAAATACGCCCTAGCGCTAGTGCATGATGGAAACCTGACTCAAAACCATCCGCAGAACCAACAGCACGCACAGCAGCAGCAATGGCAGCAACCTTGTCCCCGAGCATGGGCTCATTCCAGAACCGCTTGAAATTCTGCAAAATAAAGTAAAGTGTTAGAAAATTTTCTAAGAGAGATAAGAAAAAGTAAAGGACAAGCCTATCTTACCCTGGAGACACCCGCAGTCATCATCCCACGCATCACCTCCTAGGCCTTCTACTGAGCGATGGAGGCTTGATCAAGTAGCACCTTAGTGTTTTTAGCCTCAAGGGTGGCAACGGTTTGGGAATCCTCCAACGATGCCCTCTCCGCTTCTAGATCCTCCTTCTCCTTCGCCTGTGTGGCCTTCTCTGACTCCAACACTGACACGCAATCGGTCATTGTCATGAACTCCTTGTCTTTGTTTTGGAGCTTAGACCGGGCTTCCACCAATTTGGAGTCGCGCTCCCCTACCACCTTCGCATGGCCTTGGACAGTAACACACAACTGGAAGTTTTCATTTTCAAAAACTTGAAGTCTCTCCCTCAGCTTCATCGTTTAAGCATTAGTTCGACTACATGACTCGGTCCACCTCTTCTGCACTGCGGCATGCTCTTTCTTCAACGCCTTCACCTAATCCTCGGCCGTCTACGCATGACCGGTGGTACCTCTCCACCTCAACCTTCAACTTCTCGTCCCCATGTGCTTGCATGACTTTGGCAGCATTAAACTTTTTGATAGCGCATTGAATTGACGCATTATGCCTCTTCAACAAATAGATTGCTGCCATATTCAGCGTTTCTATTGACCCAGATATCAAAAATCAGAGCTGAGCGCTTCTGGCTATCCTAATATTCCCTCTCCTTGGGAGGGGGAGCTGTCTTTACAAAATCCTCCGCCAAAAGGGGGTCGCCGAAGCGCGCATTCTCTCGCAAACTCCTGTGAGGGCGGAAAAGTTTGTCCCCCTCGGAGTAAGTCGAGGTCTTTGCTGGCTGAGTCTTCGTCATGACCCCTCCCCCCATTACGGAGAGGGTCCCTTTTTGAATCTTCGCAACAGGGGGCTCCTTCTCATGCGGGCCAGACGACATCTTGCCTGTCTGACCCATGTTAGCAGGGCCTCAAAAAACGGGCTTCGTGCAAAAGCCTTCTAGGAGGCTGCGTCGGCCCTCGCTATTGCCTCCGCCTCCACCCTCAACCTGTCAGCCTTGGCCTTTTTGGTGGCTTCATCGGCCCTTGCCTTGGCCTCAGCATCCTCCTTCTCTTTCCTCAACCCCTCCTCATCCAACTGCTTCTCCTTCAGTACATGCGCGAGCTTCTCGTCCATGCGCTTCTTCCCGAGCTCTTCTTGAGTAAACGATGGAGAAGAAGAGGAAGATGTCACAACTTTGGGGAGAGCAACTAAAAAAAGGAGAGAAGTTAACAAATTTTAATACAAAAAGCGCGAACAAAAGGAAAAGGAAAGCGTTAAGTCACTTACCAAATGTCTTCTTCAATGTCTTGAGAAGCAGAGGTTGGCGCACTGGTGGAGGAGTAATCTCGAAAGAGAACATCGCTAAGTTTGTCCCCTTGGAAATCTCTTTGTACGGAGCAGGACCAAACTTGTCACTATGGCTCCCCCCCCCCCCTACCATCCATCAAGGGCTTCGACCCCTACAACAACTTCCGCTTCTTCTTCTGCGACTCTTCATGCGTCACCATTTCCTCCGGAGTGGAGGAAGAGGACTCCTTCATCTTATCCTTCTGCCCAAAAAAAGGGCCTTCGCCACCTATACTCAAAGGCGCAAACTCAAAAATCACTACATAAGCCCTAGAGGAATATTTATGAGTTCGGGGCGCCCTTTTCTTGCGCCCACGAATACCAGGAATCCTCAAAGAACGTGTTGGATGAACCAGTCCCTCAAAGGACCCAGTTGACTCATCATCAGACAGAATAAGATGCATGGAATGGATCCAGGCACCTTAAAAGAGATAGGTTCAGGTTTTATTGGTTGCTCACCCGTCACTTTATAGCCCGTGGGCACAAAATCGAGATTTGGCAGACAAAACCTATCCACCATATCATCCATCACCGACACCCTACCCGCTTGGAACTTCATCACGTTATTATGTGGAACAAACACTTACCCTGGCCAACAATGCAAGGCTCTTGACCAGGAACCAAACGGACGCGGCTCATTCCAAGCAACACAAGCATCGCCTCCGTACACATAGCCGCATCAAAGGGGGAGGTATTTCCGGTCAAGTGTTGGAACCACTCCTTTTCTCTATAACCCGCCTACACGTATGGTCAGGAAAATTTTGGCGCTCCACCACCACCTTCCAAGGTAGGTCCACTGGACCGCGCCTAACATAAAAAAAACTTCTCCTTCCAGTCATGAAGTGACTTAGGAGGCATAGTACCCATCACTTGCACCTGGAAGCGTAGGGAGAAGTTGAACCATGATTCAGCCATGGTCAAAGCATAGAAGACGTTGAACCGTTCAAAAGGTGGTTCAGTGTCTAGGGCTCGGCAACAGGCTTCAAAGTGCACCATCCTCAACATGCCAAACCCACTCAACTGGGTCACATGGATCCAATAGGCCACCAGGGTATCAATCTGGAACCTGGTGGCTGGAACACGGAACCCACACAGAGAAAAGTGGGCTCTGTACATCGTCATCTTCCCTAACGGATGAGACAGGGCAGTAGCATTACCAGTCGGCAATTCGACCTCCCAAGACGGATCGAATGCCGGATCCTTGCCTTTCTCCATATTCTTCTCCGGTGTCTGAGAGCCGGTATATGAAGCCTCTTGTAGGGTCGGATTTAACCAAAGAAACAAATGATGAATTAGGTGCAAAAACCCTAATTATCATGCAAACTGATAAAAACTGTAGTCAATACACAATAAATTCCATTCTCAACATGTTTTCATTAACATTAATGATGATATAACGTTTACAGACTAGTTTGATCATACAAGTCTCTATTCTAGGTGCGGAAACCCTAGAAGAGTTACAAAATGATAGTTATCGAATCAAACGCACAAATTCACCTTTTCAATAGTTATCTTCATTAATAACTTGTCAAAATGTGATTACATTAACAATTACAAGTTAATCTGACTGATTTCAAATAATCAAGAACACTAGAGAGCTCTAGACCTGACACACACACTCGAATGATCAAAGTTACATTGAAAAATAAACTTTAAGCTTATATAGATCTGCAGGTTCGACCTTCACGTTAGGTCGAATGTGGAAGACTTCCACATTCGCCCTCCATTTCTTCACGAACCTGGAAACTGTCTTTAGTCACTTCTACCTTCGGCCTCTATTAGCTACATTCGCCCTTCTCTTTTCTACATTCGACCCTTTGTAAATCATCAAAACAACTTTATGTCGCAATCCAAAGCACTAGTCGCACAATATGCATCAACAAACTCCCCCTCGACTATTGCTTGGATTGCCTACGCGCTTCGTCCATCCCTTTGTTCATTAGCTTCAAACGAAGTTGTTTTCGTTGATCTTTAGTCATTTCGGGTTCAAGTTTCCTCTTCGTTGAATGCTTTGGCACTTCATTAATCTTGACTCGCTCACCCAGTTTCTTCTCTAAGTTACTTCCAGAGTTGATGTCATAACCAAAACAAACTCCAACCACCTGGTGATATTTTCTTGCTTGATCTGCATCTTTAGGCTCACAGTAAATTGGGTTATAGTATAGCATGATGATGTCTTCAAAAGTGCAGTTTATGATCCACATTGGATTAAAAATATGTATCTTCTTGTAAGCATCCTTCCCATCTCTCAATACAATCACCACTTCAGCCGTACGCCAATCATAGTACCACATAACAAATTCAGAGCTAAAATGTTGCTCGGCATCAACGGTATCTTCTTCATAACAACCAGAGTTTTGTACTTTAAAGTCACCTTCTTTCTTCCAGTCTTCGGATCAATCTCTTTGTGAACTTTCCTTCTCGGATATTGAGGTTTAAACATGTTCCACCTTGTTCTACTCTCCCAAGTAAGTTTCTAAGCAAACCAACCAACTGCATCATTATTCGCTGAAGCACCTGTCATGGTAAATCTGCATATATCTCTCACCGCCCAGTACGGTAGAGTCTATATATCATGGAATTAGTAGAAGTATAGAATTCCCTTTTCCCACTTCACAGCTATGCACTTCAAATATCTCAGATATTTCCAACCCAACGCTCTGCCCTTAAAAAGTTGGTTGTGATATCTGTAAAATCCTCCCTGTGCTTCAGGCTTAGGCCTTTTATCATCCATTTCTTTCAATTTCTGCAACAAAGTCTTCAAACCATCACTTTGTTCAGTAGTTGGTTTCTTATTACTCTCTCCAAACACATTCTTCACAAACTCTTCACTTCTCTTCTTTGCTTTATATTCAGCCTCTTTCATGTTCACTTCAGTAAAGTCTAGGAATACTTCATCACTTTTATCCCTAAAATACTCAGGATATTCTTCATTTGTGATGTCTTCAATCTCAATCTCTTCTACTTCAGGAGTCTGCTTATCATCAGAATGATTACCAACATCCTTTTCAGGAATGTCTGGAATCATCTGTTCAGTCATGATCTCCTCTAGTGTCTTACCAACTTGCTGCGCTATACCTTTCGGTATTTCTTTTGAAACTGCAACAGACACTTCACCCTCTTCAAGATCTGGGTCATTATATTCAATTTCAAACCTCATGTCGTCTGCTTCAAAGATTTCGGGAAATTTTCCTGTAAGCTCTATAGTCCAAACTTTCTTGTTGAGCATCTCTCGGTACAAGTTCTTATCATCAGCAGACAATGATCTTATCTTTTCCATCCAAAAGATATCTTCTTCAGCTTTTACCTCTTCAACACCTAGTTGCATTCCCGTCCAGTCATACCCCTCATCATTTTGAATCACCAACGCCTTATTTTGAGTATCTGTCTGTGGTTGGTCATTTGGTGTTGTGATAGGAATGACGGTTTTGGTTGGGTTATGTGGTGTTTGAGTTTGAGTCTGGTTAGGTGTAGTTGGTTGTCTAGTAGAATTGTTCTGTGAGGTGTTTTGTCGGTTTTGGTAATTGTTTTGGTTTTGATAGTTGTTGTTGTTTTGATTTTGATAAGTAACTTGATTCTGAGATTGACGGTTTTGGTAATTTGAGTTGAATGGATTTCGGTTACCTTGTTTAGCTGGCTGTGTGCATTCTCTCTTGAAATAGCCTTTACCACCATAGTTGAAACATGTGACTTTATCTTTGTTAAAGCCATATGTTGTATTCGGTGTCGTAGCCAGATCAGTTCTTCCCGTTTTCTCAATGAATTCTGTTGCTCAACTCATAATACTTGCAAAGGCCCATTGTATGTCAATAAGCTCCATCTCCTCTTTATCAATTTGAGCATAGTCCTCATTGGTTAGATTATTGTTACGAATTTGACTAGCTACCAAACCATTGTATGAGGCAACCATTGTTGAAACCAAAGCAATGTGTTGTTGAGCAACCTCCACTGTGACATTGTTCATGTTGGATGTCTCCAACACTACTGGTCTTTGATTAGCTTGAACTTGATTCATTTGTGGAATTTATGATTGTTGTTAAGGTTGGTTTGCAGTGTAACACGCTGCTTGTTGCATTGGTGAAAAAGGTGAAACAAAAGAATTTTGGTATGATGGTGGTGGCGTATAGGATGAAGTTTGAGGAAGATAATTGATTGGGTTTTTGGGTGGTTCCATCACACTTGAAACACAAGCAATATGAGGAGCAACTGTACCACCAACACTTGAGCTACCCACTGTCGAAGATGTTCCTGCATGATACAACTCTGGGTTCTGAGGAATTTGTGATCTCTTTGCTTTCCTCTTCTCTTCTTGCTCTTTGTTTTCTAATTTCTGAATGAACTCATTGATGGTCCAGTACTTATAAGCAACTTTTTCTTTAAGCACCTCAATATGTTGATCCCAGTATGGTGGTTAAGAATCAGCAAATTTATCCAGCAAGTCTGACATCGGAATCTAAATTTCATAGTTGGACAATTCAGTTAACAGAAGACAATATCTAGGAGTCAGCTCCTTCGGAGTCTCATTTCCAACGTAACTGAAGTTCTCAAATTCCTTCTTCAGTTCCTCAATCCTTAACCTCCTCGTCTTCTCATTACCATTGTGACGATTCTTCGACATATCCCACAATTGTTTGGAAGTAGTACAAGATCCAAACTGGTGTAGAAGATCATTAGTAATGGCTTGAGTTAGTTGAGAATACGCCTTCTTCTCCACCGCAAACTTCTTCTTTTCGTCTTCAGTCAAACTCTCAAGCGGAATCTGTTCACCGGTATTCTCTAACACTGGTGCAACGTATCCCTTTGCAATCATTTGCCACGCCTCAGTACCTTCAATTCCCATTCCTTCCAAATGAATCTTAAATTTCTTCTGCCACTGATTATACTCTTGCATCTCCATCAGCTTGGGTGGTCTGTTCCCGGTACCTGAGGATAAATCATTTATTAGAGTAGATATAGCATTTGTAGTTTGAGTGTGTACCGCCGCTGCTGCTACACGCCAGTAATCAGCTGCTGGTTTTTGTGAAGATGAAGCAACACTCTGTGGAATCGAACTCGTCATTGCAAGATAATTGATTGGCTGTGATTGTTGAGTATTTGACTTCTGAGCAGCTACAGTCCAAGGGTCCATTGTCACTTGCTGTTGTTGTGTTGTACCAGGCCTCGGTGTAGTCGGAAATCCCCACATATTGTTTTTGAAGTTAGAAATACGACACACTTTAAAAATATCACAACACAGTTCTACGTTCGTCCCTTTCTGAATAAGCGTAGGATCGAATGTGGAAAACCACTCAGGTTCGACCCAAAACTGAAGTACGAATGTAGAATACACAGACCACTTTCACTTTCGACCTAAACCAATCCCACTTTCGACCTTACGTATGGTCGAATGTTCAAACTTGGACTCGAATGTGAAAAATCAACACAACACACTTCTAGGTTCGACCAAAAAGTAACACTTTCGACCTGAAAATCCTTGGTTCGACCTCAGAAACTCACTTTCGACCCTTGCTCTCTAGGTTCGACCTGACCCATTTGAAAAATGGTTATTCTTTGAAAATCAGTTAATTTGATCTCAATTTTTCAAAAGTTGATGAATTTTGATGAGGTTTATCAGGTTTTGCTTCGGAATTGATTTGGAACAACTTTAATAAGTCGAATTCTTGATTTTATCCATGAAATCTAATCCAAATCCTTCAATTTTCATCAAAAACCATTGTTCTTTGAAAACAGCAAAATTTTGATCAAATTTGGGTCCAAATCAATTCAAAAACTATCAAATTGTAGTTGTATGCTCGGTATAGGCTTTGATACCACTTTGTAGAGGATCGTTTTGTCAAAAACAGATTAGTTTGATCACACATGTCTCTATTCTAGGTGCGGAAACCCTAGAACAGTTACAAAATGATAGTTATCGAATCAAACGCACAAATTCACCTTTTCAATTGTTATCTTCATTAATAACTTGTCAAAATGTGATTACATTAACAATTACAAGTTAATCTGACTGATTTCAAATAACCAAGAACACTAGAGAGCTCTAGACCTGACACACACACTCGAATGATCAAAATTACATTGAAAAATAAACCTTAAGCTTATATAGGTCTGCAGGTTCGATCTTCACGTTAGGTCGAATGTGGAAGACTTCCACATTCGCCCTCCATTTCTTCATGAACCTGGAAACTGTCTTTAGTCACTTCTACCTTCGGCCTCTATTAGCTACATTCGCCCTTCTCCTTTCTACATTCGACCCTTCGTAAATCATCAAAACAACTTTATGTCGCAATCCAAAGCACTAGTCGCACAA
The DNA here is from genome assembly GCA_032199755.1 of Ambrosia artemisiifolia. Taxonomy (NCBI): domain Eukaryota; kingdom Viridiplantae; phylum Streptophyta; class Magnoliopsida; order Asterales; family Asteraceae; genus Ambrosia; species Ambrosia artemisiifolia. The sequence continues at coordinate 17,197,942 of CM063520.1, forward strand.
TATGCATCAACAACACATATATGAATTATGCGTCTACAAACTCCCCTTTGTCTGTTGCTCGGATTCTTTGCTCTGATTATCTCGTTCTAAACCCTGCAGCTTTTGTTTTGCTTTCAGCGTCTTTATCTCTTCTTTCACTTCGACCGGCTTCTTCAACCTCATAGCGTACTTTCCCAATAGCTTCTTATAATCACAATCTGAATGTACCTCGAAGGCAAAACAAAACTTCACAACTGCTTGAAATTTCCACGTTTGCTCAATGTCTAATGTGTCAAAGTGAATGGGATTGAAATACAACGTTTCAATATCATTCCTTTAGCAGTTCACCAGCGACATAGGATATAATAAACGAATCTCTTACACAACTTCTTCTTGTCTTCATTTTCTAACACAATCACCGCTTCGCCTGCTCCCCAATCATAATACCAAAAAGCGAAGTTCTTGTTGATAGTCTGTTCCATCGGCATGAGGGGAATACGCTTCATACAGACCGGCGGCTTATACTTCAATGAAACAAACGGCAAGTAATTCATGGGGTTGATCTTCTTGTGAACAATACGCTTTGGATACTGAGGCTCAAACAAATCCCATTTAGTTACGCTTTCTCTAATTATCTTGTTTGCATACCATTCTACAACACTTGAATTTGTCGCGTCCGTCAGCTTGTGTCTACATATGCCTCTAACAGCCCACTATGGAAGTGTCTTGATGTCATGGAATTAACTGAAATACAAAATACCGCGTTCCCACTTAATACCAATGCACTTCAACTGTGGGAAATACTTCTAGCTAATCGCCATTCCCTTGAATATCTTCTGATGGTATCCATAGAAATCACCCTGAATAGGCGGTTAGGGATGATTGTCACACTCTTCATGAAGTCTTCTCAAGTAGTTCAGTAACGCATCAGACTTTTAATCCACATCTACCATCTCAGCTTCTTTTAGAACTTCATCAATCACGGCTTTACCTCTCAAATCGGCAACCGATTCCTCTTCTTTCAAAATTTGATCATCAACCATAGGAATTCTAGTACTATCCTTTGTATTGTAATACTCATGATATTCCTCGTGTGATATATCTTCTATCTCCACTTCATCGAAATTATTCCTAAAGGTATGATCTGAATGCTTCCTAGGTTCAACAACTGGAATGTTTGGGATTTCATTCTTCACCATCAACTCTTCTAATGACATTCCAGATTGCTGTGCGACACCTTCTAGAATCTCTTTAGCAACTTCTGCACTAACCTCACCATCTTCTAATTCTAGATTCGTTGTGTATTCTAAACAATACTTCATATCATCGTTCACGAATATATCTCTGAACCTGCCTATAAGATGTACTGACACATAACCTCGCTTAATCATCTTTCTCAACCTTTCTTTATCAGCATCAGACATCTACGTATCATCCTTGTTACTTGACTTAGCTGATTTATCTTCATCTTTCTTTTTGCTCCTTTCATAAGAATAGTCTTCAATATTATCATTTGTATCCCCAGAACTCGCCAAACCTTCAGCATCCTTATTCTGGTCATCATTTCCACCATCTCCATCAGAATCATTATCTTCATCATCATCATTGTCATCATCTTTCTCTTCTTCCTCATCATCATCCTCATCATCATATTCATCATCAGATTCTTCAGCACCCATTAGTTGCGGTGCTTTTTGATACAAGCTATCAATAATCTTTTCCAGCTTTACATTCTCTTTCTCAATCGCTACAATCTGCCTCTCGTTGTTCACAGTTGTCAACTGAAGCTTTGTATTCTTCGGTATCAGTTCCGTCACCTCCTCTTCTAACTTATCTTGCCTTTCTTTACATTTGGCGATGATCTTCAGCATATCTTTTTCATTCTCTTTCAGCTATTTTATTTCACCTTCATTCTTTGTTGTCACAGCTTTCTGAATATCGAACGCCTTCACTAACCGAGAGATTTTTTGTTGCATTAGAGTCAATGCGTCATCCGATACTATCACATTTGGTTGAGAAGCTTCATGTTGTGGGGTGGAAGATGATGGTTTCTCAAAGCTGAATAATAGATTCTTCAAGGACTTAGAAACATCTTATGGGTTTTGTTGATGTGACTGGTGGTGTAGATGAAGCTGTTGGAATTGTCTTTCCCTTCAAAAGTATCTCTACATCTTTCTGCCTTTTCAACCTCTTGGTCTCCTTCTTAGACATTGTCTTGATACACCCACGCTTTGTTGACTTAAGTGCAACTCGAGAACCAAGAATATCAATATCTTCTTCAAGAATCAAATCTACATTCTCTTCAACATACTCACGATGTAACTAAGCAGCAACTAACTCATCCACAATTGAAGGAGTAGCAGAATCACTTGTGCCCTTAGTATTGGCTTCCTCATCAGATTCGTCATCATCAGAAATCCATTCTTCTTCGGTTTCTGTATCCTCATCAATCAATAACGTTTTCTTTTTCCCTTTCTTCTTTGAGACAGATGAACTCTCAAACTCTGTGACACCCGGCAGACTCAGGTTAGTAACATCGGCTAAACTAGTAAGTCTACCTTAGCGAGTCATACATATTACATACTAAACTGGATCAGTCGAGTCGTTATGATGATTCTAGGGAATCATCGGGAGTCGGTCCATAACCATGTGTACAAGGCTTGGTGATTCGTGGAATCACCGGGTTTAACGCACACACGCAAGTCTTGAGTCCCGGGAATTGGTGAACGGATGTAAACGTGTTAGTTATCATGCATTATGTGTTTATAATCATTATGTGACTTGTCGGTATATTAATACGTGTTTATATGTGTTAAAATAACGTTTAACGCGCCGAAAACCTAACTTGAAATGTTACAGGCGATTAGGAATCAGAGGATTGCCTAATCACCTGACTATAGGCGATTGGGGAGGGTTTATAGGCGATTGGGGAGGGTCTATAGGCGATTGGAGCTCCTAATCGCCTATAGACAGGCGATTAGGACTCCTAATCGCCTGTTACCTGCTCCTAATCGCCTAGACTGTTATGCACGAGTCAAAACACCTAGAAATACAACCCTTAACTCCCCAAACACCCTTAGTGCAACCCTAACTGATCCTAAGCTACCTACACACCTTAGAACACCTCTGGAACTTGTTTTGCTTCAAAAATCACCATTTCCAAGCTAACACGCCTTTCTTTGATAAAATCTAAGGTGTGTTCTTCATCTCTAACCCTTGTAAAATTGTTGTTTTGGTTCCCCAAAAGTCCAGACCTTGTTTTACTAAGTATGTGTCTTTAAAACCCTTTGAAAAGAGTTCTAAAACAAGTCTACATCATAATACTTGCTATATGTGAAGTTTGCATGCATATGATGATCTTCTTGGTGATTATAACATGAATGTTTCCATAAAATGGTTGTACTTCTGAGATGTAGGAGTTATTAGGATGATTATCTAAGAGTTTGAGCTATTATTTTTGTGTTTTGGTGATGATGTGCATTTTGACCCATTTGCATGATTCTTGAAGATCTAGGGTGTTATGATATGATTTAAGGATTTATTGTTGTTAGGGTTTGCATTAGAGAGGTATTATAACAAAGAAATGTTAATTTGCAAGCTTGTAAGTGATGAAATCTAATTTGTTTCTATTTAAGGAAAGATAAGCTTAGTTAATGAAACTTGGTACTTTGCCATTTTTGGAAATAATTGCACAAAGGGTGTTAGATCAGTGATTAATTGGGGGTTTTTGCTTGGAATGGGTTGGTAAATGGTTTAGGTTTGATATTGGGTGTTTTTACATGTTTCGGATCTGATTTGGAGGGTTAAACACGCGAAAATGCGTTTCGCAGCTGCAACAGGCGATTAGGAATCCTAATCGCCTAATGCAGGGGGCGATTTGGAACTTTAGGGGCGATTAGGCCCCTAATCGCCTGAAATGTCAGGCGATTACAAGCCCCAATCGCCTGTTGACCACCCCCAATCACCAGTTGACTTTTCCTAATTGCATGTTAAATTCCTAATCGTGTGTACTGCTGTTGTAAGCGTATTTTGGCATCCCGAAGCATGATTTGACACCTAGGAACATGATAGGAACCCCGTGACATGCCACACGACTTGGTAACACGTGTTCGGACTCAATTGTACTTAAAAGGGGCGTTATGCTAGACTAGGCGAACTCTTGCGCGTGCTAAGTGTTTAACTACATATGTTGCATGATATCTCGCATTTAGCTAACACATGGAATGTCGGGTCACCAATGGGATGTCGAGTCTTGTCTGGCACGGTCGGTTTATCAGTCAAAGGTGTTTTCAAACATCTATGGTTATGATCTGGACATTCGGGGACTAATTAACCTGCGGGTTATTAGTCCGGATACTTATACGCATGTTATGATAGGTCGCCGCTATTTGGGGCTATCACAGCATAATTACTTAACTATTTTCAAGTAACGCAAGCTAAGGTGAGTGTCACAGCCCCGCTTTTACTGTTTTGTCTTCAGGGGGAGAAACATGCTACTTACTTATTTATTAAAGGTCATGTTATACTATGGTTACTTTATGTTACTATACGGCTTTTTCGGAAAGTCCCAGGGGGAAACCATGAATGTGCGGGTATGCACAACGAGGGAAATGTGGATAGATCTATTGGGCCTCACAAACCCACTCGACGACGGGGCCGGGCGGGTGCATATTGTCCTTAACTTTCGGGTTACCGAGGCATCGGTAACCCAGTCAGTCTGGGCTGGTTTCAACTTCTTGTACGTGTTTAGTAGTGGGTTCCCAACCGTAGTAGGCAAAACACTTAACGTCTAGCTAACGTTCTTATAACCTAGTAGTAACGGATATGATCTTTGGAACTTATAACAACTCTTTTATGAAAGAAAACCTGTGAACTCACCAGCATTATATGTTGACACTTTTGGCATGTTTTCTCAGGTCGCTAAGGTAGCAGTTAATGGACTAGGCGCACGGAGTCTCGCACAGCGTCTAGGATTTTGAAACGTATTAAACAATGTTTTGTAAAGTTTAATATGTCTTTTGGTTGTAAACAAGAAATGCTTCCGCTGCTGGTTTACGGCTCAAAGCATGATATTTTGGTTTATATATTTTTATGAATGCATGTTTGTTGACTGTTTATTGTGATCGTTGACTGAGATCCTGGTGTGTCACGCGCCTCACGGTAAAACCCCGCACGTGGAATTTGAGGGTGTGACAAACTCTTTATCCTTCTTTGATTTCAAACCCTTCTTCAAAACTTGACGTTTGACTTTCTCCCCTTTCATCACAGGAACTAGAGGAGAATCAAAATCAGAATCGCTTCCATTATGTCTCCATCCATCTTTCTTAGGTGCTTTGAAACCAAGATTGATTAATTGTCCAAATAACCTTCTAGTCGGTGGTTTCTCCAACTTCCCCTTATAAGTCGTCATCCTGTTCAAAGTCATCACATCCATGTGTTCTTGATTCAGGATCTGAGTGGGATCTTTCACCAGGTTCAGATATTTGTCATCAAAGATCATCTGCAGAAATCTCGGATACATGAGGAACTTATATGTCTTTGTACCATCAAACAGTTCCTTTATATGATGAAACAACATGCCCGCGATGTTGAATTCCTTGTTGAGGATTAGTGTTACCACCATGGAACATGTGGTATCATGTAATACATCGAATCCTCCTCGTATTAGGCCAAAGATTGTATAATAACGTGTAATAAGTACTTGAATGTTGGGCGTACATTTGACTTGAACAACTGGCAGTTAGTAATCTTTCCCAGATACTTCATCCTTAAGAAACATCCCCTCTGTACAGACCATGGCAGTTTGAATGGATCTATCACCTTGTCATTCAACCTTAACACTCTCCTGAAGTCCTCTTCTCTAATAATCATAATCTTGTCATGGACTTTACTGTGAATCACGGACTTTCCATCATAGAAATCAAGTTTAGCATTCCTCCAGAATTCCTCTTGGTGATCTTTATATATGGTGTGTGGTTTTACGATAGCAAAAACAATCCGGGATCTTCTCAACTACTCAACAATCCCTCTAAACTCCTCATAATTATCATTGAGATGAAAATGCTTCACATTAACAGCGTCAACGAGTCCATTCTTCATAAGATGATTCATTTTCCTGAGATGAATGTGACCCATCCTCCGATGCCAAATGATAGATTATTTTTCAGTAGCTTTCGACAAGAAACATGTAACTTGGCCTTGTGTCATTGTCGCCTTGCTCATATCAATAACATACAAATTGTTTACTCTCGAAACTTATAACATAATCCACTCTTTCGGAATTTCAAAACCAGGCTTCAGGATGTAGCAAGCTTTATCATCAAAGAATACAGAAAACTTCTTGTCACAAATATGCGAAACACTCAGAAGATCGTAGTCGTTCTGCATCACATAAGATACCTTTTCAAAACTAATTATCCCATTACTAACACTTCCTTCCATAGTGATATAACCTCCCTTGTTACCAGCAAAAGCAACATAACCTCCATTGATGTTTTTAATATCGAATAAGAGTGTCATGTCCCCCATGTGCCCGGAAGCTCCATTGTCAACAATCCAAACACTGCTAACCGGGCCAGCTGGAACTCCTTGCACCATTCAAGTAAACGGTTAGTTCTTTCGGGGGACCAAAGCATTGATGGTCTTGGGTCTTGAAGTATCAGCATTTGCATAAACAACTTTCTTTTCTTCAGTTTTCTTTTCAACAACTTTCACAAATTCATGTGAAGTTGAGGTAGAACCACTAGAAGAACCCTTAGGTAACCAAGCCTGATTGGGTCGTTTTAAAATTCTTATTTGTTTTTGATTTAAGAGACGAAGGTCTAGCAACCGACTTAGCAGGTGGTTTAGAATATACCTTTTGCTTATCACTCACTGAGTTTACCATTGGTTTCTTCATAGGCTTTTCCATGGCAATTCAGTTTCAATTGTCATAGACAATTGGTTGTTTACCTCTTGGTTGATAAAAATGATTTTGAGGATAAACAACATTCGAATTCCTTTGGTCTCGTCTAACCTCAACCTCATGCCTTTTTTGTCTCACATATGGGAAGTGAGCAATTAAATGCCCTCTCTCCCCACATTTGAAACAGACATGGTATTCTTAAAACTTTTGCTTATCATGATGATTTGCAAATGTGTTAACCGGGTATTGGTCATCAATACATTTGCGTCTTAAACTCTTAGGAGCGGGCTCCAGTGAGTAGATTCATCAATACAGTCACATGACCTTTTGCCTTTCTAGATTCATCACCATACGGTTTTTTTATTAATTATGGTGGAAAATCATTTGTTCTTTCAGATTTAGGAAACCATATTGTACTTTCTTGCCAGAGTTTAGAAATTTTAGAATAGTTTACAAACTGTATGGGATATTCTGAATCAGCAAATATCTGATCGGATCCTTGCATCCGATAGAATATTTTGACTGGTTTATCATCTGATTCTATTGCATCAGTTTTCTTTTCTGATGTCATAGACTTTGTGTCAACCTTAGGAGGAACTTGAAGCTTTGGTGAAGGATCACACTGAATGTGATTTTCAAACGGAATATAACATTCATTTTTGGTTCATCTTCCTCTAAATCAGAATCATCGATTACAGCTACCACATTTTCATTGTTCACACCCACTATCGGTCTCACATCAGAATGCAGATCTCCCACACTAGAGGTGTTAGATTCGTTTTCTGATGTGGAAGCAGAATTATCTGAACTCTCCAATGTCACAACATCAAGGTCATGGTTTTCAAAAAGAACCAGAGATGGAAAAGATTTGTAATTGATACTGGTTGGAACGCCTTCTTTGTTAGGAACTTCCACAATGTGGTCCAAAACATATGCATATTGAGGTAGCTTTCTAACTTTTTATTCATCTTTTCATACAAACATCTGACCTTAGCCATCTCAAGCATTGTTTCTTCAATTTCATTTACGTAATTGTTAATGGCAATTTGTTTGTTTGAAAGAGTTTTGGTTAATTCAGAAACATCCTTTTTATAGTTCTCAATCGTTTTGTTCAAAGCTCTTTCATTTTTACTATATGTTTCAACAACTTGTTTAGCACTAGCCAAGTCAGTTTCAAACTCATATTCTCAGCTTCTAGTCTATCACACTTTCCTAGTAAAGTAACACAATCATTGCATTTAGAAAGTGAGCTAGAACTTACTAGGTTTGAAGAATTGGTCATAGCCATTAGAGCAAAATGAGTTTCCTTCCCAAAAAAGAATTTAGAATAATCAATTCTGGTGTAAGCATCATCCACCATGCACGATTTCTTGCTAAGAAGAAAATCTGCTTCAGCTAATAACTGATCAATATCATTCTCCAACGGAGTTAGACTTGCTTCGAAATCTGACTCACTCTCAGAATCTGAATAGTCTAAATCCTGAGCATCAGAAACTTCACTAACAACTTCATCAACCATCTCAGACACGGTTTCTTCAACTATCGGCTCTTCATTCACCAATTCCTCTACTCTCACTGTTTCTTCATTCTCATCCTCTTGTGCGAAACATGCAACATATACCCCAATAATCTCCTCGACACCCAATTGCATTCATTCCAATTGAACCCTTTATCTTGTTGAATCACCAATGCTTGATTTTCATTTTGGTTTTGATTGGTGAAAGTGGTAATTGGAACAATATTTCTTTTCATGATTTGGTGTGGTTTGAGTTTGGTTAGGTGATGATGTTTGTCTTTGGGTAGAGTTATGAGAAACACGGTTTTGGTTTTGATAATTAGTTTGACGGTTTTAATTTTGGTTTTGGTAGTTGGTGTTAAATGGGTTTCAGTTTCCTTGTTGTTTAGGTTTTATGCATTCACGGGCAAAGTGACCTTTTGTTCCACAATTGTAACTTGTCACTTTTGCTTTGTTGAACCCGTAAGTGGTGTTAGGAGAAGTAGCAAGATCTGTTCTACCAGTTCTCTCCATAAACTCAGTCGCTCTCCTCACTACACTAGTAAACGACCATTGAATATCAATGAGTTCCATCTCATCCTTATCAATCTGAGAATAGTCCTCATTTGTCAAATTGTTGTTTCCAATTTGACTAGCTACAAGTCCGTTATAAGATGCTACCATGGCAGAAACCAAGGCAACATGCTTTTGTCCAACTTTCAGTCACACAGTCCATGTTAGATGTCTCTAACACGACGGAACTTGAGCTGCATGGTCCTTGTCCAACATTATATGAAGATTGATGAGATATATTCACTGTTGGAGCTACCATCCATGGAACAGATTGCATAGAAGACTGAGTGGGTGTATAAGATGAAGCTGAAGACACACAATAATAGCTAGCAGCATTGGTCGGTTCAACACTTTATACAAAAGCAATCTGTGGTGCTGAACTCACACCAACACTTGGAACGACCGAAGATGAGGAACTTGCATAGTACAATTCCGGATTCTGAGGAATCTGGGATCTCTTCGCCTTCCTTCTCTCTTCAATCTCCTTGTTCTCGAGCCTTTGAATGAACTTGTTTAGTGTCTAGAATTGAAACGAGACGTTCTCCTTCAACACTTCCACATGTTGACTCCATCAGACTGGTAAGCATCTGCAAATTTCTCCACACATTCTGACATAGGATAGACAATTTCATAGTTAGAAAGTTTACATAATAAATGGTTGACTCCAGCAGTTAACTCATTTAAACTCACATTTCCAACAAAGCTAAAGTTTTCAAACTCCTTCTTTAGTTCATCCATTCTAATCTTTCGAGTCTTCTCATTCCCATCATTCCTGCTTGTGAGTGCAACCCACAATTGCTTTGAAGTAGTACACGGACCAAATTGATGTAGTAGATCTGTGGTCAATGCTTGAGACAATTGTGAATACACCATTTCCGCAGCATATTTCTTCTTATCAGCATCGGGTAAATCATCAAGTGCAACTGGAGTGTTCGAGTTCTAGATCATCGGTTGCACATACCCTCTTTGCAAGATTTGCCATGCCTCTCCACCATCTAGTCCCTCCAAATGAATCTTGAACCTCTTGTGCCATGACGGATACTCAATCATGTCCTTCAACTTTGTTGGACGGTTACCATTTACCATAGATAAATCGTTCATCAAGCTTGTTATGGTAGTGATGATTTGATTCTAAACAGCTACGGCTGCTGCGACACCCCAATAGTTAGGCATTGGTTGTGTAGGAGGTCTCACAGCGGGTTGAGTTAGTCCCAACACAACCCAATAATTAGTCATCGGTTGTAGTTGTGGTTTTCCTCTCTTAGCTGCTACAGCCCATGGACTCATCGCCGTTTGCTGTTGTTGTGTCATAGCAGGTCAGTTGTTCATCGGACATCCCCAAATATTATCCAAGTTGTAAGAAATCTCAACACTTAGAAAATTTTCCACAGAAATTTTGGTTCCGGAAATCGAGGGGTCGAACGAAAATATGAAGATTGGTTTGACCTAAAAATTAACCCGAATGAACAGAATTTTGACTGGTTCGACCTATTGATGAGCACGAAAGAAAAGTAGTAACCCGAATGAAAATTTCAAAGCACGAATAAAAGATTCTAGAACTAATTCGACCCAAATTCTAGCACGAATGGAACTCTAAGAAACTCATTCGACCTAAACACAAAACCCCATTCCACCTAAACGTGTTCATGATCTATTTTTCTCAAAATCACATAATTTTGATTTGATTTTTTAAAACTTCAACAATTATGAATGTGATTAGGAAGGATTTGAATCGGATTGATTTTTGAACAACTTTTGTGAAAAATTTTTGATTTCGAGCGTAAAAACACCTTCAAATCAATCAAAAAGCATGTTTTATCAATGTTCTATGAAAACAACTAGGGTTTTGATGATTTTGATCTGAAATCTGAACAATTTTTATCAATTTGCAGTCGTGTCGAGCACAAGCTCTGATACCACTTTGTAAGACCGGATTTAACCAAAGAAACACATGATCAACACTAGTACTGATGAATTAGGTGAGGAAACCCTAATTATCATGCAAAATGATGAAAACCATAATCAATACACAATAAACTCCATTTTCAACATGTTTTCATTAACATTAATGATGATATAACATTTATAGACTCTTAATAATGAAAACACAAACTTTCAGATCACACCTTGAACACACACACTAATAACTAACTCGAAATGACCAACTGATAAAAGCTAAACAAACTCAAAACTATATATAGGCATTTTGTTCGACCTTACGTGGTTTCGAACCAATCCATTCAACCCTTCATTATCACGAACCAAAATAATAATCATCAAACAAACTGATTCGACCCTCTAATATTTTGGTTCACCCTCACGATTACCCAAACCAAAAACCAAAAACTATAAAATCTTCAAATCTTCGACTTTAATCTTTGACAATCCGAAAGCAACAGACACATATAAGAAATATGCGTCTACACCTCTGACATAGCTATAGAAAGATATGAAAAAGAAAAATTAGTGGAAACTCTCGGAAAAGGCACCAGAAAGTTTGAAGATTGATCGGAAAACTTGAATATTCAAGGGAGAATTCGAAGAAAAAGTTGGAAAAATTTTTGGAACGGTGATGAGAGAGAGGAGGGAAGGACATATTTATACTAATCGCATTTAATGCTATGGGTTACAGCTGGAATCACCAAAGGAGGATCCATGATCTGGACGCTCCGGATGAAGCCACGTGTCCCACTTGAAACAAGACGGTTCCAATGGCGCGCGTGGCCTCCCACGTGCCTGACACAAGACGTGCTGCAGGCGCCATGTGTCAACATCCTAAAGACTGCCAGCTTCGCTCGCGCGCGTGGATGGCTACGCGCCTGACACAAGACGAAAAATTTGTTTGCACGTGCCTGATTTGACTGCCATCATGACGACATGCCCTCTGCCGTCTAACACGGCCACCAACCTCCTCGACTTCCTCAACACGCCTCCTCGGTTTCCCTCAAATTTATTTCAATTTTTTAAAATTCTCGGTGCATTTACTTTCAATCATTTCCACATTAACTACGAAGGCGACGCAATAACTCTAGAAAACGGGGAGAGACACGTCACCTGCATGATTCAACTTCAACAACCAGGCCTGCCACATCCTGACTCGGCGCTGGTTTGACGTAAAATCAAAAAGTCGTTCTCCGCCTATTTTTGCTCTAACAACCAGGCCTGCCATATCATCACTCGGCGCTGGTTTGATGGAAAATCAGAAAGACATTCTCCGCCTAATTCCTACTCAGAGCCAAGCATTCCACGTCATCACTCGGCGCCGGTTTGACGTAAAATCAACAAGACATTCCCTTCCTGTTTCCTCCTCATGGTCAAGTCTACCACGTCATCACTCGGCTATACGTTGACGGAAAAACGAAAAGACGTTCTCCGCTTGATTCCTCCTCAGGTTCATGCCCGCCACGTCATCACTCGACGATGGTTTTGCAGCGCAACAATGGAAAAATCCTTTTCATTATTTACATCTCTACTTTCCGAAAACTGCGAGGTGCCTCTTTAGGTGTCCCACATGCGCATGTGACAGATGTAAATAATGACAACGCAAAAAAAAGGATTTTCCAATTTGCTGAAGCTAAAGGAACCTATGAAAAAAAAAGAAAAAAATATATCACAATATAGATAAAAGGTTCGCTTTTATCTTGATATATGTTAAATAGCTGCAACGAGCACTTTTTAGCATACACCCGACAATAAGCAACATGCGGAGCGCTGGATCCTCGCGGATGCGCTCGAGATTCCAACTGACAATTGTGGATGAGCCTTCACCCACCTCTCACAATATTATAGTCCAGCGCTCATCAGACCTTTCCGTAAGACAAGGAGAGACACTGACTGGGGGACTTGAAGGGGTAGGGTCCCAATTCCTAGCGTATCGGCGGACCCTATCCCGCAACATCATCATCCTAGGGCCTCCGAAGAGAAATAACCATTCAAATTGGTTAAGTACAAGAAGATACCACGTCTCCGCGGAGCTTCGTCCGCGGAACCTCGGTCTCGGCGGAGCTCAGTCCTCAAAGATATCACACGTGGAGTACAATCCACCCATGCGGGACCATGCGCCTAACTCAGCAATGGTCTCCCGCGGACAATTCATAGCCTGATGTGCTTCAGGCCTGGTCCTCCTTGACGGCGCCCCATCAAGGAAGGTGCAACCCCTTTGAGCCCCACTAGCTACACTGTTCCGTTGGTGTCAGGCGTCACTTCAGTCAGTCTTCCAGAAGGAGCAGACTGTAGCTGCCTGACACACTCTGATACGGATAGAAGGTTTCTGCTTCTAGCCAATGACAGCGTGCCACGTCGACCAATGGCAGGGTGGTACTCCTTTCTCTCTCCTTATCTAGTTTGGTTTATTTAATTCATAGTTCAAATCTAACTATTTGGGCCGAAAGAAAGGCAAGCCCATAAGCCGTGCCCTAGCCCATCATTGAGGTTATGGGTAAATGGTCACCGGCCCGTGTAAACTCCTATAAATAGGAGGTCTTACCTCCTTCAACCAGATCCAATCTTCCTAAGAATACACTTACACTTAACGGGCAGAACCACCATTTTTGTGTCTGCTATTACGGGTCTTTTGAGACTCTAGGCGGTCGTCTCCTTTCGTACAGCCCTTTGATTATTTACTGGTCACGGATTCAGCCTCGGTGTGGAGCAAAGAACTATATGCTGCAGCAAATACGAGTCGCCACCCCACATACCTCCTATGAGGTAAGTACTGTACTCCTTTACACTTGTTTCTTCACAAAAGTTAGAGTAAAGTTTAAGGGTTTAAAGTATAACTAAAATGAGGTATCAAAATGTGAAAATACTTGAATAACTATTTTACCCTCATTTTAGAGTTGTTAATAAAAATAAAATTATTAACTTTTATTTATCTTAAATTAAGTTGCCTCATACATTAATTGGGAGGCTGAATCAAAGAATTTAATGAAGTCAGTGACTATAAATATTTTATTATTTTAATCTTTTTTTTATTTATATTTTTAAATAGAATCACAGTTTTTAAGGTTTGTTATTTCTTTATTTCTTTTACGGCCACTCTCCGTCAGTTTACGAGGATTATATTTATTAAAGAATAATTAACTTTCTCCGTTTAAAAACGAATAAATTAGAGGTTGTACTTCTAAATCGATATCTTTTGTTTAGCAGAGGGTTTGAACCTTCATCACCATCACAAATTGTCTTTATGTTATTATTAGGCCAAAGGTCCTTAGGCTATACGGTATGATGACATAGAGAGTGGCGGTTTGGGGGGGGGGGGGGGGGTTGAAGCACTAAAGCCCTTCATAACACTTACACTCGACTTAACAGCTTACTCAAATCCTTTAACCAACAGGTTTTATCCATCGTCTCAATTTCCACTACAAAACATCCCCGTTCCTATATCCCTGTCTCAAGTTCAATTACCAAACATCCCACAACAACAACCCCAGCAGACACTATAGCTGACTTCGTGCTAGATGTTGTTGAATGTTTTTTAATCAAATTTTTTTTATTTTTAGTATTTTTTTTATGAGTGATCTTTAAAAAATTCCAAGTATTTAATGTGGTTGGATAGTAATAATTGTAAAAAGACAATTATATATGAAAGACACTTTAATAGTGTATAAGTGATAATATGAGCCCTCGAATAGGTGGATGCCATGTGGCATCCACCCACATGATTTTATTTTTTTATTATTCTAATATATTTATTTATTATACTATATTGAAAGACACTTTAATAGTTTATAAGTGATAATATGAGCCCTCCAATGGCATCCACGAGCCTTTAGGTTATATATATGTTTTTATTCCAACGAGCCTTTAGGTTATATATATGTTTTTATGATTTTGAATAAACTTCATTGTTAGCACAGTGGTAGCTTTTCAAGTCTGTTATCTGTGTGCCTTGGGATCGATTCCCATTTGAGTCAAATTATTTTTTCCTACCATACGGTGAATGGTTGATGAGTGAAAATGTATATATGCCGCTTATTTCTTAAAATTGATTTTAAGAATTTATTTATTTTATTTTTAGATGACTCAGGTTAACTTTTTTTTTTTTTTTTTTTGAATTTACAAATTTTTATATGTAAACAAAGTAAAAGCTCATTTGAAAAGAACATATATCATATACCGCTACTGTAACAAGCGATACCAATCGAATTTTTGTTGTGTATTCGCAACAACCCGCGGGTAACAAATGTTAAGTTAGTATACCTTTGATTATTGGTGTCATTCCGTAGCGATCATTTTTTATACAATTACTGGTGCCCACTTTAACCTTTTTTGGGAACCGATACTGGTTCACTACCGTATAGTGCACGCATGTCGCACGGCAACGCGCGGGTAACAAAGACTCTAGTTTGTTAGATAATAACAATAAACCAATAGGTGGTTTAAAAATATCAAAGTCAATATCCAATCGAGAGAAATAATGTTTTAATTAAATAAATAAAATTTACAACTATCACATGTAATAATGACTGTATATGTAAACAGATAAAATTAAATAAACAAAATTTACAATTGTCAAATCAATGCTCATTTATTAAGTGTGCAATGTATATGTCTTTTTTTTTTTTTTTTCAAAACATAACTTTTTTTTATTACGAATTATATAACATTACATGAATTAATGTAGAAGAGTGTAACCTAGTTTTTTTTTTTGAACGGCAAATATTTATACCATCTTTTTTTTGAACGGCAAATAATGTAGAAGAGTGTAACCTAGTTAATTAATATAAGTAGTTTTACACGTGAACTGAAAGTAATACTTATATTTGCCTGCCAACTAATTAGTCACACTTGACAGCATCATCATTCACCACCACCACCACCACCATGTCTGTATCATCCTCAATAATCCTCATACTCCTGTTGTCCACCACAATAAGCAGCTGCTTCTCCTCTTATAAAAGCAGCAGCAGCAGCAGCATCAACAGCTCCCTCGTACGTCACCGGTACCTCACAGTAGATTACTACGCAAAAACATGCCCTCAACTCGAACAAATTGTCTCATTCGTCACTTCTCAAAGCTTTAACGTCTCGCCTGCCACTGCTCCCGCCACTATCCGTCTCTTCTTCCATGACTGTTTTGTCCAGGTACAGTACCTGCATGTCAGCTTAATTATATTGGCCGGTATGATTAATATATATATATTGTACGTAGGGGTGTGATGGATCAATTTTAATATCAGCAAGCAAGCCCCCCGGACTGCCGGAGAAGGAGGCGGAGGATAATATGGAAATTCCGGGGGATGCGTATGACGTCATAGAAAAGGCGAAAGCAATGGTGGAGAGGAAATGCCCTGCTGTCGTTTCTTGTGCAGATATACTTGCACTTGCAGCCAGAAATTATATTCATTTGGTAATTATCCTTTATTATTTTTTCAACTTTTACATGCTTAGTTATGGGTATTTCTTTATTTATTTATTTGTCACAAAATTGGTCTTGCTTTTGAAATTAAGTTGCTTAATTAATTTTCTATAAACTAATAATATCTATATATGCGTTTTTACTTTTTAGAATAAATTATTCAGTTTTGTAAGAGATTTTACTTTAAGAAGAAAACAAAATGTTAAAGCATTAAGCATCGTTATATGATACGAAAACAAAATGTTAAAGCATTAAGCATCATTATATGATACGAAATAAAGAAAAAAAATAGAGTTTTTAGCTTCTTTTTTTTTTTTAATGATAACTCACACATATAAATTTAGACATATTAATTTGATCAAAGTAAATATTTTTATTAATATTAAAAAGAAAAAAAAAGAATGATAACGACTTAAACTATTCTATTAATTTGTATTTGTCTAGTTACAATCAAATAAACTACAAAACAGCCTATTAATATTCTCTGCACATGTGGTCAAAATCACATGATCCATTCAACCAAAGTAGTTTTCTTTTATTTCAATATACATTTTTTTTACAATAGCAACTTACATGGCTTGATAATTGTTGTGAGCATATCCTAAGAAAGGCTTTCTTAGATGTTTAGGAAAAAAGAAAGGCTAGTTATTTTACAATAATAGTCTCAGACGGGCTTACAAGAAAGAAGAGAGGCGAGAGTGTGTGTTTAGGAATTAGGACGGATTTCACTTTTTAATGTGACAGATGAACTTAGACATAAGAGAGATGCTGAGACAAACTTGTGTGTTTTTAAATCCCCTGTTAGGGGTACTAGGTTGCTGTTAAAAACTTACTTATTTTACAAGTCTTCGATGTTTTTTTGATGAAGTAAAAAATTATATGTATCTATTAGATATGAATCTTATCTTTCTTTTGAAAAGTGAACTTTATTAAACAACACGGACAGACCACTAAAAAAGAGGGCCGCCGCACACCAATTACAACATATACATAGGATACAAAGCCCAATCTTTCCAAACTAAATTCTTGAATCTAGAACGAGATCTAAGCCAAAGAAAAGACAATGATTTGATCTTCGCCACAACCTCAACCACTTTCGCCTCTTTGCGCCTAAACATCTTCTCGTTCCTTTCATTCCAAATTGCCCACAGAGTAACCATAACAATACCATGAATTAACTTCTTGGCCCATATGCATCGCCGCCCTTGGTTTGCAAGCTGGAGAAGGTCCTTTATGTCAAAAGAAAAAATGGAGGAGATTTTGCACCAGTTACCTATAGCGTTCCAAACTCCGAAAGCGAAGCCACAAACCGTGAAGAGTGTAAAGAACTTTCAGCCTCAACGTCACAAAGAACACATGTAAGGTCCGGAATATTGACCCTCCTCCTAGACAAAGCCAACCTAGTCGGCAACCTATCCATCTCGGCTTGCCAAGTAAAAACTTTAACTTTTAATGGAACCCACGACACCCACTGGATATAATGTTCCCTGTGGAACCCCATATCAGCTATTAACAGCCTTTTCAAGTCCGCAACAGTAAAAACGCCTTGTTCAATACCCTCCCATCTCCAACAGTCCGCGTCTGCAGCAAAAACAACCTGCTGCAGCTCAGACATCAGCTGAGAATACCCGGCCATCTCTTCTGCAGTAGCCAAGACTTTGTTCCACCTGTAGGTCAACCCTGATGTCGCCCCATTATTGACCCAATTATCTTTAACACAACTGCTTTTATCAGCCGCGATTTGGAACAAAAGAGGAAACTTATCTTTGAGAAGATCTGAACCACACCATCTATCAAGCCAAAAACGAATTGAACTCCCATCATGAACGATACCTTTGAAGAAAACGGAGAGCTTCCTATCTTGAATTATCAACCTGTTTAATAACATAGCAATAGATTTCCATCATCCAGAGATCGTCTTCTGAACAGGAAGCAACTCCCAATTCCTCTTGGTCTTATGACAAACCTCAATCACTTTACGCCACATACTATGAGGTTCCCTTTTGTATCTCCATGCCCATTTAACTAAAAGCGCAATGTTAACATCACTCAACTTCGAAACACCTAATCCACTGTCTTTTTTTGGAGTTGAAACCACCTCCCAAGAGACCCAATGCATTTTTTTAGAATCATCGACCCCTGCCCACAGGAACTTCTTCATAATAGACTCGATATCTTCAATCACTTTCACCGGCGCCTTATAGATGGATAAATAATAGATTGGCAAAGACGCCAACACCGATTTAATAAGAGTGAGACGACCTCCAATAAATAGCACTTTGGCTTTCCAAGAACCAAGACGAGATCTACATTTGTTAACAATCGGAGCCCAATGAACAATACGGTTCATGTTCGCGCCAACTTTGATCCCAAGATATGAATCTTATGTAATTTATATAACTTGTAAAATGTTAGAATATAAAGATAGGTTTATTTAGAAATTCAATGCGGTAATGAGGTTTCATTAAAAATGTTTGGGGGTCCGGACCTTACATCAAAAACACCATATATCAATAGATATAAAATTTATGTAAATATATAACTAATGTAAAAATGTTTATATTCTGTTCGATATTAGTTAAACCATCTTAAAAAATGTATATATATTATTTTATAAGTTGTCAGCTTTGTATATATTATTATGTTATGTAAATTTATGTATACATTATTATGTTATAAATTTATGTTTACATTTTCTTCAATGGATATGTTTATTGCTATAGTTTGATATAAAGGACTTAAAAAATATATTCAGTAGTATATATAAAAGTTTTAATAGCTGAATGATTTGATTAAAAAAGGTTAAATATATTTAGGGCTAGAATTTCAGGCACAAACACGAATACCTGACACGAACTTACACGAATTTAACAGGTACAGGTATGACCTTAACAGGTTTCGTGTCCTAAACAGGTAGGCACGAAATATACCTGTTAATTTTCATGTCTAAACAGGTTAAATACTTGTTTACCTGTTTAGTACCCGTTAAGACATGTTAAGGATTTTTTAAAGAAGTATAGGTTGTGGGGGTGGAGTATTAGAGTTATAAGTTTTTACTAAGTAGAATTCTACATTTTTAATACTTCATGGTGCTCGTTTAATGTGTCGAATTTGGAAAACATGTTCGTGTATTATCGTATGAACCTGGTACAAGCAAGTATTATGGTGTCTTATCGTGTTAGCTTGGTATAAGCTGGTATTATCGTGTCTAATCGTGTAAACCAGGTATAAACAGGTTCGTGTTCGGGTATCGAAAAAATGACACGATAAGTTATCGTGTCGTGTTCGTGTATACATGTTTCGTGTTCATGTCTTAGCAGGTTCGTGTCTTAACAGTTTGGGTATACACGATTTGTCAGCCCTAATTATATAATTGCTTACATTATCTCTGTAATATATAAAAATCACATGATTTTGTTAAATATTATAAAATCTGTTTTTTATTATTTATAAGAGAGCTTTTTTTAAGTCATTTAAACGTACGAGTGGATGTATTGACCGGTCATGATCTCTTTTGCCTATAGATTAGATTAAGATTAAATTAGGTTAGTAGGTTAGCAGTTTGGTAACATCATGTGATCCAGAAAGATAATGCCAATTAAGTCTTTAAAGAATCTTCACGTGCCAATCATTATTTGTTAACGATCAATTATATCACTTTGATGATCAGAAAAAAAAATCTGTTTGTCTAAAAAAGTGTTTCGCGTGCCCTTTAACAATTTCACTAAATACCTTTTCGTCAAAGTGGCATATGTAAAGTAAGGGTCTACCTTTACGTAAAGTCTATTTTTTCTATTTTTTTTTTAATGGCAAATTCCTATTCCTTGTGAGACTTGAACCCATGACCTCCCCTTAGGTGTTCTTAGAAACTTTGCTTCTGCCATTGGGCCACCAACCCCAATGGCATCTATTTTTTCTACTTATGTAATGAATGTGAGATTTTCATGATTCACGACGAGTTTTTGTTCGGTATCGGTTTGATTCGTTATGATCCTGATGATATGATCACTCAGTATAGCAATAAAAAGAGATAAAACGAGGACAACATTGTTGTCACAGAAATTTGTACCAGTTATAGATAGTGGTAACCGACAACGGTTTTTACCGATACGGGTACCGATATTGTTTGGGCGAAATCGATTCAGTTCGTCACAACACTGGTAAGAACATCAAGAAAAGCATAAAACAAATATCAGTATGGATTTTCGAATGATATTGGTTCGGTTCATCATAGTAAAGAAAAAAGAAATGTTATGTATGACCGGTTCGCTTTTGATTAAAAAAGTTTAAGTAAAACGTTGATAAAATAAACACGAAGCAAGTATATGTTCGGAATTTTATTAAACAACGAAAAGGGTCGACAAAGTTTACAAATTGTATATTCGAAATTTTATATTACTTTATCAAAATAACAAAAGGGGTAAATTGCGTCATTTTTATTAAAAAAACTAAACCGTTAGACAACTTTGTGCTTTTATCCATTAGCGTCACAAATAGTATCGTGCAAATATATAAGCATGGGCTAGAGAACAAGTTTTTAAGCATAATCCTATTATTATGACTTCTTAATAGGTATAGTTTGTTTTTCTGATACAAGTAGGCCGTTGCAACATGGTTATTTTTACCTACCTTTCAATATAAATTTTACTCAAAATTAAGTTGTATGATACAATTCACAAACAATATAGTGCAAGTAATATAAGCATAGGGTAGAGTAGAAGTTGACCATAATCCTTTTTACATTAACTTCTTTATTATTTTAATTACTTTTGGGTATACTTTGTTTTTCTCTTATAACTTTTAAGAAATTGTGTTTAAAAAAATTCTGAGTACTCCTGCTACGACATGCTTATTTTAATTTACGTCTCAATATAAATTTTACTCAAAATCAAGTTGTATAGGACAATTCACAACTCAGTTTATACAACTCGTTTTAAATAAAATTTATATTTATAAATTTATATTTAGATGTAGATAAATATAATACTCGTAGGTAGTAACTATATAAAACATGGTATCTTTAAAACTTATAAAAGAAAACCAAATACCGGTAATCATAACAATAAAAAAATGAAAAGAATTATGTTTGTAAACTTGTGCTCCATATTACTTGCACTATGCTGTTTCTCATGTTCCAAATTGTTATTAATAGAATAAAACACCTACTGATTTTGATATAGTATACATGGTAATTTTATTATACAGTATTAGTTTCTAAGGCTTGCTTAAGTTTAGACATTGGCCCGCTTACGGCTATTCGCATATAATGTATATATGTGTGGTCCTTGGGGGTCAAAAGTAAAGTTGCATTAATTTAACGTTATTTTACTAATTTCGTGAAAATAACGTTAAAAAGAACGTACAGTTAATCATGCATCATACGGTGGCGTTGATAGCCAAAGTATAAGGGGGTAAATGCTCCAATTGAGTTTGCCCCGATTGCTAAGTGTTATGTGCCTTATGTCCAAGGCTTGATACAAAATCACTATCCAGCCGGGTGTCTCACTGGAAGTAGTCTCTCTATCCCTACGGGTAGAGGTAAGGCTGTCTACATCTTACCCTCCAAAGACATGACATGAGCATCCATCCTTATGGGAAACACAATGCTTAACAAAAGTTCCAATACAACGTTAGTTTTTTAAGGCATTCTTTATTTCTTGTTTTTGGGAGATTTCTTACAGAGTTAGGGTTTTAGAGGGTTCATTCGCATCTCTTTGAACGACCGATGAGGGTGTTGATCTTGTTGAAAGTTTATCCTAAAATTAGTATGGGTTGAAAGTTGAAGGTGAATATGAAAGAGTTTAATTATCTGAATGTTGAAAGTTATCTAGTTTGGTTTAATTAAGTAAAGATAACGATGTTTAGTAAGGGCCTGTTTGGTAGCCTCTTAATGAGGCTCTGAACCATTCAGCTCTGAATGGTTCAGCATTCAGACTATTTGTTTCAACATAATAAAAGGCTCTGAATGGAATGGTTAAGAGTTGAATCATTCAGACTTGGTGCATAGCTAAATCATTCAGCACTTAATCATTCAGAGCCTCTTAACCATTCAGACATCTTAATGATTCAGCACTTAATCAACCAAACAACTCCTAAGTAAGTAAGGAAAAAAAAAAGAAGAATTAAAGAAATAAAGTAAGAAGCTGTACAAGAACTTCCTTGGAAAGAGGTTATCGGCTTCGTTTTTTAAAGATGGTAGAAAGTAATCAAGGATGTTTCTTGAAAGAAAGAAATAAAGAGAAGAGAAGCACGTTTGCGATGTTTGGAGATTGGTTTTGGGATCGAGAATCAATTCCAACCGAAAAAGAGGAAACCAGTATAAAGAAAGAATGAATGCCCTCAAGAGCCGATCCTGAAGAATGAATGCACTAAGAGCAAATCTTGACGAATGAATGCAGTTAAGAGCAAATCTTAAAAAAAAACAGAGAGAATGCAATCAAGAGCAGATCTTGACGAAAGAAAGAAAAAACACAGCCAAGAAACTCATTTTCGAGTTGACACATGAAGATTAAGAACCTGAGTGGTTCGATCAAGAAAGATAGTAAGACGAACCAGTGTGGTTCAGGAAAGAAGAACAAGAATGAAAAGAACGATCAAGACCCGAGTGGTTGGATTGGGGAAGCAAGAGATTCATGGTCAAGTTTTAGGATTAAGGAGGAATGTTGAAAGTTAATCATAAAATTAGTATGAGTTAAAGTTGAAGGGGGTAATATGAAATAGTTTAATTGATACCGGCAGTGGTGGTCTGCTTGTTGCAATGGGTCGTACGGTCGATGTTTCTTCATAAGTTGCCTAATTGAAGACATGGCAGTGGTGGTGCCTGACACTTCTTTCGATAGGAGGGTTATAAATGGGAGAAAGACAACCGGTGGCAATACGAAACCCGTCGATGAGACCCTAACATCCTTGAACCGAGGCATCCGCACCACTTAGTCGAAGATCATGTCGCCATCTTCTTTATCTGGAGAAGAAGGAAAGCCCCGAATTGATCTTGACATCTGTTCTTTTTCTCTGTCCGGGTGAATAGATATGATCACACATAACACATATAAGGTCAGATGATGACACATACCTATATCACTTTTCATTTGGTTCTTCTATTAACATATAGATTTTATCCACTTAGAGCATTGACATTTGGTTCTCCATAGATATTATATGCGAATGAATCTCCATATCTAGATAAACGGTTGTGAGTGAAGGAGAGAGAAAATATTACTGTTCATCTTTATTATTTGTTACGAAACTGTTCACTCTCTTTAATTTTTTAATACACTTTTTAAAAGTGGTTATCAGTGGATAAGAAAGAAAAGGTAATGATAAAAGTATTGGAAAAACATTATTTAATTGAAAATCAGATAGAAAAGGTAGTGATTTTTAGTGTAATTATAGAGATGAGATGGTACTGTGAATGCTCCTATAGTTAAAATGATTTACGCCTTTAACACATTAGTTTTCGTTTAATTTGATTATTTTCTAATAAGTTGTTTTACCCAGTGTTATTATTGATACAATAACGTAATGAACTGAATTGATACCGACGTTATAGATAAAAGCATATGCAATTGCTTATGCAGAAAGTGGTAATTTTTGGCATGTGGATGTAAGGCAGGACTCCCAAAACCCAAATGATATATTTTGGGTTATGGGTTTCATGCACCATGTGACATCACATTCTACGGTATATGACATCACATTCTGGGTATATGACATCCTCCTATTGGTGTATGATGTGGGCCAGAATGTATGATTCCTAATTTACATGTGTATGGTTCCTAAATACCTATATTTTTTTTTGTCTTAACGTCATTTCTAAGCGATGACTTCTCATAGAAATAGGATATGAGTACGTGTTATTAGTCCAATAAGTTGATGGGTGGGTTGACAGAATGACAGCTCAAAAGAACATCTGTCGCATTGATACCACATAAATTGTAGTCCTTGCTTACAGCATATATCCATTAATAATGATCTGAATTTCAGAAGATACGTTAGGTTGCTATAAGACAACAAATGTACCAGGTTATATTCTGAAGACTGACCATCTATTTTGTAGAATGTCAAAAATCTTAGCAGCCGACATATTATATATATTTTAGGAATAGATATAGTTTGTTATTAAGAGATAATCATTGTATAGTTTTGTTAATATCTTCTCCTATTTCTCGGTTGTATTCTTCCCTATTAATAGGGCTCCTTATTTGTGAATAATGACATACAGAATACTTCAACCCTAATAAGCTTTTATGGTATCACAGCCAAGTTTCTGATATCCCTCTCCTTCCTTCGTTTTTTTTCTCCTGTAACCCTTAATCGGACACGTCCGATCTCCCACCATGACAAAAACCGATGCTGCTGAGCCTTCACAGAAACCCACTTACCTTCACCCGGCTTATTCGGTGACCAACATTCAGTCCAAGATTCGAACCTTGGACGGGGTCACAGTCACCTATTCAGCCTGGGTGAAACTTTTTCGCCTCCATGCTACGGCATATAAGGTTTCTGATCACATAGATGGCTCAGCGCCTCCCGCACCCACAGCCCCAGAATATGCTCAGTGGCAAGAGATCGATGCACTCGTTCTCCAATGGATCTATAGCATCGTTTCAGACAACCATCTTAAACGCCTCATGGACACCACTGATGCCCGTTCGGCCTGGTTAAAACTCGAAAAGAAATTTTTGAGCAATAAAAAGGCCCGTGCGGCTGCACTGGAGACAAAGTTTTGCAACCTCACGTTGACCGCCTGTTCATCCGTCGAGGACTATTGCCAGCAACTATCCGATCTCGCCAATCAATTGGCTGATGTCGATCAACCGGTCTCTGACTCACGGCTGGTGCTTCAACTGGTTCGGGGTTTACCACCCGAGTACAACACTACGGCTTCTTTAATCAATCAGCAAGGCGTTGATTGGGATGAAGCCATTACGATGCTTAATGATGAAGTGATACGCATCGAAGCACAGAAAGGTTCGGCCAACACTGTTTTGGCTGCGACCATTGCACCCCAGCCGAACGGACCACCAACCGCCCTGCCTCCCTCCTCAAATCAGCAGCAGCAGCACGATTCATCTACTCGCCGGACTGGTCGGGGACGCGGCGGTTCATATGGACGTCGGGGACGAGGCAAGGGCCGCCCACAGCAGACCCCTTGGTCTGCGTTTCCGTCGATGCAACAACCGTTTCCACAGTGGGCCTGGTGGTCAACACCACCTTGTCCTTATCCAACCCAGCAACCATCCTGGAACAACAGTAAGCAGGCCGGTCCAGCTAATGTCCCCCAGGCTCATTATTCGGGCTTTTCTCAGGCCCAATACAGCCCACAACAGTCCGGTTTCCAGCAGCCCCTTTACAATCCTATGTGCCCCACTGACTTAGCTGCTGCCATGGCCAATCTGCAGGTCAACAACAACAACAATGGCTGGACTCATGATGTTATGGATACCGGCGCAGAAACTCATGTCACAAACGATCAAGGTAAACTTAAAATCCCTGATTATTTTCCTGTTAGTCGTCATATTTTGGTAGGTAATGGCATGTCTATACCAATTAAAGGATCGGGGACGGGCTTTCACCCCTTACCGAACCGTACCTATATTCTCCCACATATCCTTTATAGCCCTCAAATAATCAAAAATCTTATTTCCGTTCGTCGTTTTACTTGTGATAATCTAGTGTCTGTCGAATTTGACCCATTTGGTTTTTCTTTGAAGGACCTCAAAACTAGGAAGACACTTTCTCGCCATAATAGCAGCGGGACTCTCTACACTTTCACGCCACCTCAACTGCCGCCTCAAGCCACCTTCATTGTTTCCCACCACTTACCATGGCATGATCGTTTAGGGCATCCCGGGGCGCAAGTTCTAGATGTTTTAAATCGTAATTTTAATTTTCAATGTAATAAGGACAAAAGTCATCTTTGCAATTCTTGTCAACTTTCTAATAGTAAAAGATTGCCATTTCATTTATCTAATACATTTACTTTTGCTCCTTTTGATATTATTCATTGCGATTTATGGACTTCGCCAATCACGAGTAAAACAGGATATAAGTATTATATGGTGCTAATTGACAACTTCTCACACTTCGTGTGGGTTTACCCCCTAAAGTACAAATCCGAAACCTTCCCTACTTTTGCCAAATTCCATCAGTTAATTTTAACCCAATTTAACAGAAAAATAAAAACCTTTCAATGTGACTTAGGGGGTGAGTTTGATAACTTAGCATTTAAAAATTTTGCTCATCAACACGGATTATTATTCCGGTTTTCCTGTCCACAGACATCTTCCCAAAACGGTCGAGCAGAACGCATGATTCGTCGCCTTAATGACATTATTCGGGCGCTCCTCATTCATGCGAACCTTCCTCCATCGTTTTGGGTTGGGCTTTACACACTGCCACCTACCTCCACAACATTCTCCCAACCAAACGACTTAACTTTTACACCCCTACCTTTGCCCTTTACCTTCGACATCCTGACTACGAACACCTACGGGTGTTCGGTTGTGCCTGCTATCCTAACACCTCTGCCACCCAGCCTCATAAGTTACACCATCGGTCCGTGCGTTGCATTTTTCTCGGGTACCCACCCGACTTCCGTGGATATCGTTGCTTTGACCCTACTACAGGCAAAGTCCACATTTCGCGACACGTGACTTTCGATGAGCATGTCTTCCCATACACCATCCCACATTCGCCCACGTCCTATAATTTTTTGGACGACTCTCCGCCACCTGGCTTCACCTTCAGCCGACCATCCAACCAAGTCCCACCTGACCAGCCAGCCCCAAACCCGAATCCGCCCCCACCCATGCCACCTGCCCACCCAACGACAGCGCCTTACACCTTTACCTACACTCGCCGAAACCGTCCCATACCAAGCCACCTACCCACATCCAGTCCAAATCCCCCACCTACCACCGTACCTACCTCGGCGCAAACATCCACCCACCCTACGTCTACCACATCGAGCAAGCACCCAATGACCACTCGCTCCAAAACTCGCGCCACATCTTCCGCCGTTCATAACACCACTACCCTATCCCCAGTCCCAACCTCTTACACCAAAGCCTTAACTGATCCTAATTGGTTACATGCTATGCAAACCGAGTATTCGGCTTTACAGGAAAATGACACATGGGAGCTGGTCCCTCGTCCACATGATCGCCCTGTCATTCGGTGCATGTGGTTATTCAGGCATAAATTTAAATCAGATGGGTCTTTGGAACGGTACAAAGCTCGGTTGGTGGTTAATGGAAATTCTCAAACTGTCGGTGTTGATTGTGATGAAACTTTCAGTCCGGTTGTCAAACCAGCTACTATTCGGACTGTATTATCTCTAGCAGTTTCGCGGGGGTGGTCTATTCATCAACTGGATGTCAAGAATGCTTTCTTGCATGGGGATCTTCATGAGACGGTGTTTATGCATCAGCCACCAGGTTTCTACGATACACGGTTCCCTACTCACGTCTGTCGTCTCAAAAAGTCGTTATATGGTTTAAAACAGGCTCCACGGGCTTGGTACACCCGCTTTGCCAACTTCATCACCTCTAAAGGTTTTCGTAGCAGCACCTGTGATCAGTCTTTATTTATTTACAATCAGGATGCGTCCAACATTGCTTATTTATTGTTATATGTGGATGATATAGTTCTTACAGCATCCAATGATCGTCTCTTGTATGATATTATTGGTAGCCTCTCACGAGAGTTTGCCATGACTGATTTAGGTTGTCTACATCATTTTTTGGGGATCAAGGTTACTCGTAACAAACAGGGCCTATTCTTATCTCAAGCACAGTATGCTAAGGACATCATTGCTAGGGCCTCAATGTCCTCTTGCAAACCATGTGCTACGCCTGTTGACCTCTCTTCTAAACTTAGTGCGACTGATGGACAGTTGTTTTCAGACCCAACCTTGTACCGCAGTCTCGCGGGTGCTTTACAGTATCTCACGTTTACTCGTCCGGATCTGTCTTATGCCGTTCAACAGGTTTGTCTATTTATGCATGAGCCCCGTGACCCTCACTTTGCGTTTATGAAACGCATTATCAGATATTTACAGGGAACCGTTGAGTATGGTTTACGCATGGTTGCTTCCGGCTCACATGCTTTAGTTGCCTATTCTGATGCGGATTGGGGCGGATGTCCGGACTCGAGGCGTTCTACATCAGGCTATTGTGTTTTTCTGGGTGACAATCTTATTTCTTGGTCTGCAAAACGGCAACCTACGGTCTCTCGTTCGAGTGCAGAGGCAGAATATCGGGGCGTCGCAAATGCAGTAGCTGAAACATCCTGGATTCGCAATTTATTATTTGAACTTCATAATCCATTGCAGCGCGCCACTGTTGTGTTTTGTGACAACGTCTCAGCCGTCTATTTGTCCAATAATCCGGTTCAACATCAACGAACGAAGCACATTGAAATTGATATTCATTTTGTTCGGGAGAAGGTTCGTCTTGGGCACATCAAAGTCCTTCATGTTCCATCAGCTATGCAGTATGCGGATATTTTCACAAAAGGGTTATCTCGTGAACTATTCCAGTCATTTCGGTCCAGCTTGAGCGTCTGTCCTCCGCCCGCTCAAACTGAGGGGGTGTCTTAGCAGCCGACATATTATATATATTTTAGGAATAGATATAGTTTGTTATTAAGAGATAATCATTGTATAGTTTTGTTAATATCTTCTCCTATTTCTCGGTTGTATTCTTCCCTATTAATAGGGCTCCTTATTTGTGAATAATGACATACAGAATACTTCAACCCTAATAAGCTTTTAAAAAATAGTCGTTGACAGGGCTACACAATTTTATTTGTATGATTAAAAGCTCTAGCAGTACTCAAATAAAGAATCACATATTTTAAATAGCTATAACTTTAATCATTTTGCTGTGGTATGATTCAATTCGGTTATGCCACATTCGGTTTAGTCAAACCATTTTAGTTTGTTAATACAGCTACATTCCAGTTATTTTGGTATATGTTCACCCTAGAGGGTTGAATATGATATATAGTTTTTAAAAATAAATATGTGTTTTTCAGTTTGTGGATTGATTTCATAAGTACAGAAATGAAATACGTTTGGGAAGAGTTGACTTTGGTTTCTCAATTACCTTCTTTTTTCTAGGGTATAAAAACATTTATTCCTTTTTAGGAAGGAATTCTTACACACTCAAAAAAACTCCTTAAGGATGGAGGGTGTGGCTCTCAAGTACCAATTGGGTACCACCCTAACGCCTAACCGATCGGCTACAGCTGTCCAGGTAGCTCGAGTAGGATGGTTCCGGTATGGCATTCGGTTTATACTAGCTAACTTGGGCGGTGGTAAACGTTGCATTAGACAGTTGGGTGGGGACCAATTAACCATTTGGGGGTGTTCAGGGTACCTTATATAGGGTTTAGGGTAGTGTAGAACAAATCTGATGTGATAGCCTCTGATTGGAAGGTGTTGGGGTACCTTCTAGGCTCTAGCACCACACCCTCCACCCTAATAAACCAATTGGTTCAGAATGTCCAATGTCCCCACATTCGTAACATGTTTTGATGTCGGGACATTTCATTGTATGTCCTGTCTTTTTGCAATTAAAGCATATTATAATTGCATATTTACATTTGCATTTTTCCACAAACTGTACGCTCGGTTTCGTCTCCTTGAAATCCATTCATTCTAAAAAAAAATTTGAATGGCCAATTAGAATCACTCAAGGACCACAGGAGTATCATCGTGCCATCAGTGTTACCATACGATCATATTCCACCACTAAGTCACCAATTCAAGAGGAAACTCATAATTATGAGAAAACCTCCTTGTGAGATTCGAACCCAGGACCTTGTAGTCCGCAAGTCTTATCTCCCCACGAATATGCCGCTGGGCAATAATGCCTTTGGCCAAATCATCGCATACCCTAATGAGAAGGTAGCAGGGATATATCAAAGACAAACTATAGGTTACTGAAGAAACAACGAGTATAACGACGGTTAACGTTAAACAGTCGAGGGTTAGATACTCGTGTTAGCTCAGGAACAATCCTTCGCTCACCACAATAGTTAGAACGTAACCCAAGGATATAGTTAATGAGTGTGAATGTGTGTGCTGTTTGTGAGGACAAGAGCGTATAAATGGTTCGGCTTGTAATAGCCTACGTCCACTATAAAAGCTAATTGATATTAATGAAAGGATTACAACAAATATTATACAACAAGCTTTATACTAGCTCTTGTGTGTGTATTTTCGGATCCTTTGCATGGAAGAGGAAGTCTTCTATTTATAGGAGAAGTTATGGGCCATGGGAGATGGCCCATAAAATCTTGTACTTGGTTTGGGCCTTGGTCAAGCCCAAATGTCCTTGACCCATAAAAATGGTGGGAAAATCAGGTGCCATTAATGCTGATGTGAGAGAATGTGGATTGTGTCTTACAAGGTCTACACGTGGCAGATTGTGATTGGGCGCAGGCGGCGCTTCTGCTGACAACGACGTTGTTGACCTGCCTGTAGCGTCTGAGGAGACGTCTGTAGCAGGTGGACATGCATGCACAATACCCTGACATGCACTGTGCACTCAGCATGGTTGGGGCGTGGGAGCTGTCACGTTGTTGTCCTTGTGTCAGGGGTTGTTGGACCAACCCTGACACGTGTTGTCATCTGATTGGCGAAGAGTGCGCCCTGGGTTTGATCCGATCCTCTTCATTTTTTCTTGCCGTACATCCTCGTATGATAAAGCTTTGATGGAATATTCGCGCGTGTTGTACCCTGCGCCAGTGGGCATTTATGTTGGTGACGTCATTTGTGTGAAGGAATCTATGACGTGTTGTAGTCTGTGGGTCAACCATCTCCGCGTAGAGTTCCCACGGACTCTGGGCCTTTGCTATGGCATTGAGCTTCCGCAGACTTTCTTGGGATAGAGTCGTAATCCTCCGCAGGATTAGGTACCCTATCTCTTCAAGTCCCCCTAGTATAGTGCTTCTCCTAGTCTTGCGGAAAGAGTTGGTGGAGCGCTAGACTATATTAGTATTTTGCCTCTTAGTCTTCTGGGAGAGAATTATGCGCAGAACGTATAATTGTTTATCGTCAAGTCATCACTAGTCTGCGATGTGTGTGGTACTTTTCGGAAAAGAAGCTATGCGGAGAACGTAAAGTGAATTTACGTCAAGTCATCGCAGAGTGATGACGTAGCTGGCACATTTCTGAAAAGAAATTGTGCGGAGAGCGTAAGATGAATTTTACATCCAGTCATCGCAGGGTGATGACATGGCTGGCACATTTCTGAAAAGAAATTGTGCGGAGAACTTAAAGTGAATTTTACGTCAAGTCATCACAGAGTGATGACGTGGCTGGCACATTTCTGAAAGCAATTTTGCGGAGAACGTAAGATGAAATTTACGCCAAGTCATCCCTGGGTGATGATATGGCTTTTTTATTATTATAATAATCAGTTGTATGCATTAACTCTCGTTAATGATTAAAAGTAAATGTGGCCGGAATTTGAAAAAGTTATTGTAACTTTGTGTTTTCGAGGGGTCATTTGGCAGGTATGCGAGACGTCAGGAGCATGTTTGTCATAATGACAGGTGATGTGTGACGTTTGTAGTTGAAATTTCTTCCTGTGTCAGGCGCGTGAGCGTCACGCGCGGAAGTGGGCCATCATGTGCATAAAGTGGGACACGTGTCGTGATATGCCACGTTTTGGGACTGAACCGTCGTACACGTGTTTCCCGCCTTTTTCGCTGCATTAATTGCAGTGTGTATATATATGCCATCACCTGTCACTTGTTTGTTACAACTCCAAATTTTCTCCCACTTTCCTCTCAATCCTAAAGAGTTTTCTGGTGAACTTTAAGTCTTCTCCGGCAAGGTTTCCAGATTTCGACGAGAGAAAAAAACTTCAATATCTTAAGATCCATGTCTGAAGGTTCTTCTGGTCCTGTAGATATGACGGAGAAAACGAAGTCTCCGAAGTTGCTGAATAATATCACCATCAGATGGGCGAAAAAGGGTTTCGACGAGTTTTGCAAGAATATGGAGATGGATCCTTCCTGGGGTGTTGAACTTCTTGCCCCTGGTAGTACAGCTATGACATATCCTCCTTGTAAGATTACCATGTACGGTGCCCACTTCTTGCTCTGTGGTTTTCGTTTGCCTGCTACCAGGTTTTAGATGGATACCTTGGTTGAGTATGGTATCCACATCACCCAACTCAGTGCCTTCGGCATGTTGAGATTGGTTCACTTTGAGACTTGCTGCAGGGCCATGGATATTCAACCTACTTTTGAGAGGTTCAATGTCTTCTATGTTCTTGTCTAGTCTCAATCTTGGTTTATTTTCGATCTGAGGTCTCGAGTACAACCAATGGGGGCTGACCCTCCGAAGTCGATGTATGACTGGAAAGAGAAATTCTTCGACATCAAGCGTGGAGTTCTTCCAGTAGTCATGCCATGGAAAGTTCTTGGGGATCGTCAGAGAGCGCCTGACCATGATGTGATGGAAGGGTATGCCGATCAGGACTGGTTTATCAAGTTAACCAGCAATGCTTCTCCGTATGATGTCCACACGTGTTAGGAGACCCTGTTGGTGCAATTGGGTATGAGCCGGTTACGTCTTGTTGCTGGGATGCAGACTTCTCTGCGTCCCAAAGGTTTGAGTCTTGAACTTTGTTGAAATGTAATTTGTATGAGATAGGCTCTCATGTTTGTTGAATATTGCGCAGGTATTAGTAAGTTGGAGGCTTTCCTGCAACGCGGGAAAGCGCGCATCAAGTGGAAAGCTCGTCCTTCTGATCGTCCCTCCCGAGTAGATGACATGGTTGGGAGGTTTTATTTGCCGAACTTGGTGAACCCGCCGGAGCATTTCCGACCTACTAGTGAGTATCCTAACCCTGATCCCATATCATGTGTACTAATGAATGAAGTTCACGTTGTGAATGTTTCTGATGATGAGGAATCAACTGGGTCGTCTAATGACTTGGTTCACCCTTCGTGTAGTCTGCGGGTCAACCATCTCTGTGCAGAGTTCCCGCGGACTCTGGGCCTTCTCTATGGCATTGAGCTTCCGCAGACTTTCTTGGGATAGAGTCGTAATCATCCGCAGGTTAGGTACCCTATCCCTTCAGTTAAATAGATGAAGAATACCAAATGTACAAGAGAAGAACATAAAGAATTAAATAAATTATAAAGTGGTCTAACATCTGCCTCAAGCAAAACGGTAGCGGACCGAGACCAACCATGGCACGTAAAAATTTCCACCGAAATCAATCCACTGACTCGACACTAGCATTAATGAATATTGCAAAGAAACCAACCATTATAAGGAACCACAGGAAGGAAAGGAAGAAGATAAATTTTTTTAAAAAAAAATAAGGATGTGATGAAAAAAAACCCGACGGTTTGACCTTAAAAGAAAGAATATACGAGATCATTACTATGTTTATTTTGTGAAATAAGTGTTGACTAAGTTGTATTGTGTATTATGAATTGTATTGTATGCTTGCAGTTCTAAGGTGTCATAAGTTATGAAGTGTGATGTGTGTGGATAAGATTGTAGTTTTATGTTCGAAAGTTTTTAGGCACATCGAGCAGCTTACAAGCAACTCAGCACATTTACACACCTAGACATACACTACTAAGGAGAAATACATATATAAAATAGCAGAGATATGTTTGTTGTTAACTAAAGAACATTTATATTAATTTCTTAAAACAGGCTGGAGGTCCATATTATCCGGTGAAGAAAGGAAGGTGGGATGGAAAACAAAAACCAATGGCAAGTTTGGTGTATCCAAATGTCCCCCATGAGAATTCCACCATTGACGACCTCCTTAAGCTTTTCTCATCCAAAGGTCTAACGCTTCACGATCTGGTAGTCTTATCAGGAGCCCATTCTATTGGCTTTGCGCACTGTAAACACTTTGTGAACCGTCTTTACAACCATAAAGGGACAAACAAACCAGATCCAGACATGGATCCAAGGCTCCTAAAATCCCTTAGAATGTCTTGTCCACAACATGGTGGCAACATCCGTGTTGTGGCACCTTTTGATGTCATAACACCTTTTTCATTCGATAATACATATTACCAAAACTTGCAAGGGAAATTGGGATTGCTTGCAACCGATAAAGCACTATTTATGGACCCTAGAACAAGGCCTTTAGTACAAGCGTTTGCCGCTGACAAGAACAAGTTTTTCCAAGAGTTTTCATCGGCTATGGAGAGATTAGGAAATGTTGGTGTGAAAAGAGGAAAGAAGCATGGCGAGATACGAAGAGTATGTAATATGCATCTATAAGGCATATACCCAATTCTTTTATTTTAATTTTTATTATGTTGTGATTTTCATATTTTTTTAAAGACATGAATTCTCTGTTTATTTGTTGTTATTGTTTGATTGTTGGGTTAACCGGTTTTTTTACGGGTCACGGTTCGGTACATTATCGGGTCATGGGTCAAATAAGACTAGTTATTATTTTATGCATGGTTTTAATAATAAAGAATTGGTTTGGGTTTGACCGAGTTTTCTTGAAAGTGTACATTGGTTGTTGGTACACATTAGGTGAAGAAGAGATTATGATTTGTCCGGTTCTTTAGGCTAGCTAGTAGTTTTCTTATTGTTTTTAAGTGCTCACGTAGCTTCATGTATGGATATATATAGGGTATGTTTGACAAAACTAACTGGTGGCTGGTAGCTGAAACTGGTAGCCGGTAGCTGCAAGCTGTTAGCTGAAAGCTGGTAGCTGGAAGCTTTTTAAATATTGATGTGCTCAAAATGGTTTAGTAAAAACTAACTAAATTAACCTAAACTAGACACTCTAAGTTTTAAATTTATAACCTAAGACTCTCTAAACATAAACCACACAACCGGCAAGTGTACCAGTCAGTGCAGTACAGCTAAAGTAAGTCCGAGTATCGAACCCACGAGACTCTACTAGAAAACGTAAACTAGACTCGATTACTTATCCTAAATACTAAATAATGTTTTGTTGCTTAAAGGGGGTTTCTAACAGACTAATGCAAATACATAAAATAAAACTAAAATAACTTAAAACACAAGCTGAAAACTGCAACTGGGATCAGATGATGGAAAGGCACTACCTAGGCTAGAATCCTACACATGAATGATAATCTTCTAACGGCTATGGAACTGGTGTGGAATCGGGATCTTAAAATACTAAACATCAAGAATAAACTAGACACCCTCGACCCTTCTCAAGGGGAAACCCTAGAATATTGTTGTGCTGTTAAACCACCGGTTGAGAGGTTACCCTCACAGGCTTACCTACTCGAATCTTAAAGTACCCGCTAGACAGTCTACCTCACAGCGCGAAAGTCACAATACACTCGAAAGTGCAAGGAGTAACTACAATATTTCTGATAAGACTTGGCCTACAAGGAATGTCAGGGAAACTAGGAAGATCTTCTCACAAAGCCTCTAAATCTAGCAATTTAACACCCTAGACAGACCAACAATCTCGCACCTTACAGCTATTGAGAATTGGTAGAACACTTAGAATTACCTAACTAACAATTACACCTCCTATGGATAACCCATGGCAATTAACCATAAACTAGCTGCTAACACCCAGTCCGCAACCTAACCCGCATTCATACATGAAAGACATTCACAAAAACGCAAGTGGAGTTTATAAAAGTTACTTAAACAAAACTAAATACGCATACACATCAAACCAGAAAATAAAGAGTTCTTTACTTTAAAATTCACCCACAACCAAAAGTTCCAAAACCAAAAGAAAAATAATCAAACAGGTGCAATCATCTTTAACATAGGTAGTGATAAAAGTCTAACCAATAAAAGTCATGACACAATCAAAACAAATAAAATTCATGGTGTTCACAACGGGTTTGAATAGATAAATAATAATAATTGAAATAGAACCGACCCGTGCTCGCACCAGTGCTTCAACCTTGATCCGCCACACCAATTAATCCCTTCAAAGAATAATATGCCGCTGATGGCTTTCGAAAAATCGTTGTTCAGCCGGCTCTGTTATGCTCTCCAAGAAAATTATATGGTGGCTCTTGTGTTATCGCTTTTTCCTTCACCAAATTAATATTTGTTGTTCTCACCTCCTAAACCCTCTGCTGTCCTCCACGAATAATAAACCCAACCCACAAAACAACTTGGGCCAAGGCTTTTACTCTTTTTTTTTATTTCTTATACGTTAAGTCAACATGGACTCAAGTCCATTATCTATCTTTATTACACTACTAGTGGGATTACCCGCGCTTTGCAGCGGGTTACGGTCAGTATCGCTTTAGTTCAATAAGGTATCAACACGTGGTATAATAACCGTTTAACATGCTCAATATATTATCGAAACGTGTTTTACATCAAGCGAATGTATGCTTGAAAACCATTAACGAAAAACAAAGTATGCATAAGAGTAATTACAATAATAAAATATACCACAACCTAGATTCTACAAAATTTGAAACCCCAACATTTTGGTTGTAAGCTACACACTTTAACCATCAAGATATCCCTTCATAACTTCTTGCTTTCGTTTTACGTAAGTAGACATGGGATGAAAACCAAATTTTATTAAGAAGTTGGTCTTAGTTAAGGAATTTATAATATAAAGAAAAAATGCAAGCTGTATATATAAAAAAAATATTAAGAAAAGTATCTAAACATCTGTCTAGAGTGTATTTGAAAATCTCACTGCAAAAGGATGTGTACCTTTGTCCGATATAACCCGGTTGCACTATGCTTAGGTGCATGCTAGCCAAGGAAAGCATCTGAGATTAGAAGTTTGTCCAACTTTTTCTACTTGTGAGGTTTTTTGCATATAAAAAGTTTGAGGGCGGTGAGAGGAAGCTCATGGAATTGATAGAAACGCATGACTTTTCAGTTGAAGAATTCAATCCGCATTCACTAACATGCAATTGATGATGAGGGTGTTAGTGTGTGGGTTACAAGTGCATAATGCAATAAGGGGTATTATGGGGAACTTTTACATGACATATCTATGTTAAAGCATGAGTCTCTTGATATCCCATCTTAAAATGGGTGTAAAATTACTTTCCTAGCCATGTCTCCTCCTTAATAAGGTAACATAGATTATTATTATTATTATTATTATTATTATTATTACTTCATGCTCTTGACTCGGGTGTTCCTGACTTGACAAAAGTTACTCGTTTACGCTCCAACGTCCACGAACACCTACAAAATATAAAATAAACAAATAAGTACTAAAAACGACACAAAACTAATAAAATCTATAAAAACCTATACTAAATAAAATAGACCAGTACAAGCCTAAAACTAATAAAAACACTATCTAAACGACTCGAAAACTATACAAACTTTACACTGGAAATAGATGTATTTTACAATACATCAAATATCCCCACACTTATCTCTTTTTCGTCCCTGAAAAAGAATTATGCTATGGAATCACAGTCAGGCTTACATCCGGTTTCAAAACATAGGTTACTTAATTTATAATCTACTAACGTGTTGATTGCGATTGCAGGTATACTGATCCTCTTAAACTCAAACCGGTTTCCAAGCCCCCTTTTTATTTATGTTAAGTTCATGTGAGTTAGTCTACCTAGGGTCTCACTCTAAGGAAGCCACAGTTCCTCCTAATCCCGCCTCAAGCTTATGAAGCTAAAGGAACGACCAATTGACCATTTTCCAACCGTCTTATGCAGAAAACCAAGAGAATTTAAAATCATTTTTTTTTTCTTTTTTTTTCGGCATACTTAACTCAGAGGGTGTGACCAATCCAAGTCGCTATCCCAGTGGCCAGGCACCATAAGCGTCAGCATTTTTTTTTTTTCATCTCAGCATACTTAACTCAGAGGGTGTGGCCAATCCAAGTCGCTATCCCAGTGACCAGGCACCTTAAGCTTCAGCATTTTTGCTTTGATTTCTAATTTTTTTTTAAGTGATTAGAAATTCTAACGGTTTTCTACTTATAACGGTGCGTCTTATACTATTTTTGGTGGTTTCGGTCTCCCCGTTTCTCCTAGATGAGAACCCACAAAATAGCCTAACATAATAAATTTATTACTTTTCAAAGGAAACCTATCTACCGGCAGAGCCTACCCACATATCCCAAGTCAGACACGTTTTCAATCAATTTTAATCTCTTATTATACATACTATTTGAAAACCGGACACCTAACTTTACCTATCATCTTCCATATTTTATATAATGCAAACTTCAAAATCAGGGACATTTTCTCAATTTTTTGATTTTTTTTTCTTTTTTTTTTGACTCAAACGACTTTATATATAAACTAAACGACAGTTTCCCATCCCCACACTTAAACTCTACATTGCCCTCAATGTAGGAATAGAAAACGACTCAAAACAAAATAAAAAAAAAATCCGAATACAAAAATAAAAAAAACGAGGGCAAATTGAAAAGGACTTAGCTGGTTAATTTTTTTTCGTAAGCTCCAACACTCTAGTCCAATCCAGCTCGATCGTATAGCATTTCATTCGCGACCGGCTCTGACACAATGGTAAAATCTGGGCTTGCCTTGATAAATGTCAACAGCTCCGGAATCGCCCGAATGGAAATTGAGTACGGGCGGTGCAATCCAAACCTGCAGAAACAAAGCAAAACAAAACCCGAGCATAATACCGACTCACAAAAAATAACTGACTCAACACAAAAATAAAAACCGACGACAAAGAAAAATAAAAAAAAAAACTCATAAATAATTAATTTTTACAAACTCTACAAAGCCTCCCCACACTTAAACTTAATCAGGGGGCTTCTCTTTTATCTGGACACGATCCAACCCGTTTAATTCCACCCGGTCCTTACTAATTAACAAAAATATACTAGTGGAATTGAAAAATATTGTATCGAATGTAAACGGGTCGGACCACCAATATTTAAATGTACCTGGACCAAACTTGATTCTTGGCATGTAATGTGGGGACTTGTTGTCTCTGCAACTCTTGACCCTCAACCTGTGTCGGTCCATGTGCCTCTTCGCCTTCTCCCGTGATTTTGTGTGATCAAGTGACACTCTATCTTCTAAAGTCTTCACGAGCCAGTAGTGGTGCTCTTCCTCTTCAACCACTTCTTCCTCAACTTCCTTTGGCGACTCTTTTATTTCCACAGTTGGGTACCCTTCCAATAATGCCTCTAAGATGTCAAGGTCACCCACTGGGTCAAAATCTCTGTCTACTTCTAGAGTTGGCAAATCAACCAACTCGTCACCAAACTCTACCTCCCATGATGGTTCATTACTTACCTCATCTTCAACCATCACTACCTCCTCATCCGTGTCTTCTTCATCAGAGTCACTCCCGAAATCATATATAGTGACTTGTGGCACCGGAGGTGGGACTAAGATGTCCATTATGGTCTCTGGCTCTAACTGTGATTCAGGGGGAGCTCTACAAATTGGGTGCGGGTAAACTGTTTCCATCTCCACCGGAGGCGGATTTGTTCCTGGGGGAAGTAGGATTAACGGGCCGGAGCCAACATGATGACCAACTAAGTTCCCATTTTTATCATAGCAAGGAACCTTTAGAGCTATGGGATTCGGTCTATTTAGACGCTCGATTATGGCCTTACGTTCCCTATCTCGCTCTTCCCTGTATGATCTAAGTCATTCATCAAATTCCTCTTTCGTGTTCAGTTCTGTCCAGTGATACTGCAGGAAATATGGCCTGGTATACGTATTCGCACGGTAACCTAGGGGATACCTCGATGCATTTGGGCATTTCACGGTAAAATGTGGTCCTCCACAGATCTCACACATGATTAAAGACAAAAAAAAAATTAAAAAAATTTAAATATAATTATATAATAAAAATAAATGACAGACTCAAAACAAACAACAAGTAGCACGGATATAGCAGATAAGTGTAATCGAAGCTAATAAACGCAATCGCCTAAGAGTCCCCGGCAACGGCGCCAAAAATTTGATGTGCTCAAAATGGCTTAGTAAAAACTAACTAAATTAACCTAAACTAGACACTCTAAGTTTTAAATTTATAACCTAAGACTCTCTAAACCTAAACCACACAACCGGCAAGTGTACCAGTCAGTGCAGTACAGCTAAAGTAAGTCCGAGTATCGAACCCACGAGACTCTACTAGAAAACGTAAACTAGACTCGATTACTTATCATAAATACTAAATAATATTTTGTTGCTTAAAGGGGGTTTCTAACAGACTAATGCAAATAAATAAAATAAAACTAAAATAACTTAAAACACAAGCTGAAAACTGCAACTGAGATCAGATGATGGGAAGGCACTACCAAGGCTAGAATCCTACACATGAATGATAATCTTCTAACGGCTATGGAACTGGTGTGGAATCGGGATCTTAAAATACTAAACATCAAGAATAAACTAGACACCCTCGACCCTTCTCAAGGGGAAACCCTAGAATATTGTTGTGCTGTTAAACCACCAGTTGAGAGGTTACCCTCACAGGCTTACCTACTCGAATCTTAAACTACCCGCTAGACAGTCTACCTCACAGCGCGAAAGTCACAATACACTCGAAAGTGCAAGGAGTAACTACAATATTTCTGATAAGACTTGGCCTACAAGGATGCCAGGGAAACTAGGAAGATCTTCTCACAAAGCCTCTAAATCTAGCAATTTAACACTCTAGACAGACCAACAATCTCGCACCTTACAGCTATTGAGAATTGGTAGAACACTTAGAATTACCTAACTAACAATTACACCTCCTATGGATAACCCATGGCAATTAACCATAAACTAGCTGC
The DNA here is from genome assembly GCA_032199755.1 of Ambrosia artemisiifolia. NCBI lineage: Eukaryota > Viridiplantae > Streptophyta > Magnoliopsida > Asterales > Asteraceae > Ambrosia > Ambrosia artemisiifolia. Next base: position 17,238,975 of record CM063520.1, read on the forward strand.
TAACACCCAGTCCGCAACCTAACCCGCATTCATACATGAAAGACATTCACAAAAACGCAAGTGGAGTTTATAAAAGTTACTTAAACAAAACTAAATACGCATACACATCAAACATTCAAACCAGAAAATAAAGAGTTCTTTACTTTAAAATTCACCCATAACCAAAAGTTCCAAAACCAAAAGAAAAATAATCAAACAAGTGCAATCATCTTTAACCTAGGTAGTGATAAAAGTCTAACCAATAAAAGTCATGACACAATCAAAACAAATAAAATTTATTGTGTTCACAACAGGTTTGAATAGATAAATAATAATAATTGAAATAGAACCGACCCGTGCTCGCACCAGTGCTTCAACCTTGATCCGCCACACCAATTAATCCCTTCAAAGAATAATATGCCGCTGATGGCTTTCGAAAAATCGTTGTTCAGCCGGCTCTGTTATGCTCTCCAAGAAAATTATATGGCGGCTCTTGTGTTATCGCTTTTTCCTTCACCAAATTAATATTTGTTGTTGTCACCTCCTAAACCCTCTGCTGTCCTCCACGAATAATAAACCCAACCCACAAAACAACTTGGGCCAAGGCTTTTACTCTTTTTTTTTATTTCTTACTAGATTATACCCCGGGAACGTCCCGGGTTGAAAAATCTAATATGACATATCAATTTTACATATGAAATAGAATGATGTGCTTTATAGTTACATGCAGGAAAGCTTCGGGTAGCACTTAACCTAAAACAATTAACAATGTATCCCCAATGTTAGTGCATAACCTTAAACAATGTATAACTCTAATATTTAAACCTAAATTAAAACAATGTAAAACTTCAATGAGCGTCCTGGGTTGAAAAATCCAATGAGAGAATAAATCGTAAATGACATAAAAACAAATAATAAAATATAATTACTAACTAAAATGTTAACAAATCCAAACACTGCTACTTCGTATCCCCATAATCCTTCCCTTTGGTCACTAACCATCAATATAATAACCATACAACAAACAAACCAATTAAAAAAAATAAATGGAAAAAAACCTGAAGGACGCTGTTACCTGCTGCTGCTTTTGAAACTGCTGCGGCTGGGACAGTGGCGGTGATTGAGCCCACAAAAACAGTGTTTGCAACGTTGCAGCAGGCACAGGAGACGTCGCTTGCATCATCGGCTGCTGCAGCGTACGCGTCTGTTGCTGCTACTGCACAACCATAACCTGAAACGGCTGCACCTGTGGTAGAGATTTTCTGCGAATGATGGAGGCGGTGGTTCCCATCGCGCGCTAACAAAATAATGGCCAGAGCTAGATGAAAAGCCAGCATGTACAACAACTGCGTATAGTTCATATGTGAAATCCATCTGGCAACAAAAAAGGCCGTAACTGTAAGTATATATATAAAAATCCTTTTATATATTTAAGGAACAGAATTCACGTTATTATTCTGACTGCCAGATGTGTATGGCTGCAAATACATATACGTGGATTTAATTTTTTAAAGCCACAATCACTTCCGTTATCACAAAATAAAAAAGTGAAAGATAGACAACATAAAAATCAAAGAAAAAGGACACCAACATACAATCAACAATTCCCAATTCGAATATCTGAGCATTACCTACCATTATCAGCGTTTTCAGCCCTGTAAAAGCATGAGGTGATGGCGTCATCTTAACACCCAGCAGAAACACTAAAGGCTGCAATCGAACCAGCAGTCATGAAGATGAGGTTCACCACCATCTAAGAATCGAACAATCAGTTACTACCTTCAACGATGTCTCTGTCTGTAATATGGAAAAGATATTATGAAAAGAAATCAAACATGTAGAATAGATATATGAATCTAATACCTGATTTAGATGGAGACCTGTGATTTGAATAGGAGGATGAGACAAACATATTAAACTTACACACAAATACACAGATCTAAAATACCTAATGTATAATCAGAATAATAACCCCTAAATAATAATAATACCTAAACAATCAACATCATCCACAGATCTGAAAATACCTCCACCTAAATGATTTACATGATCCACAGATCTGAAAATACCTAATGTATAATTCCATAAATTAACTCCAAATCAACAACTTAACAAATCAATTTAATCCTAAATAATAATAACCCCTTCATATGAGAAGGCTGTTTACTTTACTTAACAAATCTTAGGTAGACCTTCAATTCCTATATCAAAACTTCACAAACAAAAACCACCAAATCAAACACAAACACACAAATGCAACATTATCTTCAAGAAAGATATATAAATAAACTTTACAAAAACATACAAACCTTATGATAAGTGGTTCTGTCTTCTTCAACAACCCAAGCAGCGGAGTTGCCCTAAGAACGGAGTCTGACATAGATCTTGGCGGCGGTGGCTCGACGCCTTTTCTCACGTCTCTTGTTGTTCTCTCTCTCCTTCCATGACGGTAGCCGTCCGGATGCAGTACCACCGCTCATTGTTTGGTTGCTCTGGCGACTTGTTTTAGTTTTTTTTAATGTTTTTTGGTTATTGGGTGTGTGGATTCATGAGGACTTGACTGACTTGATTTGGATACAATTTGTCAAGATAACGTTGGTCGTCTATGTTGACGAATTGATGAAGATGAGACGAACTTTTCAATACTCTTTAACAAATCAACCCTAAATGATTAACATGATAACTTACCTCTAAATAAATAAAATAAAAAAATGCATTTAAAAAAATACAACATAAATGAACAGATCTGAAACCCCTAAATATTAATAAATCTGAATATGAACACCTAAATCAGATCTGAAACCCCTAAACACATATACCTAATTATTGGCGTCAAGGTTACAACATATAATTATTAACATCAATTAACAAATAATCACAATACATATACCTGATTATTACCGCAGTACAAATCACCCGGCACTTTAAAAGAAATCGTAGATGAACCTAAACTAATAATAAGAAATCGTAGATGAACCTAAACTAATAATAAACCCTACATTAATAACATCAAATAACAAATAATCACAGCCCTCATTTTACAACAAATCGAAGATGAACCTTTAATAATAATAAACCCTAAATTATTAACATCAATTAACAAATAATCACAATACATATACCTGATTATTACCGCAGTTAGGTACGTTTTAAAGTGAACTTAAGAAGAAATAACAAATAATCACAACATCAGTGGATGGTTTTAGTGTTTCATACCGTTTTATTGTGTGATGAAATCGAAGAACTATTGTGAAAAGATGAACGGATCTTGTAAAAGTATTAAAGGAGTTAGCTAGGGTTTGGAGGAGAAAGGAGAGTCACGATATGTTCCTGGTTGTTTTTTTTATTTTTTTATAACTTATATACCCCTTGACACCTAGGATGACACATGGCACACTCAAGGGGGAGAATGTCTCCTTGAGTGTCATGTCATCAAAATGGCTTTCTTTTATATAGTATATAGATACGTTAAGTCAACATGGAGTCAAGTCCATTATCTATCTTTATTACACTATTATTATTATTATTATTATTATTATTATTATTATTATTACTTCATGCTCTTGACTCGGGTGTTCCTGACTTGACAAAAATTACTCGTTTACGCTCCAACGTCCACGAACACCTACAAAATATAAAATAAACAAATAAGTACTAAAAACGACACAAAACTAATAAAATCTATAAAAACCTATACTAAATAAAATAGACCAGTACAAGCCTAAAACTAATAAAAACACTATCTAAACGACTCGAAAACTATACAAACTTTACACTGGAAATAGATGTATTTTACAATACATCAAATATATTTTAGTATTTGGCAGAGTAGCTGGAGCTTTTAATAAAATGTATAAAATGATCAAAATGAGCATAATTAAAAGTTGTAAAGAAGGTTTTTATTTTATTTTTAAAATAGAATGGGTATTTGTGTCATTTAAGAACGGGTGTACTAGTAGCTTAAGGAAGGCCATCTGGTTGTTAGTTGCGGGTTTGTTAGAATGGGTATTTGTGTCATTTAAGAACGGGTATACCCATTCTATATTGTTAGCTGCAAGGCCATCTGGTATTTGTGTCATGTATGGATATATATTAGAGGTGGCTAAAGGAAGGCCGTCTGGTTGTTAGTTGCGGGTTTGCACGACTAGTCACAACCGGTAAGAACGGGTGCCTTGATCGGATTGCTTCGTGATAAGGGGAGACCGGTGTACGCGGGAAAAGCGAGCAGAAAGGGTCCGTCAAAGCAGGTGGCTTTGGATTCAGTTCGCTTGGCGGGAGAAAGAAAACGTTAGAAGGCGGTGGCCTTGTTTTCTTGTCGGTGGAGTTGCCTCTTGAAACATATTTGATCGGAAAAACGCACGGGTTGTCAAGATTAGAAGAGAAATGAAAAAACACACGGTATGACATTATGGCGTTGGAGTTCAATCGGTGGCTTTGGATTTGGCCTGGGTAGAGGTCGTCAATCCGTGATAAGTCAAGATGTTAGTGAACGGGTTTTCAACGTGATGCCATGTGACATGTTGTAAGTGTGATCGATTTGATTCGGGTTGAACGGGGTGACTTTGGATGTGACCGAGGTTAAGGTCGGGTGTCCGGTAGAAGTCGAGATGGTTCATGGCGAATGTGATTCGGTGTTGTAGTTTCTGAATGGCGTAAACAACCGATTAAGGGGGTGATTGTTGGGTTAGCCGGTTGGTTTACGGGTCACGGTTCGGCACATTATCGGGTCACGAGTCAAATAAGACTAATTATTTTATGCATGGTTTTAATAATAAAGAATTGGTTTGGGTTTGCAAAGTTTTCTTGAAAGTATACGTTGGTTGTTGGTACAAATTAGGTGAAGAACAGGTTATGATTTGTCCGGTTCTTTAGGCTAACTAGTAGTTTTCTTATTGTTTTTAAGTGCTCATGTAACTTCATGTATGGATATATATAGTCTTCATGTATATTGAATAAAGTAACCCTTTTCATTCTTTTCTATTCTACAAACCCACTGCAAGTTTACATACATATATATATTTTGTGAGTTTTTTCAGCGTGTATTATTGTGTGTTTTGTGGGGCCTGAACCAACATTGATTGAACACAGTCTGAGAATATTTATGCTTCATTACGGTATATAAAATGTTTCCTAATGGAAAAATGTTCGAAACAATCATTTGAATCCAGAATTGTTGTCTTCTTGCATATTAACAAATACTTTATTTTTAGCCATGAGTACCTGGTTTTCTTTATCATCCTCCTGCAATCCGATTGTTATTAGGAATTTATCGATATAATACTTCCATGTTTACTCCAACACGAACATGAACTCGAGCCCAGATAAACGGGTTTGGGTTGAGGTTCAACGGTTTTTCCCAAGAGAAATGATTAACAAGCTACCCCTTTTTAGTTTTTCTTGTCGGGTCCATATAAAGCTATCAGCTTATATGTTTTGAGAACGTTCAACTATATTGATAATGTAACATTGAGTAAACTACTTATGTTTTGAGAGACTAGCTAATTCTGAGCTACACACTTGAAGAAAAATGTAATGCCTATGAGTGTGTTTAAATAAGAACCGGTAAATAAAAAGGAACTAGATTGTGATTGACTAATTCAACATTATGGTGAATTCTGTGTTTTATACTTTACAACCATTAGTAACTTCTAACTACAAGTGTACAACACATATAGCTTTCTTTCAAATTTGAACCAAAAAATAACTTACGTGAAAGTTATTTACAAAAATAATGGCATTAAGTCTAAAATTTTATGTTCTTTTAACTTGTTACGAGGCTTTCTATATAATTAAAAAAATAATACGAGTAATAAAAAACTAAGGGCTTAGTACATTGGCCAATCATCTATCAGTAACGTGTCTAATCTCAATACAGCACTGCATCAAAAGAAACAAGGTCAAGAGGCATCATCGTTTACAGGATTAGTCAAGAGATTTGGATACTCTGTTATATGTTTGGACACTAGTTTGTAACATGTCAAAAATCAATATCTGTCGATTAGTACTTCTAACACATCGTTACAATGTGTAACGTGTGGGTGGGTTTGATTCTATGTTATGAAGAATTGTGACACGCATATAGGGCTGTGCAAAGGGTCCGGAACCGACCCGACCCGACCCGTACCCACCAAAACCGCATACCCTTTTATTGTGAAAATTAGGAACCACGAACCGACCGTAAAAGGCTATGTGGTTCCGGGTCCTAAAGGTTCTGATGGGTAGGGTAAAGGGTCTGACCCTCTAGAACCTTTTAATGTAACAGCCACTTTTAGAGGATTACATATTCCTATTATTTTACCATGCTCATAAAAGAATTCCTCCATATGGTTTTAACAATAGCCCATGAGTTTCTTTTTTAAATCACTTTTCGTTTCTCGACTTATGTTTTCGTAACAATTTTGTCATTCTCATCACTCGAAACATTATCTGAATCTGTTACGTATACATCATAAATACACACATCAGAGCGACATACATAAAAACGAATAGTGAAAAGACTAAAAAAGATTAGTTTTTTTATATTTTTCAATTATAAATACAAAAGGTTCTTGTGGTTCTTGTATTAGAACCGTGGGTTTGGAACCGACCCGACCCGGAACCGATAATTCATATAAATCTAGAACCGGAAACCGACCCATATATTGAAAAAGGTTCGGGTCTAAGGTTCTCGCGGGTCAGGTCCAAGGTTCCTGTGGATCTGAACCACGAAATGCTCACCCCTACACGCATATGTGCGTGTGTGTTTGTGTGAGTGTATATTGCGTCTAATCAATTAAAGTGGTGCGTCTACTACAATTTTAAATTTACTAACATAATTAATTTGCTTTTACACACGTGTAAACAACTCAAACACCCAAACCTTGAAAGGGTGACATGTTACCATAGGAATCCTCAACAAAGCAAGCAATTATCTATATATACTAAAATGCTATGTCGGCTCAACCTTTCCGTTTGAAACCTTGCCTTTTCTTTTCTTTTACATTTTTAGTACCTTGCAAGTTGCAAGAATCTTCCATAAACATGATGTCTCTACCTACAATTATCATATCATAATCTTTGTATGACTACATTTTAGACATTATTTTGATACGTTTTTTCGTATAGAGTTACTTTTTCTATCTTTCGACGTAAAAATTTTCTACATTTCTGTGCTTTATGTTGTACGTTTCTTTCGTATGACTTGGGCCACATATAATACGTTTTGATTTGACGGTATAAATTCGTTACTGTGCGTTTTTACCTTCCGCGGGCCGCCGCAACGCGCGGCGGTAAAAAACTAGTTCATATTAAGTGTAAGTGTGAACGCTGTGTGTGAGTGGGTGGTTGTGAGTGTGGGTGTGTGTATGGGCTGGGCGTGGAAGAAAGAGAAAGGGGGAGAGGGGGAGGGGGGAGGGCTTTGGATGAATTTGCTTGGCAACTTTTTTTTTTTAGTATAACACACAAACTAAATAATATAATATTATTCCCTTCACCCCCCTCCCCTCTTTCCACTCCCCATAATTTTCACATTTTAAACACGGGCCCCACAAGTACCACATGACGCTTCATGCCCCTCTCCCCTCCTCCCCTTCCACTCCGTATAGTCTAATACTACAAATAAAGGTTAAAAGTTAAGGCATTCCACTATTTCCGAACAAATTAACCTAATTAAATATTTTGTTACATGGCCAGTGATGTAGTGGTGGAGTGGTTGGGAAAAGACTTGATATTTCTTAGCCGTCTTGGATGCGGAACACCGGCCCCCTAGGACCGTCCCCGTCTGAACGTCTTCCAGAGGACGAACGAGACGCCGCAATTTGTTTTCATTTTCAAAGCTTTTAAATATTATACTTTCAAACTAGATCTCTCGTCCCAAAGCTTTTACCCCCATCGGAGAAGAAATGGTGTTCGCCGAAGAATAAGGTATGACGATAGTGGTGGTGGTGCACAGCGGCAGTGATGGTTGACTTGGGGAAGAAGATAAGGATGCCACGGTGACGTTGATAGTGGTGGTGCAGGCGGCGGAGAAGGTGGTGGTTGATGTTGGTGTTCTTTGTGGGTTGTACATTTTGCTTTGTGGGTTGTACATAAGGAGGGAGAGTTGTCTCCACACCCTTGGGTTGTCTCATAAAGGACAACCCTCCTTGCTTATGTGGCAAGTGACGTGGAGGGTTATCCTCCCCCTTTGGGTTGTCTCCACAACCACCAGCCTTACGACCTAGACCCAAGTTCAATTCTCACTCTCTCCGTTATTTTTTTTTTGCGGCATCTAGGTGAAATGTGAATACGAGTGGCGTCGGTTCGTCTCAAATGGGATGCGAGGTTTACCGATTATTCTACTATCATACCTTCGGGCGGGTGGAGGTCGGGCTTCCCGCATTTGGGAGAGCCAAGGGGCTGGCGGCGGTCAAGTAGTCGACCTTGGCCACAGCGCCTGGTGTCACGATGGTTAACACATCCGTCCGTGCCCTTCAAAAAAATATTTTGTTACATGAACTAAATCACACCGCCACGAGTAGTGTTGTGCCGTCAATGGCTAAAAAATAATGGATCTTGTACGTGTCTAAGCTAGCCTAACAAATTCAGAACTACACTACAGGAGTATGAGTACAATGATATCAATGGATTGAACAATATAGCTCAAAGCATAATCAATATAATCACAACTCAAACAAACATAGCGAAATCATGATAGAGGTCATTTTAAATATGTCAAAATATAATCATAAATAGAAGTATCAAGAAGATAAAAAATGTATCAGTGCATATAGGCTAAAAAGTTGCATGTGAATTCAAGAGTTTCTATGTACCTTAGCTCATAACCGAATGTAAAACAAATTCATGTCTTGCTCAAATAGAACGAGTAGGTTCAAGATGAAAGAAGTAAAGAACCAAAATCGAGCTGAGAAGAATGGAAAAAAGAAAAATATCGGAGTATTCGTTATTTTGTTGCCTTGGACGAGAGAATATTTATGTCAGAGACACGTGTTTGATTATAGAGGGGTTTGAGAGCTAAATACTATTTAAGTAACTTGAAGAACCATGTATTAAGATCAGGGTGAGGCTAACGTAAAAAATGAATTATTGTACAAAGTGTAAGAAACAATATGGAGCGTAAGATTAAATTTGATAATCGGAGGCACGATGGTAATTTCTTAGCGTCATTAAAGTTCCACCCCAATTTTTAAAACAGCCATAACTTTTTCATACGACATTATTTTTTAAAAAAATTACACCATAAAAACAAGTTTTTCATCCTCTTTCATTTCCATACCATATTGTTATACTTTAAAAAAAAAAATTCTTTTTTGCTGGGTTGATAGTACTTGCGTTTTATTGAAGGTATACTTGCGTTATAGAAACAAATACTTTTTATAATTGCAGAAAAAAAGGTTCAATATATTTGGCTATTTTTTAAATAGGTTATTTGGGCAGGGAAGTATTTTATTGTGTAAATTTGGATGTGAAACCTCTTGATTAGTTTGCTGAAGTTGTGAATGTAGTTCCTGTCTGAATTGTATTTTGTTCTTTACAATGAATTTGATGTTGGAGTTTGGATATCTGAATATCCGTAAAATAGGCTTTATAGAGTAGGGCTATAAAGGGTCTTAGAGCATTCACATCCCCTTCACCAAATCCATCTATCAAATTATACTAAAAATCACTACTTCACCTCCCAATATTTTCTCTCTTAATTAAAATAATAATACTTTTTCATACTTTTATCATTACATTTTCTCTCTCCTCACTCACAACTACTTACAAAAATATTAAAATATATATAGAGGTGAACAATAACTTTTCATATTTAGGGTGGAGCAGTGTTTCCACCAAATATTTTTTCTCTCCTCCACTCACAACTACTTACACTCACCCCATATAATTTGATGGACACACTCACATACATTTGATGGATGGGATGTGAGTGCTCTTATTCCATGCACTTCTTTCATTTATTGACACATTTATTTACCAGGAACATAAACTTCTTATGCAAATATGCATAATTTTTTTTGTATTGAATTATAAAAATATGAATAAACTTCTTATGCTAAAAATATCGCTAAGAATAAAATTATTTCATATATAATACAATAATTATTATTATTATTATTATTATTATTATTATTATTATATATTGTATTGAAGATTGAATTTTTTTTTTTATAACAAATATGCAAGTTATACCATATAAGACGACCTGGTAAAACGACCTGATCAAACGCAAGTTATAAATGATAAAACGCATGTTATACATGCTAAAACGCAAGTAAGTAATATCAAGTTTTTACATTTAGGCGTAAGTTATTAATTATTATTGTTTAAACGCAGGTATGTAATATCAAGTTTTGAGAATATGAGATTCTTGGACTGAAGGAAAGACCTGCATAACACCAACAAGTGGAGATGAAGGCAAATATGTATTCAAAGTGAATGAAATTCGGTTGTTGTACATTAGTTATCTGTCATTGAGATTGGTTCATTCTTGACAGGCTTATGAGTGATGTCCAAATGATGTTTTTTTTTTGTTATTGTCTTGAAGGGATGTTTGAATTTATGTTGTGGACTGTGGCTTGAAGTTGAGCTATAACTGATTTTAATGTTTGGATAAACAGACTTTGCTTTGTTTTTCCTGTTATTCATGGGTCTAATTAGTGCATTTGAGCTACATGATTATTTCAATGTAAACTTAAATTACATATTAGGCCAACCTGTGAATACAATTATTAAGTGGGTGATGGTGATGGCTGGTTGTAGTGTGGTAATTGTAAACTTGAAGCTGATTACTTTTAGAACCAACGAACGAACTTGCTTCATCTTGATATTTGAATATTATTTATTTAAATGAATATAAAAAACAAATAGTTCAATCTCATAAAAAAGCTATTATTACATTCAGAATGTTAAAACGCAAGTAATAATATTAACTGTTTACATTTAGACGCAAGTACCGTCAACCCAGCAATTTTTTTTTTTAAAGTATAGCAATATGGTATGGAAATGAAAGAGGATGAAAAGCTTGTTTTTATGGTGTAATTTTAAAAAAAAATAATGTCGTATGAAAAAGTTATGACCGTTTTAAAAATGGGGGTGGAACTCAACCATTGTGGGTTATACCTATTTTGCCCATTCTTCATCCGTGAAGTCATCATCGACTTCAGGAGGAGGAAAGGTTAGTTGTGCAGCAGCAGCAGGAGGAGTGAAGATTGGTGGTGCCGCAACAGGAGGAGGGGGATATAACCAATGTTGTGGAGGAGGAGGAGGAAGAGGAGGTTGTGCAGCAGCAAGAGGAGGAGATGAGGTGAATGGTAGTCTCCGGGGCCGGCCCCGTCCCCGTCCCCGGACCCGGCGAGAGTACTGCCGGACATTAGACGGTCCGGCAGCTCCTGGTTGAAAACCGCCCATATTATTCATTGTGTTGAGGACGAGGAAGAGGTGTGACTGAGATTTGGGAGGGGGTATTTATAGGGTGTGACTGAACATTTGGGGGGGGGGGGAGTTTGAAAATCAAACTTTGAAATTTAAACGTTTGGGGGGGGGGGGGGGGGTTTGAAATTCAAACTTTGATATAGGAGGGAAACCGTTTGAAATTCAAACGGTTTGGAACAGTAACCGTTTGAAATTCAATTTTTTTTATTAAATATTATTTTTTAATATTAAATATTTTTTTATTATTTTATTAATTTAATAAACTTTCAGTTTAAATTTTTATTTTTATATTTAATGAAATATTATTAACTATTTAATATTCTTATTTAAATAAAAAACAATAATTAACCAATGATTACCCAATCATTTATAACCCCCTCATAACCCTCCTTCCCACTACACCCTCTTTTTCCATAACCCCCTCATAACCCCCCATCTATTACTTTTTAATATTTTAATACCATAACCCCCCACATAACCCCCCACCACTACACACAACCTTAACCCAAATCAATTTTCTTGTATCACTGGTAATACAAACCACCAAGTTAATTTGTGATTCAACAATCAACCAACCTCACAATATTAATGTTCTCAAATCTCAACTTAGATATGTCTTTCATAAAATTTGCGTCCGCTTTTTTTATATTCGTTTCCATAGAATACGAAAATAATAACCTCATATTTCATATATCTAACTATAACTTTAAGATATCGATTCTTAGAAAATTAAGGAATTGTTGTTCAAAAGAAAAAAGGATTTTTAATCCAAGCAAATAAGGGAAATAACAACACTACTTACTAAATCCCACGAATAGCAAAGTTATTGATAGGGTACGGGAAGGTGAGATATAGGCAATCCTTACCTCAATCTCGAGAGAGAGAGAGAGAATGTTTCCAAAAAGACCGCGGCTCCAAAACAAATGAGGGGTTCTAAAGTTAAGTAAATATAAGGATGAAGAAGCCACACCTTAATCATAAGACTTGATTACTATCCATTCGTAGTTCTTTCTACTTCCACCGCATTCTTTGTATTGCTGCATTGGTACAAAATCCATTCATTAGTCAATCGAGCCGTGGTATTTCACTTAAATCTACAAAGTTTTTGGCATCGCTGTATCAAACAAAACTCATAAGTTTTTAACATCGCGGTAACACACTTATTACTATAAAGTTTTTTACATCACGGTATTCACATAAATCTGCAGAGTTTTTGACATCTTGGTATTTCACTTAAATCTATAAAGTTATTGACATGTTATCAAGACCACCACATTTTTGGTACCAAATAACTGATGATGAAAACAAAACTAAAAAATAAGTTCATTGATGACGGAATGAACTGACCTTGATGACTGCGGCGACTCGAGCTGCATTGTAACTGGACCATCGTTGACCAAATTGACCTTCCAACGATTAGAAAATTAAATGTTAGAATGAGGCTCAAGGGAGAACAACAGTGACACTTTTTTTCGTAACCCGTTAAGAAAAACTCATGGGCCCCATCTTGCTAACGAGTAGTATCATGTAAAGGACAGCTAACACTGGGTATGTGGCCGCCTTCAAGAGGATAATAGTGACAAATTTGTAAGCATCCTGACTGTTTACACTTCTATAAAAATGAAAACCAGCCAGAAAACAGTGTCTGACAAGATGTTTATATGTTTTAAACACAAATACTAGTTTAAGATATTATGTTCGCTTATTATCATAGAATAGCGAATTAGCGACCACTACCAGACCAGTTCACACAAAGGATTATTGGATGTAAATGGTATAAATGAACATGATAAGACGTACGAAAATAGTTTCAAAGATTGAATGTGAATAAATGAAATTTATAATTTAAATTCCATCTGAATACAAAAACTCACCTTCATCATTGCCCCAAATACTCCATCTGAATACAAAAAAACAAGGGCAGAACATGAGTACATGACACTAAAAGATCAAGGGATCCAATAACCTTGAAACAACTATAAACAAATCTTAATTACTTGAGTTGAAAAGTTTTTGAGTCAAAAACACATTTAGATGTGGCAATTTCAACCAGTTTATAAAAAATACAGCCAATTCAGAGTTTATGTTACTGACAAAGGGAAATTAAAAAACGATTTAAAGTTTAAATGGGTGAAAAGTTGTCTGATATGTATTCTAATGCGTAAAACGTCTTAAATCTTTTTATTTATTTTTTTAAATATAAAGTTTATGTACTCGTACTAATACTTTAAAGCATTTAAAAAAAACAGGGATAGGAGAAAAGGTATAAACAGTTCAACCAACATTACTACTAATAGGTATTCCATGTATACTTAGCCCAACATTTGGGAACTTCATATACAAAAATGTCTCAAATATGATTGGAAAACTATAGTGTTTCAGTATTAATGTTTTTTAATTAGATGGCATTAAGGGGTCTAACAAGTTATTTGTACACTTCAACTAGTTCGGCACGTTTCCATTTAAGCTAATTAGCTCATCTTTCACACAATTACCCTGCATCTGTCAACTACATCTATTTTGTTATCTGCACAGAGTGTATTTAAGTATGTGATGCCAAATTAATGTGGACCAGAAGCATAGGCGAATCAGATGTAAATGGGTTTAATGTTTGACACGCTAGGGATATAACCTATAAACCAAATGGATCAATTTATCAAAAAACAAAGGGTTCAAATTGGCACATGTAATAGAATGTTTCTGAGAAAATGCAAAAGTAACAACATACCTCTTACTGCATCCGGTTTGTAACTTGTTTTGAATCTTTGCACTAGAGAAGCATACAAGGATTTTGCTTTATCAGGTGGCATTGCAAGATGAAAATCTGGCTTGTTACCCTTTAGTATCCCGTACAATGTAAACTGACTAACTGTATATATCAAAAATAATCAAAAGTTTGACTAAAAGCAGTTGCGTGAAAAAGAAAACGTAAATGTAAATGTAAATGGAGAAAGCCTTTTGTTTACCTAATAGAACCTCGTAATTCATTTGCATCACCTGCCAAAATAGAGTTACACAGACAGACATATTAGATCCAACCAACATAAAGGATCCTAAAGAAACATCATATTCATGGGCATCAATGTTATTCATCAAGTACATTAAATGTAAGCTGCATTTTACCAGTTAGCAAGCAAAAAAGGGCAATTTGTCATAAAATAAACAAGGAGGATCCAGTTGAAGATGGAAATTAAGCTATATGAATGAGTCAATTCAGCACTGAAACTAGTATAAAAGGTTTGAAATTTACATACATTTTGATCCCAGGTTTTGCCGGTTTTATCGTTATGAAACAATCTCATATTCAACACCTTACGACATCTGCAGAAATAATAATAATAATAATAATAATAATAATAATTTATTTATTTAAAGGAAGGTAAATGATTAGAAATAGAAATGAAAGAATACATATAATCAGCATCGGAATGAGTATCAAGGTGGTGGATTCCGACGAGAACAAGGAGTCCCGGACCAATTGCCGACACCGTACGTCCATCCACCTGAAATTAAACACAACCTCCCTCATTAACATACACATACAGATACATCATGTTTCTATAATCTCTTTTTTGTTCTAACCTCCACGCTGGCTGAGGCAACTCGCTGTACCACCGCCTTCATTCTTCCCCCCCTCTCTCTCTCTCTCTTGCTGCTCAATATTAAAAAAAGCTGCTCGCTGTTAGGCCATGTTTGGGATTCCTTATTTTACCTCCTTATAACTTATCTCCTTAATCAAGAAGGAGATAAGGAGAAAATAATGTTTGGGTAATGGGTTGAAAAGGAGTTTTTGTGGGTTGAAAAGGAGATAAGTTATAAGTAAGGATTTGAGACTTTTAGCATTAAGGAGATAAGGAAGTGAAAAAGGAAATAAGGAGATAAGGAAGTGAAAAAGGAAATAAGGAGAAGTTTAGCCAAACATGGCCTAAAGTGTTTACTTTTGTCCCTTTGGTTGGTTAGGCAAAATTCGTTCCATAATTCATTAACTTTTATTTTTTAATTCAACTACTTCAAATTTCCTACTCATAAATTACTTAATAATAAATATTAGTGTAATACATATTAATATTACTTACTTATTTTGATTAACTATTACCTTTGTGATGAAATATGTCAGTTTTATTCATAATTTAATATATGTTCCTTTATGTTTGCTTGCATTTATTTTTGTTTATAAATGTTTGTTTGTATTCGTGAACGTTCGTTTTTTTGTTAGATTGCGCTCGCTTTTTTCGATGTCTAAAATTAACAAACAAACACGAGCTCATTTATCTATATCTATATTATCTTATTATGGAGGAGTGATGGCTAACATTGTAATTTTTATTTCCGTACAACTTATAAAGCAACATGTACAACATATTTAAGCAACACATTTAAGGGCATTATAGGAATATTGGTGACAATTAAGACACTTAAGAGGGTAATATGGACATTTCACCCTCACCATTTTAGTTAAAACCTAAATATTGATTCTTTCCTTACCCTTTTTCAACTAATCGACATCCCTCTTCAATTCCCTCTTTTAATTCTCATACTACTCAATTGCCCATACTAATACTACCGATGGTTACAAATCTTCAATCAATCATCACCCTATATAGAGAGAAAGAGGTAGATGAGAGACCAGATGCTCTTCAGTAAGAATAATGGCAATTCACGCATCAACCGTTGCCTCCAAATCCACAATTGGAGTTCACGTTACTACTCACAATGTTTAAACAATTTTTAGGGCTAGCTGGATATTATAGGAGATTCATTGGAAATTTTGCCAGATTAGCCCTACCACTCACCACTTTAACCAAGAAAGCCTCTAAGTTTGAATAGAGGGAAAAGAAAGAACAAGCCTTCCAAAGCTTAAAAGAAAAGTTGTATATAGCTTCGGTGTTAACCCTACCAGAAGAAGGAAAAGCGTTCACGGTGTATTGTGACGCTTCCCAACAAGGGTTAGGCTGTGTATTAATGCAAGAAAATCAAGTAATAGCATATGCCTCGAGGCAGTTGAAGAAGCATGAACAAAATTATGTTACACATGATTTAGAGTTAGGAGCTATTATATTTGCTTTGAAAATATAGAGACACTACTTGTATGGAACCAAATGTACCGTTTACACGGATCATAAGGGTCTCCAGCATATTTTCGATCAAAAACTCCTAAATATGCGTCAGAGAATGTGGATAGAAATCTTAAGTGATTATGAATGTGACATAAAATATCACCCTGGAAAAGCAAATATTGTAGCAGATGCTTTGAGTCGAAAAGAAAAACCTCTAGGAGCTAGAGCTTTCAAAATTACATTAATCAATGAATTTTTAAGTCACCTACGGAACCATCAGGAAAAAGCCTTGGAACCTACGTTAATATAAGCAGAAAGTCTCAATAAAGAACAAGAGAGGTTAATAGAAGGTAAAGATGGAATATTGAGGCATGATCAGAAGATATGGATACCCCGATATGGAAATCAAAGAGAAACTGTTTTAAGGGAAATCCATAATTCTAAATATTCCATCCATCTAGGAAATCATAAGATGTACAAAGACCTTAGAAAGAACTTTTGGTGGCCTGGAATGAAAAGAAGTGCTGGGGAGTTTGTAGCTAAATGTGTAACTTGTTCAAAGGTAAAAGCGGAACATCAAAAACCCAACGGGTTGTTAATTCAACCCGAAATTCCCGTATGGAAATGGGATCAAATTACCATGGACTTTGTAACTAAGTTACCAAGAACACAAAAAGGTAATGATACCATCTGGGTTATAGTTGATAGATTAACCAAATCCGCTCATTTCCTACCCATACAAGAAAGTTTCGGAATAGAAAAATTAGCAAGAATTTATGTACAGAAAATAGTATCAAGGCATGGAATACCTCTTTCTATAATCTCAGATCGTGATAGTCGTTTCACCTCCAGATTTTGGGAGGGATTCCAAAATGCCTTAGGATCTCAAATCAAACTTAGTACCGCATACCACCCCCAGACGGAGAGACAAAGTGAAAGAACTATACAGACGCTAGAGGATATGCTAAGGGCTTGTGTCCTGGAGTTCAGTGGAAGTTGGGACACACATCTACCCTTAATAGAATTTTTGTACAATAATAGTTATCACGCATCCATCCAAGCTGCACCATTTGAAGCATTATATGGTAGAAAGTGTAGATCTCCGATATGTTGGAACGAAGTCGGAGAAAATAAACTTACGGGCCCAAGATTATTCAAGAAACCACCAATAAAATAATTCAAATCAAGAAGAAACTGGACGAAGCCAGGAGCCGACAGAATAGTTATGCAGATAATAGAAGGAGACCGTTGGAGTTTCAAGTAGGAGACTATGTCCTACTAAAGGTATCAGTTGCAAAAGTCGTCCGAGTTGACCGATTACTCGCCGAGTACTCGCTACAAGGTGGGTCACCGAGTATAGCCGAGTTGGCTGAATATTCCGAGTACTCCCCGCATAGGCTGATTCGACCCCCGAGTACTCACCCGACTAGGCCGAGTACTCGCAACTCCCCAGTTGGCCGAGTTGATAGCGCCTAGCGAGTTCTGTAACTATGGGTATCACCGTGGAGAGGTGTAATAAGATTCCAAAAACGAGGTAAACTCAACCCACGTTTTATACGACCGTACCAGATATTTGAAAAAGTTGGACTAGTAGCCTATCGTTTAGAGTTACCTCTGAAATTAAGTGAGATACATGATGTCTTTCATATCTGCAACCTCAGAAAGTGTATAATAGACACGCAAACTATCATCCCCTTAGACGATGTTAAAGTAAACCCTCAATTACGGTTTACCGAAGAACCAATAGAAATTATGGCGCAACAAGAAAGAAAATTAAGAAGGGGAAAAATACCGATAGTACAAGTTAAATGGAATGCTAGACGAGGTCCGGAGATTACATTTTAAAGAGAGGATGTAATGAGAGCTAACTACCCCCACTTATTTGCAAATCAGGTATAATATATTAAAATTTTGGGACAAAATTTCCTAAGGGGGGAGAGTGTAACAACCGACAAAAGTTTAACGATAATTATAAAACGATAAGTATAGTTATAAATAATTAATAGAATAGTATTGGGCCACCCGAAGGTGTTGCCCAATAATCTTACCCGGATAATAGACCAGGGCCCAATAAAGAGTAGTTAGGACCAATCTAGGTAATAAGCCCAGTAAATAGACTGACCCATTATAGGATTATAAACGGGCTGAGAGGACCTGATAAATAGGAGATTAGCCAATAATTGGGCCCAAATACTTCAAAGCCAAATTTGGGACGGTAATAGGACCCAATAATAAATAAAAACCTGAATAAGGCATGGGCCGTCCGAAAACATAGTGTAGGCCCAATATCTTTTTGGGCCTATAATAATTGGTATTATAACATTCTTATTGGGCCACTACCTTAAATAATAGAAATAAATATCTTGGCCCATCTATCCTAACGCCAACACTTCTTTTCTATTATAATAAGAACCATCGGCCCATTTCCTTTTGATTCCCCTTGCCGCCATTTTACCATATTATTACACCTGTACACCAATTTCACACTCAAGCTTATTAACCATCTTACACCTAATCACCTATACATAGCTTCATAATGAAATGCATGCACCATTGATTCTATATCTAAAAACCATCGGCATCTTTGCACCATTCCTAAATCCACCTCACTAAATTCCATATTCTCCTCTCCAACATAATAATAATAAACACCATAGAAACCTACGGCCAAGGTTAGTAACCGACCGAGTAATATAAGGAACGATCTTGTCATCCGGGTTAGTTTTCTAACTCTAAAACTCATAGGAAACGAGTGCCAAGCTGTAATGGCCAGCTTTGTATAAATACGTATATACCTAGGCTGTAACGCTCAGCTAAATATTATCTATATGTGTGTATAATCGTTATTGTGTACCAAAACAGGTGATCCGAATCATTTCCAAGCAACCGGCCGTTAATAGAAATCAAGAGGAAGTACTACATGTGAGTGCATGTACCCCATAATGGTTTTAATGTTTCGGGGTGAATGTATGTTTGTCTAAAATTGATAGAGTCTTAATCGGATCATGATCTAATAGAAATAATAGAACCGATCGAATAGAAATTACGTAGAATGGATCCATTCGGTATCAAAGAGTGTAGTACCCGAGCCACTTAGAGGTTATGGGACCATACTTAATGGATCTACACTTGAAATATTGAATGACCGAACCATAATGTGAATATGTATTTTGTGTCGAAAAGGTTATATAAAAGTTTTGGCATCACTAACTAGTTTCGACTAACGTATTTTAAACATACATTTCAGGAGGTAATCGAACTCATGGAACCCGAGCTCAATGAATGTGTTAGTGAGATCATAGAGTGAATGGATGTTTTATAAAGAATGTGGGAAAAGAGGTTATGACCGATGACGGTTGTGGTGTTAAAATAAATGTTTGTGTGTTTTGTAAAAGTTTGGTAAGGCTCCGGCCGAAACAATTAAGTGATGTTGTTATGTAAAGGTTTATGAGTGTTTAATGGATGGGAAAGTTTAAGTAATCGGTTTCTTTGAAAATATTATATAATCGGCTCTATAAAATAATAAGGATTAGTTTAGTATAAGTCATAGTTATAATGATAACTACTAATCGGTAATGACTCGGTAAACCGGGTCATTACACACCCGGTCCACATTGCCCATTGGTATAACGGATTCACCGGTCACTTATCATTTGGGGAGTGGTTGTCTAACAAGTTAACATCACAAGGGTATGAATACGAGATTTGAGTCCTAGATGGACTTACCTGGCATGTTTCCAACCTTAGACTAAGGTTGTTCCTATCGAGTTGCATTCGAATACAAAGCTTCCCGTTGTGAAGCTCTTGTGGCATTGTTCAAGAATGGACAATTACATCTAAAAGCATATAACTTGGTTTTTAAACAAGCATGAATCATCAAGCGACTTACCTTATGTGTGCTTCCTCTTTACCTCATTCTGAGACTCCTTGGCTATCCAAAGTCTTGCATTCGTACCTATGAGGTGGATGATCACTTAGGTTGTTAGAACCTAGTCTTTACTTGTCTACATGCATTTTGGTTGTGTTTTACCAATATACAAGTTTCGTAAAATTATCTATACCCAAGTGAAATCGATTTTCATTGAGGCGTTTTATCAAACACTTGGTAGGCGCCATTTATTGAATGTTATTTATAGGACCTAAGGACCACATGGATCCATTCCTATATCAAATTCAGCAATACTAGCATTCCAATAAACATCTTAATCATAGTTTATCATTAATATTCATAACAAAAACTATTATTTCATAGTTTAAAGGTGCTTCCTACCAATCCACCAAGAAACCCAATTCATCTTATAACATGAATTTACAAGGATATAATCATCACAAAAGGATTTTGTTTAACACATACAAATTAACAAGTATTATGGTTTCCTCATACTAGAGTAACATTTATAAGCCCTTAATTCATGTTTTTTGAGCAACCCTATTTTTCACCCATCTCAAATATGCATAAAATCACCAAATGAAGTCAAATAAAAGTTACCTTGGTGTGTATTATGCTTGGATGATTCGTTTTAGGGCTAATGCAAGCAAAACCCCTTTGATTTGGCCTTAATTTAAGCTTGTTCTTGACTTTGAGCTTAAGTGTATGTTTTAGTGTGTGTGATGATCAACTTTTAGGAGGTTGAGTTTGTGTTTTTGTTTTTTTTATAAGTATTTAACCAAAATATAGCCCCTCCCATCTTTTGTCAAGTATTTTTTAGTTAAAAGCCCCGTGTGCTTATATTATCATAAAATACGGTTTAGAAATTTTTGGGGTGTTACAATTCCACCCCCCTTAAAGAGGGTTTCGTCCTCGAAACCGGATACTTATTTGAATTTCCCATGGGTCGTGCCTCATGGTTAACTTTGAGTTTTATCCATTCTTGACGAGGGTTATATAACTGGAATTTGATTACGCCTCTAGACCTTTTTATATACATTCATTTACCCTTACCGGGAATTATTCTAGTTTAGGCACCCACAGCTGTCATGGTTTGTCTAAGAGTCATTGATTTGACTCCTTTGCGTATTTGGAACCCTTATGTCCCTGAGAGCTTAGGGTATACATTTGATTATTTACTCTTATTAGAATCATTTCTATGCACTAAGGCACATATTGGGTTTGGTTATCATAACGGCTTCCCGAAGACCGTCACCCTCGCTCAACATTGTTTTAGTTTCCGTTTGATTTCGGTTCAAAGACTTCTTATAATGCCATGGTTTTACCGCAAAGCATCGAGTCATTTCCGTACCTCACGTTTTCCTTGTCCTAGACACCGCGTGTCTCATTTTTTAAATAGTGTTTCACCTGTCACTAGGATTAGTTATATTTATGCATTCCTCTGGGCCTAAGTGGTGTTAACTTCACTATCCGTTTGAACCTTCTAGTGATTGCCTAGCTATCCCTAGACTATTAACGGTTTATCGTCCGTTTGTTACTATCCGATTGCTAATTCCGTGAATAGTTATATCACCAGAGTTTTTGGTTGAAAGTAGACTTAAGTGTCATAAGTCACAGGCTTTAGTCAGTCATCCAATCCAATGACTACGACTTCTGATGTGTTTCTACACACCATTCTCCAAAATTCCAAGTTAAGTTTGTTGGACTTTATAAAAGTCAAACTTCCATTTAATCATGTGTATATGTCCTAGTTCAGAGGCTCTCATCTGGGCTAGCATTTCGTATTACTCATTCAGAGTTACAATATTCCATGGAATCCTCCATATAATACCTTAAATAGCATTTAGCCTATCTCCTGAATACTTTAACGCGCATTGGTATCATTTTATCCGATTTTAGTATGTGAGTTTCAACTCTTAGTCGAAACTAATTCCAGGAGATTGATCACCTATTATCCATTTTTCCCAGTGCCCCGTGATTTTATGATTTTTTTATTCTATCTACAGAATTAGCATAGGGCTCGTAACCCTTTCTTATCCAGCCTTTCGAATTTACATTTTTAGCTCTCGCAAGCATCTTATTTGAAATTTAACCCGAGTCTTCCGACTCTTTTATTTATCTAGGTATTATTTCGTATATAACACCCCGTCTTCACATCCCCGCTGGATTATGTTCTTATTTAATTCCTTGGAACACTTTGGTCCCAAAGCAATTCCTTTAATGGTTTACCCTTATAGGGTCCATTTCTGTACTATGACCCGATCTGTTTATTTGTATCTCTTAGGACTTATTAACCCTTAGATCAATTCAGCGTTTCTCAAAAGGGTTCTTACTCGTCCTTGCTTCATGGTGTTACCTTACCATGTTTGTTCACACAAGTTTATTTACTTATGTTTCCTTTACTTAGTATTCATATGCTTAGTGGTTCAGTAGACATGTTTGGGTTATTATGAAGGCGTTGCCTTCATTTATGCAATTCTTAACCATATATATATTTTAGACTTCTGATTGTCTATTCATCCATCATGTGCTAAGGCCCATGAGGTTAATTCCGCTCTGTTTGCTTTAACGTGCCTCGATAAGGTCTCATTATTTATCATTATTCATTATACGATTGCGGCTAGAGGCTGTGATCATTTTCTTGGTGAGGGTCCACCTACGAATTCTGGGGTCTCCCATGAGCCTCTCTTTATTTAGCGCTTGCTTCTTCTCTTTATTTATTTAATACATCATTTTGCTGTTTACAACCATGTTCTTATTTCAGAGGTGTGAATCGTAGTTGACACTTGCCTCGTGGGCTTCTACTTTCGTTTGTTTTCCTTTTTAGTTGACGCGTAGTTCATATTTGCCCGTAGGCTTTCACGAATCCATTATGATTTAGTGTGATGCATAGTTCACATTTTCCCGTAGGCTTTCACGAATCTATTATGATTTAGTGTGACGCATAGTTCACATTTGCCCATAGGCTTTCACGGATTCTGTTACGATTTTCGATTTGAATTTGTCATGGCATCCTATGATAAGCCAATATTGTTTTTCATACTCTTTACTCGTTCCATCGAATCGAGGTTCTAGTTGGTGTCCGATTTAACTTTCGAATAGAATTGGAGTCTAAGTATAACGAAACCTTCGAATAAGGTTCAAGTTTACCTGTAGTTCAACCATTAAACAAGGTTCGAACCTTACCCTTGTTGTACCTCGTTAGGAGGTCCACATTGGTATACGAGTTAATCTCTCGAGTATAATTCAGATTTATTTAGTGTTTACCCTTAGATAAGGTTTAGATTCGTCTATGACTTTTACCTTCCATGAAGGTTTAACCTTTACTATTTAATTAACCCTCGACTAGGGTCTAGTTTGATTTACATTTTAACCCTCGGTTAAGACTCAGTTTTGTTATGGTTTGACCTTCAGTTAAGGTCCAATTAATTTACTTGCGATTCATCCTATAGTCGGATTAACCTTCGATTAAGGTTCAAATCAGCTTACGAATTAACCTTCGAGTTTATGCATGACTTAACCTTTGATTAAGGTTGAAGTCTATTTATGAATTTAACCTTCTGGAAAGGTTCGAGTTTAATTATGACTTAACCTTTTATTAAGGTTCAAGTCTATTTATGAATTTAACCTTCTTTAAAGGTTCGAGTTTAGTTATGACTTAACCTTTGATTAAGGTTCAAGTCTATTTACAAATTTAACCTTCTATAAAGGTTCGATTTATTATGACTTAACCTTTGATTAAGGTTCAAGTATATTCACTAATTTAACCTACTACAAAGGTTTAAGTTTAATTATGACTTAACCTTTGATTAAGGTTCAAGTGTATTTACGAATTTAACATTCTATAAAGGTTCGATTTTAATTATGACTTAACCTTTGATTAAGGTTCAAGTCTATTTACGAATTTAACCTTCTACAAAGGTTTGAGTTTAATTATGACTTAACATTTTATTAAGGTTCAAGTCTATTTACGAATTTAACCTTCTACAAAGGTTCGAGTTTAATTATGACTTAACCTTTGATTAAGGTTTAAGTCTATTTACGAATTTAACCTTCTATAAAGGTTCGAGTTTAATTATGACTTAACCTTTGATTAAGGTTCAAATCTTACCTTGTTCCGTGTAACCGTTGTGGTAATACCTTTGGCTCTACGACCCCGTGAGTCGTTTATGCATCGGTTTTACTTACCCGGTCTACCCGGCCTCTTACGTTGTTTGGCAATACTTCCTGTTTTATAACCTCGCGATTTGTATTTTTGGAAATGTTTAATATGCCTTTCTCCCCTAACCCAATCCTTGTCATGTGAAAGGTAGGCATGTAAATCACAAGAAGCCCACCACACCATGTGTTTAACGATTACCTGGCTAGGGTAAGCAATCCACGCATGACACGGTGATCTTATCGCTATCGCCACGGTACCCTACAGGTGGGAAATTTCTGGTCATGCATCTTGTTTAATAAAAACATTCTTGTCTATTTGTCTAATGGATTTCTGTATACCCGCATAATTAAGCTAATTGCGTTTTATCCGATCGCGCAGTCTTGTTGATGCGATCATGTCTTCCAATTCTCGGTTCGGCTGAGCCTTAGCCCACCATGATCGTGTGATTGGCATTTGTCTGAGTTTTAAGTATTCTATGCATCTTTTCCCCAACATTCGTTCACCCTGGCCGTGTAGTTGGAATTTCATGTTTTCGAGTTTTTAAGTGCTCATTCCACTCAGTCCATTGCATCATTTATGTGATACGACCAGGTTTCCCCAATGTCTGGTTCGGCTGAGTCTTAGCTCACCATGACCGTGTAATTGGTGTGTTTCATGGGCGTTAGTGTTTAATACACTATTCCCTTAATTCTTAATAGATTGACTCGTGTTCAATCATGATATAGATCGTTTTCGACCAGATTATTATATTTTGGAAACGAATTCCTTACCCGCGCTTGAACCGAACGCTAAACTCGTTTAATCTTGGGCTCTGAATACCACTTGTAACACCCTAACCCGTTGTCATGCGTTTAACGAATAATATAAGTGTTGAACATGTGATACCATTACAAAAACCACGTTAATATGTTAACTAATACGTACAAAACACGAATTTGAAATACTTGACATATGTACTAGGTTATTCACAACGATTTCAACCCGAAAGGCTTAAGTTTTACACCCAAAATCAAGAGTCTATGCGGAAGCTAACAAGATGCAACTTCGGTTCTTCACAAAATGAGCTTGATCATCGTCCATACTCAGAGTTATGTACCTAGGGTCGAATACGAAATACAAACCCATGAATGTGTGTTAGATTAGTCAAGAAATTGAACAAACCAACAAACAAAAATAGGTTGAGCGTCCTAGATGCACTTTTGGGCATCCAGGACGCTGCCTAGCGTCCTGATGGGCGTCCCCAGAAGGTCTTGGGCGTCCGGAGTCCATCAGTTGGGCGTCCTAGGCGCATGTCTGGGCGTCTTAGGCGCATGCTACTGCACAAAAAAAATGTGAAACTGCCATCTTGACTAGGTTTTAAAGGGGATTTAGATACTTTTGAACCCATGTTCAAGGCCCTTCCTAAGGACACTTCGGGATTTATTTAACACCATTATATCATGCTTGTAAGATGTCATTTATCATGATCAAGTTCCTTTTTCGGTTATTTACATGCTTATGTTGTTTTTACCCAAATCGACCCATTTAGAAGTATTAGCCTAAAACCAAGACCAATGATGGACATATGCTTATCTAAAGACATATTCAACCACCTGGGAGATTAGCTAACTATCCGGTTCTAGCTTAACCAACACTTACCAATGGCGAGTGTGGACTAAGCTTGGACACATGGGTTTTTATCGAGGACTTGTCCTAGTTACCTTTTAGTATCCTCGTTCATCCTAACTCTCTTCCCAATCGATTCATAACCTGATTTTGATCAATACCTCATCACTAGGGGTAGTTTTCAAGATTTCCCTTAGGCAATATGTCGTTGTGGTGCTACCTTAGCGTCTATGGCCCCGTGGGACATTTATGCGCAATTTAAAGCACCCGGTCCACATTGCCCATTTGTATAACGGATTCACCGGTCACTTATCACTTGGGGAGTGGTTGTCTAACAAGTTAACATCGCAAGGGTATGAATACGAGATTTGTTTCCTAGATGGACTTACCTGGCATGTTTCCAACCTTAGACTAAGGTTGTTTCTATTGAGTTGCATTCAAATACAAGCTTCCCATTGTGAAGATCTTGTGGCATTGTTCAAGAATGGATAGTTACATCTAAAAGCATATAACTTGGTATTTAAACAAGCATGAGTCATCAAGCGACTTACCTTATGTGTGCTTCCTCTTTACCTCATTCTGAGACTCCTTGGCTATCCAAAGTCTCTTGCATACATACCTATGAGGTGGATGATCACTTAGGTTGTTAGAACCTAGTCTTTACTTGTCTACATGCATTTTGGTTGTGTTTTACCAATATACAAGTTTCATAAAATTATTTATGCCCAAGTGAAATCGAGTTTCATTGAGGCGTTTTATTAAACACTTCGTAGGCGCCATTTATCCAATGTTATTTATAGGACCTAAGGACCACATGGATCCATTCCTATATCAAATTCAACATTACTAGCATTCCAATAAACATCTTAATCATAGTTTATCAATGATATTCATAACAAAAACTAATGAACCAGAAACATCCCACTCCACAATAGAAATTGCCAAACTTCTCTCAGGGCTAAAAGAAAAAGTCCCATCCAAACATGTCACTCCCCAACAAACACATCAAAAAGGGGAAATGCCTTCAGAAGTTGACATGGATGTGGACATCTTTAGCCCTATCCAAAGAGATGAGGATGAACCAAGGTTTGTAAGCCCAAACTTAGATACTTTAGGTACATTTGAGGCTGCTTCTACTCATTTACCACCCAGTGGTGGACCTAAGGACAGAAGTAACATTGCTAAGACCTCAAGTGTGGCAACTACTGATGAAGGCTTTATGCCTGAAGTAGGAAAACCTCAGTACCAAGATAAAGAGGTTCATGAGAAAACTAGTTTGGGTCTAGCTCATGATTTAACTGATACTGCTCTCATTGAGGACACTATCAGGGATTTAGATGATTCCATTAGTTTGGATGATGATTCACATACTCCACAACATGAATTGACGGCTGATATTGAAGGTCCTGAATCTAATGTCTCTAAGCTCAAAGAGCTGGTCACAAAAGATCAGGTTAAAGACCACTTGAACCCTGATTCCCCTAAAGTGGCATCTTCAGTTCACTCTAAAGATCACCCAAAAACACCCCCTTTACTACAAAAGCCTACCCAATTCTCTGGGATATCAAGCATAGACTGGAACCTCCTATGCAACCCAGATGGTCCCCTGTACCAGATGATGTCTAATCTTATTGCTGAACAACTAAAAACTTTCACAACTGCTTGGGAGTTAAAGACCAACACACAATTTGAGTTGATAAACAAACAACTTGCAGAGCTGAACAAGAAGATAGATGACAACACAAGACAGCTTGCAACATTATCTGCTACAACTTCTCAATCTATAAGGCTTCCAGAAGTGGATGAAGCCAAAAAGGGGGAGAAGATTAAGGAACTAGAAGAAGTGTCTCAGGAAGCCAAATTAATGCCAAAAAGAAAAGGAAAAGAGATACTTCAAACTGTTGATGAATCCCAAGGGCATATAGAAAATACTAATGATGAACACTATCAAACTGCTGAAGACAACCCTTCAGTAGTTGAGACTACCAACAAACCTTCAGAAGTTATATCTTCCAAGACTGATCAAGGACAGTCTTCCAAGGCACCTGAACAAATTCCAACCCAAATTCCAAGGCCTGCACCTGTAACAACAACAACCATTTTAAACCCTACTCCCATCTCTATGTCAAAAGAATTATTGGAGCAGAGTTTAAAAGAGGCACTAAAGAAGGCTAAGGAAGATGAAGTATGGAACAACCTAGAAGCAAGGGATGATCTCAGTTATGATGAAAAACTTGTTAGGTATCAAGCCAAACTTGATGAGTTAGAAGCTGAAGAAAGAGCTAAAGAAGCTGTTGCTGAGGAAGATAAAAGACAACAACTCATTCTGATGATTACAAAGAACACCAAGGCTAAGAAGGCTTCTCTAACAAGGCTCTCTACTGAAGATCTGATGAAAAGAGCACAACTTGTAGCTGAGAGGTTGGCAACAGAGAAAGAGAGAAAAGAAAAGAGAGCTGAAATTATTGATGAATTGGTAGCTAATGGATTTGGTCCAAAAACATCAGTGTCAAGATGGAAAGAAGACACTCTTTATGACACTTATAAAAGATTCAAGGCAAACAAGGCTGCTAATCCTGAGAAGTTCAAAAGTTCTGAAGTTCCACAAACTTCAGTTGTCAAAAGATCTTCTGGTGCACTGCAAAGGCCAGCTACCAGAAAGAAGCAAGAGGAAACAGTCAAGACTGACTTTAAAATGGTGCTATTGGAAGGGAACACAGTGGTACATGGAGACTTTGATGTAGAAGAAAAGCCTCTGCTTACTCAATTCAGGGATCCTGCAACATTTGCTTACCAGTTACAACAAACAATGAAAGAATAAACACACACTAAGGTTGTCACAGAACACCACCTACCAAACTTTGTTGTGCCTAGTGCTGTGAATACAGAAGAAAGCAGGGACTCCTACCTGAAGGTCACTGAAATAGAAGATATTCCTAAATCAGGATCAACCCAGGAGACTAGCTTGGTCTCCTACTCCTCAGACTTTGACAGGTCTAAGGTAAACATAGTCAAATGGTCATTCACTGATTCCAACTCAGTGAAAGTGACAAGAAGAGATCGTTCAAGCAAGGTCTATAGAAATTCCAAAGAGCTGAGCATATTGTCAACAAAAGACCTTCTCACTATACAACATCTTGAGCCTGAACAAGGATCTCTTACAGAGCAACAACAACGTCAGCTGAGTGTCTCCATGACTGCAAAAATCTGGAGAATACTGGAAGCTAGAAAGAATGAAGGTAAATAAAGATTTAGATATGGTTTTGGCTTCATCAATCCAGGGGGAGATTGTAGGGACAAAAAGGATTGAAGAAACCACTTTTGTTACCTTAGTCCAAATCATATTTCTGCTAAATATTCTAAGTATAGAACTGCTGAAGAGTAAAGATATAAGTACTAAAGAAGAACAAGTCAAAGTGCTGAAGAGTAAAAGCATCAGAAGTTCTGAAGTCTAACCAGACAGTTTACTGAAGAACTACTGAAGAGAAACTACTCATCAGTAGTTTGTCACTCATCAGTACTTGCTGACAGAAGCTTCTAACCGACCCATTATCTTCAGTAGTTAGTATTATATTTTTTTTGTTACAGCCTGTTGTATGCATTATCTTAGTGTATTATAATCTTTTGGTTACTTAGTACAACAGATTGTATTCGTCTATAAATAGATGGGTTAATCCCACTATTTTAGACACTTGATTTTAATTGGAATCCTTCAAAGCTTTTATAACTTATAATCCATTTCCACATCTGAGAATCATTCAATACTTGCATTTACTGCTTTATACTTTGAATTGTTTCGATTCTCATTAACTGCAATAGTAAAGGGGGAGTAATAACTCTTGTAAAAGTGATACTTTAACTTAGAACACTTATTACTCCGTTGTGCAAATTACTTTGATAAACTTATAACACATAAGTGTTCTTGTACTTAAACTGCTAATAAAGAGACCACTGATCTAACACTTTCAATGAATTAAAAGGGTTATAAACATATGATTTGACGATGTTTTCCTAAGGATCGATCACACGTGAGAAATGGGTGACAACTTAGGGCCCATTATAACATGTGGGGTCCATCTTGATTACAATAAATACCATATTTCAATAAAACAACTAAGTTTCGTAGTTATATGATTAAATTATACACTAAACACGAGGATCCACGAATATTGGGTGAACAACTTGTATGATGAACAACAAAACCATTTGACTTACTATGTCCCTAATAATCATAGGGTATCATCTGGACAGTAGCCATCCCACGTTGCCAGCTTTACTAGACCACACGTGACATCACCAGGTGAGTTTCAAGGCCCCATTTTACTGCTTTTACATTTTGGGGGATAAGCATGCTATATTTCTAGTACAATTTACAATTGTGTGTTAATTCTATCATGACTGCCATGGGGAACATGAGACATTTGGTTCATGAGCTCATTAGTCCTTGTTGGATTAGTTTCTCTATTTAACAGTTCTTATTTATGAACACTTATGTGTTGTAGATTTATCAAAGTAGTTTGCACAGTGGAATAAGTAAAGTGTTCAAGTCAAAGGATTGCTTTTAATAGGAGTTATGACTCCTACTCAATCAATGAAGTAGGAAGTAAAGATGAGAATCAAATAACAGTAAATGGATATAACAGTAAATGCAGAATGATTCTCAGATATATATTGAAATGGTTAATTACAAAGTATTTGGAAGGAAATGTTCAAGTCTAATGTGAATGTCTAAAATAGTGGGATTAACCCCTCTATATATAGATGAAAGATTACATACAAACTAAGTTATCAAAAGTTATAATAATGTAAGATGATACTACAACAGGCTGTAGGATTGAAACTTGAACAAAGACTTTAAGTAAACTAATATAATACTAAATTGCTGAGATTAAGGGCGGTTAGAAGCTTCTTAATGAAAGTGCTGATGAGTGATAAGCTTCTGATTAGTGATCTTTAGAAGTTTGTCTTCAGCAGTTTGTTCTTCAGATATTTGTCTGGTTTATCTTTAGAACTTCTGATCCTTTTACTCTTTACAACTTTAGACATCTTTCACTTCAACAGTTTCACAAAATGTTAAGAGAATATAAGAATAAGGTTTATACTGGCTTGTCAATCCTCTTTGACCCTACAATATCCCCCTGGATTGATGAAACCAAAACCTTTGTCTATCTTTATTTATAAGATCCTCTCTTCTTTAAGTCAAGAACTCTCCAGATTTCCATGATCGTTTGATGTTTGAGTTCTCTGAATTCTGGTTCTGAAAGAAGTCCGAGTTCTGGTAACATATCCATTTGATGATTGGAGATTTGGAATTAAACAATTTGTCTTTGTATGGTACAATCTGTAGGTTTGAAGATAGGTCTGATGTTGGTGGTTTTTCTTTTTCAGCATTGATCAGATTGGATCTCCTTCTCTTGTCAACTAGTACAGTACCAGGTGTATCACCACTTGAAATAGGCATGTGATGTCCAGTGACTACCTTGGTCTGTTTTTGTTCTTTGATGGTCTGTTTCAGTTGATATGCAAATGTTGCAGGATTCCTATCTTGTGTTATCAGAGGCTTTTCATCAACAGTAAAATCATCTTCAACAATGGTATTCTTCTCAATCAGAAACATCTTGAAGTATGTTTTAGTGGTTTCCCCTGTCTTTTTATTGGTAGCATGCTGTGTTGGTTTGAATTTCTCTGGATTTGCAACTTTGTCAGCCTTGAACTTTTTGTAAGTGTCATAAAGTACATCTTCTTTCTACTTACACACTTAATGTTTTGAACCATAATTGTTCTCTACCAATTCTTGAATGATTTGGGCTCTTTTCAACTTTCTTTCTTTCTTTGTGGCTAGCCTGTCTGATACAAGCTTTGCCTGATTTATAAGTTCTTCAGTTGAGAGTCCCTTAAGTGAGTACTTCCTTGTCTTTGTATGTTTGCTGATATATTTCATCAGCTGTTGTCTTTTATCTTCTTCTACTGCAAGGAGATTTTGCTCAGCAAGTCTTTCTTGTGCTTCCAACTCACTTAACTTCTTTTCATATTCTTGTAACTTGTTTATATAGCTCAAGTCATACCTTTCATCTAAGTTGTTCCATACCTCATCTTCCTTTGCCTTTCTTTCTGCTTTTATTCTTTCTTCTTCTGTTTATTCTTCTGTCACTATTATAGAAGAGGAGTTCAAATCAGTTGTAGAAGTGGGAACAGGCTTTGGAATTTCAGTTGATTTTGTTTCTGTTGCTTCAGATGACTGTTCTGGTTCAGTGCAAGAAATGTCAACTACTGAAGTGTTGATCTGAGCAGCATCAACTACTGAAGGATTGTCTTCAGTACTTTTGGTCTTTTCTTTAGCAGCTTCTTCACTATGGCCTTGGGTAGACTTTTCAGCTTTTTCTCTAAGGATTCTTTCTTGATTCTCATACCATTCTTCTCTTTCTTTAAGTATTTTTTCTTGTCTTGTCATGGCAGTTAGCTTTTGAGATTCCTTGAGATTCTGTGCTTCTCTAGCTCTTTTTAAGGCTTCAAGAGACACAGTTTCAGGTTCCTTTGACATCTCCCCCCTTTTGGCTTCATCCACTTCTAGAAACCAAGGAGGTGGAGGTGTTACACTAGATAGATGGGCTAATTGTCTTCTGTTGTCTTCCATCTTTCTTGACAATTTACCAAGCTTGTGATCAATTTCATTGTTTATCATCTCCAATTGAGTTTTGTTCTTTAACTCCATAGCAGTCATAAAGGTTTGAAGATGACCAAAAATATGCTGCATAGTCGGTTCAATTCTATGCTTGAGGACCCAGAGAATTGGGCAGGCTTTTGTGATTGTGGAGGGTGTGTTTTGGGGTGAACCTCAGTGTGAACTGGGGATGCCACTTTTGGGGAATTGGGGTTTAAGTGGTCTTCAACCTGTTCTTTTGTGACTGTCTCCTTGAGTACAGATACATTAGAATCAAAACCTTCACAGTCAGCCGTCAATTCATTTTGTGGAGATTTTGATCCATCATCCAAATTAATGGAATCATCTGAATCACTGACATAGTCCTCAATGAGAACAGTATCAGTTGTCTCATGAGCTAGGCCCAACCTAATTGCCTCATGAACCTCTTGTTCTTGGTACTAAGGTTTTCCTACTTCAGGCACAGGGCCTTCATCTATAGTTGCCACATTTGAGGTCTTAGCTATGGTACTACTGTTATCCAATCCATCACCGCATGGTATAAGAGTAGTAGCAGCCTCAAATATACCAAAGGATTCTAAGTTTGGGCTTAGTGGCCTTGGTTCCTCCATATCTCTTTGGTTAGGGCTGATCACATTCACATCAATGTCCATTTCTGTGTTTTCATCCCCTGTATTATGTGGTGATTGGGGATTAACATTTTCAGATGGAGTGTGTTGTTTCAGCCCAGAGAGAATATTAGCTATCTCAACTGCTGGTGATGTTTCTTGTTCAGCAGTTATGGGATCAACAGTTGGGGTTTGTTTAGTTGGTTCAGTTGTTTTGAAAGAAGGGTCAATAGTTTTTGTGTTTTTGAGTTTCTTTCTTGAAAACAAAATGGATATTGGTGCTCTTGGGGTTATTTTAGATGAATGAGACTGAGAGGAAGTTTCAGTCACATCTTTTAAAAGTGCAGATTGCACATTAGCAGCTTCAGGCATCTCAACTTCCTGAATTGCTTTTCTTTTTGGGTTGGAGGGTTTCGATTTTGGTTGTTTGGTTTGTTTAGGCTTTTTGGGAATGGTTTTGAGGATGTTGGTTCCTTAGGGACTGTGACATATGTTCCCCTTGGTCATCCTCTGGCATAAGTGCCGGTTTGTTATGCCTAGAGTATGCTTGTGAGGTTAAAGGGTTTAAAACAGTTGTTTTACCCACAAGCACCTCTTGTCCAAGTTCTTTGATAATACATTGCATGACGAACCTTGGATACAACAAAAATTTCTTTTTATCATTTTGGTGATGCAACACCAACTCATTGAAAAAGTATGAAGATGCCCTATATTTAGTTTCATTAACAATTGAATGAAAAATTGGTTGTAAGGTTGAGGACATCTGATCAGACAATCCTGTCTTTGGACTTAAACACATGATAATGTAGTGAAACAAAAGTTTATATTTTGCATCAAAATATTTATTGTAAATGGTAGTATGTGATAATGTACCTTGGTAACCACACTCTATTATGGTTGATTGAATTATTCCACTGGGAATTTGATCAGGTGCTTCAGCATCATCAAGACCTAGTCTGTTTCCCAGGGTTGCCGGTGTGATTGCCATTTCTTTCCCTTTGATCTTCGTCTTCAAGGAAATGACTTTACCATCTTCGGTAACAATCTCAGCGTTTGCCCAAAACTCATTAAGAGTGTCAGTATGGATTGGTGGGTCAATAGTGAACGCCGTGTAATATTGAGATTTAACGATCAAATCAATGATTTCATCGTAGTGAGACCATGCTTCATCTTTTTTGAAGTAGCCTCTTTGATTGTGTTCCTGTTTGAGAACTAGAGCCATTGTTTTTGATAGAACAGTTGGAGGATTCAGAGAGGGTTTTGAGAGAGGGAAGTTTTGTTTTTGAAACAATAATAATAAAAAGAGGGGTTTGAGAAGTATAATAGTCCTTTTAGGTCAAACATCTGAGAAAAATAGGAAAAGATTGTTTTGTCTTTTTTGTCTAAAACCTCTGATGAATATTTGTTTATCAGGAGTTTCCTATTTTATTCTTAAGTAGTTTTGAACTACTAAGAAGATTTTTTTTAAAATACCCCTAAAATCAATGTTTGATGATTTTATTATCATCAGCAGATTTTTCTTTTCAGAAAATTTCCCATACATTGTACATCAGTAGTTTTTCTCTCTTTTTGTTGATCAACAGAGGTTTGGAACAAAGTTAATAAACATGTAAGTGAAAGTAAAATATGTACAGAAAAATGAAAACACTTACAGAGTTTACTCAAAGTTTAGCATTCCAAGCATGGAAACTAACCTCTGAAATGTTGATGTATCAAGGGGCTTGGTGAATACGTCTACTATTTGATTAGCTGTTGTGACATGTTTCACCTGAATCTTGCCTTTTTCATAGCAATCCCAGATGAAATGATACCTGATTTCTATATGTTTTGTCTTTGAAAACTGAACAGGGTTTTGAATGATGCTAATGGCAGATTTACTGTCTACTAAGAGTGGAGTCTTGGTTTCTTTGATTCCATAATCAAGAAGTTGATATTGGAGCCAATGAATATGTGATGTACAACTTGCAGCAACAATGTATTTAGCTTCAGCTGTTGAAGTTGCCACAGATGTTTGCTTCTTTGATTGCCAAGACACAAGACAGTTTCCTAAGAATTTTCAACCACCAGATGTTGATTTTCTTGACATTTTACACCCTGCATAGTCACTATCTGAAAAGCTGTTAACTTGGTATTGCTTGAAGCAGGATACCAAATTCCTAATGTAGGAGTTCCTTTCAGATATCTGAAAATTATTTTGACATCAGTTCGGTGTGATTCCCTTATTGCAGATTGATATCTAGCAAAGACACAAGTTGAGAACATAATATCTGGTCTAGAGGCAGTTAAGTACAAAAGGGAACCTATCATACATCTATACATGGTTTGATCAACCTATTTTCCTTGATCATTTGGTTCAACTTGTGTGGTTGGTGTCATGGGAGTGGAACATGATTTACTGTCTTGTAAAGAAAATTTGTTCAATAATTCTTTAGCATATTTTGATTGATGTATAAAAGTTCCATTTGTTTGTTGCTTGATCTGCAGTCCCAAAAAGTACTGCAGTTCTCCCATTGTACTCATTTCAAATTTTGATTGCATGAGTTTCTTAAATTCATCACACAGTTTTGTGTTTGTTGAACCAAAAATGATGTCATCAACATAAATTTGAACAAGTATGACATGATTTCCAACATGCTTTATAAAAAGTGTTTTATCAACGGAGCCTCTTGTGAAGTGATTTTTGAGTAAAAAGGTAGAAAGTGTTTCATACCAAGCTCTGGGAGCCTGTTTTAGCCCATAAAGTGCTTTGTCAAGTTTGTACACCCAATCAGGATGAGCAGGATCCTCAAACCAAGGTGGCTGACAAACATACACTTCCTCTTTTATTTTTCCATATAAAAATGCACTCTTGACATCCATTTGAAAAACTTTAATTTTTTTTCCGGAAATTGCATAAGCCAAAAATAACCTGATGGCTTCAAGCCTTGCAACTGGAGCAAAGGTTTTATCATAATCAATTGCTTCTTCTTGTGAATAACCTTGTACCACCAGTCTTGCCTTGTTCTTGATAATCATACCAGCTTCATGTTGTTTGTTTCTGAAATCCCATCTTGTGCTAATTGTTAGCTTGTTTGGAGGTAAGGGACAGATTTCCCAGACCTGTTGCTTCTTGAATTGGAGCAACTCTTCTTGCATAGCTTGAACCCAGTTGTTATTTTTGAGGGCTTTTTGATATTTCTTTGGTTCCAACTGAGAAATGAATGCTGAGAAAAAGCAGAAGTTGGAAAGCTGGTTTCTTGTAAGTACCCCTGATGCAATATCACCCATGATTTGATCCAATGGATGATCCTTGTGTTCAATCAGTTGTTGTAGCCCTGTACTTGGAGATGGCTCTTGAACTTCTTCGAACAAACCACTGAGGTTGATAATATCTAATTCAGCTGTATGTTGTGGTTCAGCAGTCTGTGGAGCTAAATCAGTAGATTGATTTTGTTCATCAGCAGTTGTTGAAGTAGAAATTTGTAAAACTTTTGATGGTTTGAAAGTTGAGTTAATGACTGTGTTTGGAGTCCATAATGGAGGACTATCATCATAAAACCCTTGATCACCATAATAAGTGGGTTTAGATGAAATAACAGTCTTTTCAGGTCCGAAATGAAAACTGTCAAGGTCAAAGAGTTCAGCAGGATGTGCTTGAATGAGAGTGTGTTTTGACTCATTAAACTTGACATTCAGTGTTTTTTCAACTATCTTGGTTCTGGAATTAAATACCTTGTAGGCTTTTCAAGTGAAAGAGTAACCAAGAAAATAACCTGAATCAACTTTTGCAGCAAACTTTGAAATGGAGTCTTTGATGTTTAGAATGAAACATTAACATCCAAAAGCCCTGAAAAAGGAGATAAGGGGCTTGATGCCATGAAGAACTTCATAGGCAGTTTTGGAATGTCTTTTGTTTTGAATATAACAAGCTGTGTTGACTGCTTCAGGCCAGAAATACAAGGCCTGAATCAACTAACATAGTTCTAGCTGCTTCAATTAAACTTCTATTATTCCTTTCTACCACACCATTTTGTTCAGGGTAATGCTGAATTGTCTAACAATCCCTTTAGACAAACAGAATTCATCTAGAGTTTTGTTCCTGAACTCTGTGCCATTGTCACTCCTGATGACTTTGACAGAGAGAGAATATTGTTTCTCTACTTGTAGAATGAAGAACTTGATGATATCAGTTGCCTCATCCTTGGAGTATAAGAAGAAAACCCATGTGAATCTTGAGTAGTCATCAATGATGACCAAGCAGTATTTCTTCTTACCAAGGCTCATAATCTTGACTGGTCCAAATAAGTCCATATGGAGTAGTTGAAGACATGGAGTTGTTTTTTATTCTTCAATAGACTTATAAGAGGACTTATGTTGTTTACCTTTAAGACAGGAAACACAGTGTTCTATACACTGGTATTCCTTCAAAGGTAGACCTCTGACCAAGCCCGTTTTAGTGACTTTATTTATGGTTTTAAACTTAACATGACCAAGTCTCCTATGCCAGAGATCCGTTTTAGAAGTTGATGCTTTTGAGAAGAAGCAAGCAGTGTTGTTCAATACTTTGTCTTTTTCAATGTCCACTGCATAGACATTGCCACATCTTTTGGCTATCAGCAAAGTATGATCTTCAATGATCTTCTCTATCAACTTTTGGCCTTCTGGTGATATGATCTTGCATGCTGTTTTGGTGAAAAAGGAAGAATATCCCTTGTCACACATTTGAGAGACACTCAGCAAGTTGTATTCCAAGTTTTCAACCAGATATACCTTGTCAAACTGTATTTTACCAGAGGATACATTGCCATGTCCTAGCACATATCCCTTGGCATTGTTCCCAAGGGACACAGATCTTTCTCTTTGACTGATAAAATTACTTATCAGGTATCTGCATCCTGTCATGTGCATTGAGCCTCCACTAGCAACATACCAAATGTTATTCAAACCTCTGGAGACCCTCTACACCACATAGCAAATTAGTTAGATTTAGGAACCCAAGCCAGTTTGGCTTTGGGTTTGCTCTTGAGAACATGAACAGTTTGTTTTGGACCATTTTTAGAAATCAATGTCTTTTTGGCAATGGATTTTTCATTAAGGACAATGGTGGAGTCCTTTTGAGGACCACCATCAACTTTGGTCATCAGTAGTTTTACCAAATTCATGAGATTTTTAATCTCAGCAGTTTGTGAAACTGCTAATGATTCAGGTCCAACTACTGAAGGAGAATTTTGAGAAAAAGGCCTTTGTTGAGATTTAGTCTTTTTCTGAGAATAGGTGTTACATGGTTGTTGTTTGTTGGGATAAATAGTTTCTTCAAAATCTTGTTTGATTTGTTTTCCCACAACCAGTTGTAAAATTTTCTTGTTGTACTGATTTCCTTTTCTGTATCTACAAAATTTTGTTTTGTGGTTAAATAGACCACAAATTTCACATTCTCTTGCCTTCTCCTTCCTTTTAAATTCATCATGAGATGTGGAAGGCAAATTATTGACAGTTTTAGAGTCTTGAGTTAGGTCATCCGTAGTTTTGAGGTTCTCAACTCCTGATGTAGATGAAACTACTGTTGACTTATTGTCAACATTTTTTAACTTCTACAGGACTTTCTTTTTCAATTTTGAGAAAGTTCTGATGAAAAGATGTGCATTCTTTCATATCAGAAGTTTGATTTTGAACGATTCTACTCCTATCATCAGCAGCTTTGGGAGTAAAATCAGTTGGTGTTTCAGTATGGTTGTACCCCATGCCAAACTTAACATTTGATGCAGTTTGTTTGTTAAGTAGCATTTGGTAACCTCTACATGACTCAACCCAATTTTCACAATCAACCTTGGTGTAAGCAAGCTCTTTTCTGACATTTCCTAGGTCTTCTATCATGATTTTAATCTGTGCTTGGGTTTCAATGGCATTATTTGTTAATTTAGAAATTTCTTTTCATTTTGCAGCAAGTTTTCTTTCTAAATCACATTTCATTTGAGTATATTTTCTTTCAGAGTCATTTGCTTTGCCATGTAGATGCACATTGGTCACTCTTATGAGAGCAAAAGATTCTTTGCAAGAATTTGAACAAAGTTTTAACAATGATTCTTTTGATACCTAAGATAAGGCAATTTAGAGGTGCATCCCTCAATAGCCATTAAGGCAAAATTCTTTCTGCCATTATCAGGTTCTCCCCAGTTGATGTCATAAACTTTGTTGTCTGCATCTGGACTGCATTCAGATGTGTCAAAAGGAAGACTGCTCCAATCAACATACCCTGAAGTAAAAAGACTTTGTTGAGAGGGTTGTTAAGTTTTTGGAGGATGTTGAGCAGCTGGAATAGGAGGTATTTGTTGTTGGCACTATTGTTGAGCAGGCATCTAAACATATGGTATTTGAGGCACATATTGGATTTATGGAGCTTGTGCTTATACAAAATGAGCACTACCTTGAGTTCCATTATTCCTATTATAATTGGAGTTGAACTGATTTCCAAACTGTGGTTGGTTAAAGCTAGAGCTTCTACACTCTCTAGCAAAGTGTCCCAACTTCTGACACTTATGACATCTAAGTTTAGATTTGTTAAAACACACTTTTGTTGAAATGTTCATTCCTAGAAATTTCCTTCCTGACCTTTTATAAAATTTATTTGTTTTTATGCTTAACATGGCCAGTTGGTGTAGTATGTCCATTTCTTCTAAGTCATCACTACTGAAATTTTTTAAATCATCCATTATAAAACACATGTTATCAGTAGTTTGACTATCTTCTTCATTGTCATGACCTGGATATGACCTTTCTGATGAGATCCCAGTGGTTATGTCAATGTGGTCAAAAGATCCAAAATCATCTGAACAAGAAGGTGAGTCTTGTCCTAAAAGTGTTGTACTACCAGGAACATAGTCATCAGCTATTTTGTCAGAATTTTGTAACTTTTTCTTTTGATTTATTTCTCTTTCAAAAGTCAACAATCTCCCATGTAATTTTGTAAGAGTGAGGGAGTTAAAATCTGGTCCAGATCTAAGAACTATTGAGTATGTTTCCCATTTTTCTGTTAAAGACCTTAAAAATCTATGAAGCATAGATACAGTTGTATAGGTCTGACCATTTAACTTTAACTCAGAGATTAATGAGGAAAATCTTTCAAATTGTTGTTTCAAAGTTTTTCCATTAATGTGAGTAAATGTTTCATATTGTTAAGCAAGAATTTCTCTGGTGTTGGCAATCACCTCTTCAGTTTCTCCAAACTGTTCTTTTAGGCAGTCCCAAAGCTCTTTGGCACTTTCTCAATGTAAAAGTCCAGAGTAGATGTCATTTGGGAGAGCCATTGCCAACATAGAGAATGCCTTAGCATCAAGCTCAAGTTTTAGGAAATCTTCATCAGTGTAGTCTTTTGGTTCTTTTGGGTCTTTTGGTTCTTTTGGAATTTCTTCCTTAGTTTCAAGATTTACGTTTACTGGTTTATGGGGTCCATACATGACAGATCTCCAACAACCAATGTTGGTCTGTGACAAAGTATGTGCCAACCTTTTTGCCAGATATTATACTCATTTCTAACCAGCATAGCAGGTTTAGTGGCAGATCCAGTATTGTGAGGATCCAGTTTTGAGAATTTTGATTTGTCAAGTTTTTCTCAAAGTGATGGATGGTTAATAAAGTGAACTTTAATCCTTTATTGAATATCAATAAGAGCCTGTGTCTGATTCTCAATTTGTTAGATTGATATTCGATCAGATAAACCAGATGCTCTGATACCAATTGTTGGATCAGTTTCTCTATTTAACAGTTCTTATTTATGAACACTTATATGTTGTAGACTTATCAAAGA
Source organism: Ambrosia artemisiifolia (assembly GCA_032199755.1). Lineage (NCBI taxonomy): Eukaryota > Viridiplantae > Streptophyta > Magnoliopsida > Asterales > Asteraceae > Ambrosia > Ambrosia artemisiifolia. The sequence continues at coordinate 17,280,128 of CM063520.1, forward strand.
AGTTTGCACAACGGAATAAGTAAAGTGTTCAAGTCAAAGGATTACTTTTAATAGGAGTTATGACTCCCCCTCAATCAATGAACTAGGAAGTAAAGATTAGAATCAAATAACAGTAAATGAATATAACAGTAAATGCAGAATGATTCTCAGATATATATTGAAATGGTTAGCTACAAAGTATTTGGAAGGAAATGTTCAAGTCTAATGTGAATGTCTAAAATAGTGGGATTAACCCCTCTATTTATAGACGGAAGATTACAGTTTATTCCAAAAGCGAGGTGGACCATGAGGAACACCTGTGTCTGGTTTTGGAACTCTTGCAGCGAGAGCAACTGTATGCTAAGTTCTCGAAGTGTGACTTTTTGTTACACGAAGTACAATTCCTTGGTCATGTGGTTAATGAAAAAGGAATTCATGTCGATCAAGCTAAGATAGAAGCCATCAAAGACTGGGAAGCACCAAAGACGCCTTCTGAGGTGCGGCAATTCCTAGGTCTCGCAGGTTACTATCGTCGTTTTATTGAGGGATTTTCGAAGATTGCTCAACCCCTCACCTCTCTCACCCAGAAAGACCAAAAGTTTGACTGGGGTGACTTCGTTGTTTATTGTGATGCTTGTATTCATGGTCTTGGTTGCGTGTTGATGCAACGCGTGAAGGTTATCGCTTACGCTTCTCGTCAGCTTAAGGTTCACCAAAAGAACTATACTACCCATGACTTGGAACTGGGTGCAGTGATCTTTGCGTTGAAAATCTGGAGACATTACTTGTACGGTACCGAGTGCACCATTTATACCGATCACAAGACTCTCCAGCATATTTTCGACCAGAAGGAGTTAAACATGCGGCAGTTGAACCCCTTAATGATTATAACTGTGCTATTAAGTACCATCATGGCAAGGCAAGTGTTGTGGCAGATGCCTTGAGCAGGAAGGAATCTGCGAAACCTCGCCGTGTTCGAGCTTTACAGCTCACCATCCATTCTTCCTTACCCGACCGAATTCGTTCTACACAACTGGAAGCTTTAAAAAAGGAAAACCTTAAAGCTGAAACTATGCACAGTGGTGATAAGCATCTTGAGCTCAGGCCCAATGGCCTACACTACTTCGCAGGACGCATTTGGGTTCCTATATTCGAAGGATTACGGGAGCTTGTCTTGGATGAAGCTCATAAATCCCTGTATTCTGTTCACCCTGGCTCCGACAAGATGTATCAGGATTTGAAGATACTCTATTGGTGGCCAAACATGAAGGCTGATATAGCCTCCTACGTGAGTAAATGTTTGACTTGTGCTAAAGTCAAGGTGGAGTACCAGAAGCCGTCTGGTCTCCTGCAGCAACTTGAGATTCCTGAATGGAAGTGGGAACGGATGACGATGGATTTTGTCAACAAACTACCGAAATCACCAAGTGGTTGTGATTAGAGATGGACAAACCGGTTTTTTTTTTGACAAACCGGTCCGGTTCTTAAACCGGTTCGGTTTTTTTTAAGAGGGTAAAACCGGTTTTTGGCAAAACCGGTCCAGTTTTGAAACCGGTTTTTAGCACTGACCCCAACCATCGACTGGCATCGATTCGGACCGGGTTTAAAACCGGTTTTTCCTCCAAACCGGTCATCAAATATTCAAAATACACTATGTAAACCGGTTTTTTACTAAAAAACCGGTTTTTACCCCAAACCGGTCCGGTTTTCAAACCGGTTTCCAACCCTATTCGACCAACGAAAGTACCAACCGATGCCAATTCGACGAATCGGGTCGGTTTCAAACCGATCTGACCAAAAACCGGTTTTCCTCAAACCGGTTTAGTGGTTTTTTTTCCGGGTCGGGTTCTAAAACCGGTCTTTTTGTCCATCTCTAGTTGTGATATGATTTGGGTGATTGTCGACAGGTTGACAAAATCGGCACATTTCCTACCTATTAAGGAAACGGACGGACTTGAGCAGTTTGCTCGCATTTACCTTAAGGAGGTAGTCTCTCGGCACGGGGTGCCTGTTTCTATTATTTCTGATCGTGATTCTCGTTTCGCTTTGCGTTTTTGGAAGGCCCCGCATAAGGCCTTGGGTACTCAGTTGGATATGAGTACGGCTTATCATCCGCAAACTGACGGTCAGAGTGAGCGAACGATTCAAACCTTGGAAGACATGCTCCAGGCATCTGTTATTGATTTTTGAAAGAGTTGGGAGATTCATCTACCGTTGGTGCAGTTCTCATACAACAACAGTTACCATTCTAGCATTAAGGCAGCTCCGTTTGAGGCTCTTTACAGATAGAAATGTCGGTCTCCTCTTTGTTGGGCCGAGGTGGGCGAGAGTCAGCTCACTGGTCCGGAACTTGTGTACGAAACTTCGGAGAAAATCATGCAAATTCGTAACCGTTTAGCAGCTGCGCGGGATCGTCAGAAGAGTTATGTCGATCGCCGTCGCAAACCTTTGGAGTTCCAGGTTGGGCATAGGGTACTTCTAAAAGTTTCACCTTGGAAGGGTGTCATACGCTTTGGAAAGCGTGGCAAACTTAATTCTCGTTATGTCGGACCGTTCGCAATTCTGGAACGGATTGGACCGGTGGCATACAGACTTGACTTGCCGGCAGAGCTCGGTAGTGTTCATGTGACATGCGGTAACCAAGCATACATTTTTTTACACTGGTTTCACTGTTTACTTGCTGAATTTCGGGACTAAATTCTTTTCAACTTGGGGATGATGTGACACCCCGCATTTTCAAGATATTACTTTTACTGAACTCTAGTTAACCTCCATGTACATTCATGACTAAACACTTAACTAGGGTTAGTTAAGAAGGTCTTTCGATATGTTATGGGATAATAACATATGTTAAATGATATTAAAGCACGTTATAACTAGGAAGGTTTTGTCTTGACACAAACACGAGTCCTGTATCCCGAACGTTGGTGATTTGTCAAGCATACATAATCATATGATCTATTGGGTGATGATAAAGGTGAATTAACATGCGTATGTGAATTACGTGTTTATGTGAATTACACGTTATGTGTATTACTGTTTAATAGATAGTCAGTACGTAAACTTTACGAAATATGTGCACTTATGATGAACATAATATGAATTGCTAAAAGCAGTAGTTTTACATGAGCTAGCGTGATTAATATTGACGGGATTAATCACAAGAGTTAGATAGGGCTAACGGGCTCACTTATCAGATAATAATCACGGGAGCCCGAGTCCTTGGCCCATAACCCAACCCTAGAGTGTAATATTTATATAAAAAAAAATAAAACATCAAACCCTACATCCTTGTTGGCGCCGTGAGCTTTCAAGAGGATTATCCTCTTCTTCACTTTCAATCTTTCAACAATCTCTCACTAGTTCAAGTTGATTTGGGTGTTATCTTGGGATTTCAAGGATTCTAGCAATTGAAGGTATACGTTTTATGTGTTTTATGATAAATAATAATACTAGAAAAGTTTAAAAACCCTAAAAACTATCCATATAGAATCGCAAATCATGAGTAATAAGATGTTTTTGATGTTTGTTATGAGTGTTGATGAATATTGATGATAATAATCATATCTAGGGTATGTGATAAGTAGATACAAGGATTTAAACATGATAATATGGATTTGATGGTGTTAATATGATTTTATTACATGATTATAGATTATTGAGAATGATTAGGGTTCATGAGTATCATGTTATGAAAGTTCTGATTTCTGACAGATTCGTTAGGGTGTTTTGTAGGGTCTATATTGTGATGTTAAGGTGATTGTTTTGATGATTTCTTTGCATGATTGTATTTTACGTGGTCTTACGTTTTCATAATGGGTAAAACCATCAGATTTGGACATCTTTTGAGTGGTTTTTGGAATTTTGTTTGATTAAAGGTCATATCAGATTTTGGGAATTATAAATTGGGTCAACTTTAAACGGTTATAACTCGAGATTTACAAAGGGTCAAGTTATGAAATTTGGACAGTAGGTCAACATTGGAAAAAATTAGCTTTTCCAATTGGATTCACCTCTTTTGGGTGAATACACAATTTTTGGGAATTTTTCTACTAAACTGACCTGCTGTGGAAATTTTCTGGACATAGCTGTGTTGTACGAATTTTAATAATTTTTGTGTTTGTTTGTGAGACAAAACAAAAATATGGGTTATCAAATGAATCCCAATGAATATTCAGTAAAAATTTGAGAGTTTAATTCGTTCGTTAAGTATTTTAAATAATTCATTTTTCACAGCGTACAATCTGCCATGAAAATGCAGATTGTGTAAGGGATGTTTACGTGACTATTTGAAGTCTTATATGGTATGTATTTGACATGAACTTGCATGAATACTTATATGAGATGTGTATGAGGTATAAAATTAATAATCAATATGATCACCAACGGGATACGTAGGACTTACCTGTGCATGTAGAGTCATTAGGTGTCACTACACGGTTTGAACTTTAAAAGTCTTGGACAAACGAGTTGTATGGTGTGTTGGTTATGCACATATACTCACCTAGTGACATTTGTAATAGGGAGTCGGTAGCTCATTTCTGTTTGAGGAATTTGGATTCTCACATGCAACCTAAGGTGAGTTTCACTACTCTTTTCTCAAAAGCATGCGTCTCTGGTTTGAGACAACTTATTAAACTTTTTCTAGTCCAGTTTGGGACTACTTTTGCATCCCAGGTTTTGGGATGCTGTGACTCCTTGTGTGGGTCGGGTTTTCGATTCCTTGTGTGAATCACACTTTTATCAGTTTTGTATTTTAACTGTCCCTTGTGAACTAAACACTCTATCTTGAAAGTCCTTACTATTTTATTGGGTTAATCGCTGGAGGCGAATGGGGTATTAGTTAGTAGCGCTATTAGGTTGTGCAGCAACCTCATGCCTGAGGTGCTTGGGTCACGGGCATGAACTTCTGACCACTTTACTTACTAGTGTTGATAGACACTAGTGTTGAGGCACTATAACATCTGTATGTTTCCCAATAACCACTGTTTAGTTACATTGAGTGGGTTAGCTACCCCTGACAAGCTTAAAACTAATGGTTTAAAACTTTGGTAACTTTATACCTACTACTTAAACTGTGAACTCACCGACTTTATGTTGACACACGATATACATGCTTTTGCAGGTAGTTAGCTTCCGGTGTCACAATTAGGAAGTACCGCACGTTCACTGCATTGGGGTCTTGGGCATACACCTAATTTACATATCGTGCTTTTACGTTTCCTTTCATATGGTTTTAATTTGGGCGCGTTGTTTTGCGCATGGTTTCTAAAAGCTTTAAATTTGGTTTACGCTTCCGCAGCTTAAATAAACTTGATTTTTGAAAACGAACTAAATGGTTTGGGCATTTAGCGTTCGTTCATATGACTTATGGCTATGGGATCCTGGTGTGTCATGCGCCTCGCGGTAAAGCCCCACAGTGGAAATTTGAGGGTGTGACAGATTGGTATCAGAGCCATTGGTTATAGTGAACTAGGACTGCATGTTGAGTCTAGTCTATAACTGTCATAGTATAAGCGTTGCATTAGTTACACTCACAACTCTAGTGCACATTGGTTACTTTCCTTGAATACGTATACTAAACCTTCATGTTGCAGGGAATTATGTCGTTTTCTTCTCATAACCCCATTTCTGAACGCACTAACCAGACTGAACCTGTGACGAATCATCAACCTTTAGGTTCGGAGGCTAGTCCATGGACATGGTATCCTCACGTGATACGTACGTGGGTGACGAGTAGTGGGGTGCCTGATAATGTACCTCCCATTCTGGACTCATGGGAGAGGTCCATTGCAGGAATTGTTAGGCATTTTTGTACTGAGTTCGATACCGTCTTCTCATATATTCAGTGTTTCAATTGGTGGCAAGAGACCTCTGATAATCGTTTAAGGCATATAGAAAGGAGGATGGGTCAGATGATGGTTGAGTTGGCCATAGCTAGACAGGAAGTGGCTGACAGAAAGAGGGAGTTGACCGCCACTAGACGAGAACTAAACACCGTTCGTGATAGACTCTTGGAAGTTCTGGCTCAAGGAGAGGAAGAACAAATGGAAGAGGAGAATGAATAGGAGGCAGAAGAACTTGAGGCAACATTTGTGGGAAACTTTGAACCAGGTGAAGAGGCAAATTCGGATGAGCCGATTTAGATCAGGATCGAAGCTGAGAGCAAGGATGAGAAACCAGATATGTGTGCGGATCGTGAGGACGATTGATACTTATCTTGTTTTGAACCTAATTTTTGATTTGTTTCTTTCATGATTTCAAGACAGTGTAGTCGACTGGATATTTGTTGAATCTTGGATTTTATTTCTAAGCTATCGGTGTCGGTCTTTCATTTTATCTTGCGATTGGGATTCATTCTATATTCTAGTTTGCATGTACTGCGTGAGAACGATTACAAGATGAACATTTTTATTCTTTCTTTCTTTCCTTACCCTTGAGTGTAATGTAAGTCTAGAACTACGATGGTTAGAAGGGGACATGGTCAGGAAAAGATTAACATGATTTAGGCAAATCTGGTCACGCAAATTTACGGCAGGCTGGTTGAGGCCCTTGCAGCTTTTGGAGCTGGTAACAACTCTTTAACCTATTCTAACTTCTTCTGGATGATTTCCGCTAACCACCGGTTATCTTACACCTGTTTGTGCATACTTTTCTTTCCTTTTTATAAGCATAGATAAGACTGAGTTCTTATGATCAACAGTAGAGTGGTTGATGCCCTCTCATCTTTCTAGGCAGGTAAAGGTCTATCCTGCTAAATCACTCTTTTCCCTTGATTTCCGCCATTGAACTTTCTTAATCCTTGAATGCACATGCCACAACAACAACCCTCTAGCGTATTACCAAGCCTTATATAGGTTGTAAATTTCAATAACTCCAACAAGTCTGAAGGACGGTTGGGTCTGAGATTGACGCATACCCTACCAACCACATGAGCTAGCTACACTATGTACAAATCTAATTAACCTACCCTACTGGTAAGTTGAGCACTTCACAACAAGAGTGGATCCCACTGATTTGTGGCATGATCACTGCAACCCACCTACCCAGAATCTAATAAATCTTCCACCTAGCCCACAGACTTCCTAGTGATGTTGATGAGCATGGTATTTTTCCAAAGCATGGTGCTTCATCTTTTACCTTCGATAATAGCAAGAGAACGTAGAGTAGTGTGGAGTATAAGTTCTCCAACAGCAATCACTAGTATATCAACAACAACGAGGTGTTGGAAAAAGGTGTTCCTAGTGTGAGAGTGAAACCTACTTCACGAAGAACTGTCCTCAGCTCAACCACGAAAGCAACAATGGCAACAATAACCTTAATGGTGCTCGAGGAATAGCTTACGTAGATGGATCGGGAGAAGCCAAGAACGACAACCTTGTGCTTGTGAGTACGTCTTCTGTGAAGGATAATCTTGTTGCTGTTCTTTTCGATTTCGGTGCGAATATCAGCTTTGTGTCTTTAAAACTTAGCAAATTCCTAGGGCCAGCCCTTAATCTTCTTGAGACCCCACACTCTTAAGAGCTAGATAATGGTAAGCCTGTTGAGGTGACCCATGTTCATCGCGATTGTAAGCTCGAACCGGATGGTCATTTGTTTGACATCGACCATATACTTATCACTCTGGGAAACTATGATATTGCAGTTGGCATGGACTGGTTGTCCAAGCAACGTGTTGAAATTCACTGTTAGGAGAATTTTTTTTTTCGTATCCCTCTTCCTAGTGGAGAACTTTTATCTATTCAGGGTGATCGTGGTGGTACCACAGTGGGTGTCATCTCATTTTTGAAAGCCCAAAAGTGTATTCGAAAGGGCTATCCAGCCATTCTGGCTAACATTTCTGACATTTGAACTGAAGTTGAAACAAGGATTGAGGACATCCCTGTAGTTCGCGATTTCCCAGAGGTGTTCCCAGGGGTCCCACCTGTTCGACAAGTGGAGTTCCATAGTGATTTTGCACCTGGAGCAGCTCCAGTTACACACGCACCATATCGCTCAGCACCAGACGAAATTCAAGAACTATCTACCCAACTCCAAGGGTTGTTGGACAGGGGTTTTGTTAGACTTAGTTCTTCACCTTGGGCAGCCCCAGTTCCGCATGTGTATTGGCTATAGAGAGCTGAACAAGGTGACTGTCAAGAACCGTTACCCATTTCCACATATTGATGACTTGTTTGATCAACTCTAAGGTTCGAGTTACTATTTTAAGACTGACTTGAGGTCGGGATACCATCAGATGAGGGTCCGAGAGAAGGATGTGGCGAAGACAGCCTTTCGAACTCGTTATGGGCATTATGAGTTTCTTGTAATGCCATTTGGGTTAACCTATGCACCGACTGTGTTCATGGGTCCTATGAACCGCGTGTGTAAGCCTTATTTGGACAAATTCGTCATAGTGTTCATAAATGACATATTGATCTATTCCAAGAGCAGGGAAGAGCATGAGAAACGCCTGCAGTTGATCTTGGAATTCTCGAGAAATGAGCAGCTGTATGTGAAATTCTCTAAATGTGTCTTCTGGATTTGGGAGGTCCGATTTCTAGGACATGTGGTCAACGAGACACGAATATATGTCGATTCTGCCAAGATTGAGGCAATTAAATAGTGGGAGGCTCCTAAGACCCCTACATAGGTGCGCCAATTCTTTGGTCTTACGGGATATTATTGCAGATTCATTGAGGGATTCTCTAAGATCGCTTAATCCCTCATTACTTTGATGCGAAGGGTATTACTTACAAGTGGGGAGATGCCCAAGAATCTGCTTTTCAATTGTTAAAGGTAAAGCCTTGCAGTGCACCCATACAATCACTACCCGAGGGTACAGGGAATTTGTGGTGTACTGTGATGCGTCTGTCCAAGGTTTAGGGTGTGTGCTGATGCAGTGCGATAAGGTGATCGTGTATGCTTCGCATCAATTGAAAGTTCACGAGGAAAATTGCATCACCCACGACTTGCAACAAGGAGCGGTGATTTTTGCTCATAAAAATTTAGAGGCATTATCTATATGGAATGAAGTGTACGATCTTTATTAATCATAAGAGCCTTCAACATGTATCTGACCAAAAAGGGGCTGAACATGCGACAGCGTCGTTGGGTCGAGCTCCTGAATGATTACAACTACTCTGTCAACTATCATCCGGGGAAAGATAACATAGTGGCGGATGCCCTCAGTCGTAAGGAAACTGAACCCAAGCGGGTGCGATCCTTACAACTCACTATCCATTCTAGTCTTCCTGATAAGATTCGAGAAGCCCAGGTCGAGGCTTTGAAAGAAGAAAACGTAGAGCTGGAAACCTTGCATAGTGCTGATAAGCACCTGGAGCGGAGGACAGATGGTCTTAAGTATTTCATGAATCGAACTGGATTCTACATTTGGGGATCTCAGACAACTCATGCTTGACGAAGATCACACCTCTCGTTATTCAGTACATCCTGGTTCGGATAAGATGTACCGATATCTCACAAGTCTTCACTGGTGGCCAAACATGAAAGCTGAGATAGCCACTTGTGTCAGTAAGTGCTTGACGTGTGACAAGGTTAAGATTGAGTATTAAGGACCTTTGGGCCTACATCAGCAACCGGAATATTTCCACGTGGGAATGGGATGGTATATCCATGAGCTTCATTACCAAGCTTCCTAAGACATCCAGCGGGCACTATGTGATTTGGGTCATTGTTGACCATTTGACTATCATATTCGATCGCGACTCGCGATTTTCTTCTCGTTTTTGAACTACTCTCCAAGATGCATTGGGGACTCGCTTAGATATGAGCACAGCCTATCACCTTCAAACGAATGGGCAAAGTGAACGTACCATCCAAACGTTGGAAGATCTGCTACAAGCGTGCGTGGTGGATTTTGGCAACAGTTGAGATAAGCACTTGCCTTTGATTGAATTCTCGTATAACAACAGCTACCACACTTCGATACAGTGTGCGCCTTTTGAGGCAATTTATGGACGCAAGTGTAGGTCTCCCATCTGCTGGACTGAAGTTGGGGATAGCCAGCTAACAAGTCCCGGACTTGTGCACGAAACTTCTGAGGAGATAGTGCAAATCAGAAATCGGATGGCTGTTGCTCGTGATCGACAGAAAAGTTACGCTGATAAGCGTAGGAAACCTTTGGAGTTCCAGGTTGGGGACAAAGTTTTATTGAAGGTGTCACCTTGGAAGGGGTGATACGCTTTGGAAAACGGGGAAAATTGAACCCGTGATATGTAGGACCACTCGAGATTGTCGAAAGGATTGGTCCAGTAGCTTACAGCTTAAACCTGCCTGATGAACTCAGTAGGGGTGCACAATGTATTCCACGTATTTAATCTAAAGAAATGCTTATCTGATACAACACTGGTGGTGCCACGGGAGTAGATCCAGGTGGATGATCAGATACGGTTCGTGGAAGAACCACTGGAGATTCTTGAGCGGGGCATCAAGAAACTCAGACAGAGCACCAAACCTATTGTTAGGGTGCGATAGAATTCCCGTCCAGGACAGGAATACACGTGGGAACGCAGGGATTAAATGCGGCTTAAATACCCACATCTTTTACTGCACCTGAACATGCGCATGAACCAAGCTCTAAACGTGAAGCGACTCACTCAAAGTGAATTTCGGGGCGAAATTCCTTTCAACTTGGGGATGATGTGACATGTGGTAACCAAGCATACATTTTTTACACTGGTTTCACTGTTTACTTGCTGAATTTTGGGACGAAATTCTTTTCAACTTGGGGATGATGTGACACCCCGCATTTTCAAGATATTACTTTTACTGAACTCTAGTTAACCTCCATGTACATTCATGACTAAACACTTAACTAGGGTTAGTTAAGAAGGTCTTTCGATATGTTATGGGATAATAACATATGTTAAATGATATTAAAGCACGTTATAACTAGGAAGGTTTTGTCTTGACACAAACACGAGTCCTGTATCCCGAACGTTGGTGATTTGTCAAGCATACATAATCATATGATCTATTGGGTGATGATAAAGGTGAATTAACATGCGTATGTGAATTACGTGTTTATGTGAATTACATGTTATGTGTATTACTGTTTAACAGATAGTCAGTACGTAAACTTTACGAAATACGTGCACTTATGATGAACATAATATGAATTGCTAAAAGCAGTAGTTTTACATGAGTTAGCGTGATTAATATTGACGGGATTAATCTCAATAGTTAGATAGGGCTAACGGGCTCACTTATCAGATAATAATCACGGGAGTCCGAGTCCTTGGTCCATAACCCAACCCTAGAGTGTAATATTTATATATATAAAAAAAATAAAACATCAAACCCTACATCCTTGTAGGCGCCGTGAGCTTTCAAGAGGATTATCCTCTTCTTCACTTTCAATCTTTCAACAATCTCTCACTAGTTCAAGTTGATTTGGGTGTTATCTTGGGATTTCAAGGATTCTAGAAATTGAAGGTATACGTTTTATGTGTTTTATGATAAATAATAATACTAGAAAAGTTTAAAAACCCTAAAAACTATCCATATAGAATCGCAAATCATGAGTAATAAGATGTTTTTGATGTTTGTTATGAGTGTTGATGAATATTGATGATAATAATCATATCTAGGGTATGTGATAAGTAAATACATGGATTTAAACATGATGATATGGATTTGATGGTGTTAATATGAGTTTATTACATGATTATAGATTATTGAGAATGATTAGGGTTAATGAGTATCATGTTATGAAAGTTCTGATTTCTGACAGATTCGTTAGGGTGTTTTGTAGGGTCTATATCGTGATGTTAAGGTGATTGTTTTGATGATTTCTTTGCATGATTGTATTGTACGTGGTCTTACGTTTTCATAATGGGCAAAACCATCAGATTTGGACATCTTTTGAGTGGTTTTTGGAATTTTGTTTGATTAAAGGTCATATCAGATTTTCGGAATTATAAATTGGGTCATCTTTAAACAGTTATAACCCGAGATTTACAAAGGGTTAAGTTATGAAATTTGGACAGTAGGTCAGCATTGGAAAAACTTGGCTTTTCCATTTGGATTCACCTCGTTTGGGTGAATACACAATTTTTGGGAATTTTTCTACTAAACTGACCTGCTGTGGAAATTTTCTGGACATAGCTATGTTGTACGAATTTTAATAATTTTTGTGTTTGGTTGTGAGACAAAACAAAAATATGGGTTATCAAATGAATCCCAATGAATATTCAGTAAACATTTGGGAGTTTAATTCGTTCGTTAAGTATTTTAAATAATTCGTTTTTCACAGCGTACAATCTGCCATGAAAACGCAGATTGTGTAAGGGATGTTTACGTGACTATTTGAAGTCTTATATGGTATGTATTTGACATGAACTTGCATGAATACTTATATGAGATGTGTATGAGGTATAAAACTGATAATAATCAATATGATCACCAACGGGATACGTAGGACTTACTTGTGCATGTAGAGTCATTAGGTGTCACTACACGGTTTGAACTTTAAAAGACTTGGACAAACGAGTTGTATGGTGTGTTGGTTATGCACATATACTCACCTAGTGACATTTGTAATAGGGAGTCCGTAGCTCATTTCTGTTTGAGGAATTTGGATTATTCACATGCAACCTAAGGTGAGAAGATCTACAAACCTCTCCTATATCATAAACAAGAGAAGATCTAAGGTGTGTTCTTGATCTAAAATCCATTTTAAGCATTTTTGATTCGTTTTATTAAACCCCAAAGGTCCAGATCTGTTCTAAGATGGTTTTCATGGTTAAAAAACATTTCTAACACCTTTCTAAACAAAACCCTATCATAAAACATGAGTTTTCACTCAATTTAACATATGTTAATGATGTATTAGGATGTGTTATGTATTGTTTGATGATTATATGATGATTAGATGTTATAGAAATATTCTAGGACTGTTATTGATGATGAGTTTTGATTATCTTAGGTTGTGGACTGTTGGATATTGATGTTTTGCTCATTTTGGGGATTTTGTTAGATCTAGGGGTTTGATTCTTGTTGTTATTATGGAGGAAATGATTGGGGGTTTTCATACACTTAATAATCTGAGCAATTTAGGGATGATTATTGAATGATTTCATAAAGTTTCCAAATCGGGTAAAGTTTTCATGCATGATGTGACATTTCCATAATTTTGCCATTTTGGGTAAACATTAAAACGGACTGATTTTGGAGTAAAATTTGTTGGGTTTTGTGGGGATATGTTATCCAAATTTGACTGCTGTGTTTCGTGATGTTTTCGGACTGTTTTCATGCCAATTGATGCGTTTTAGAACATTGGTTGCAGACTGGGTCGAACCAGGTCTCATTTGACCTGTCGTGGGGTCGAATGAGAGTCCTGTGGGTCAAACCAGTCTTGAACAGGTCGAACAGAACTTTATTTGGTTGAACGAACTTGATTTAGGTCGAATTAACACATGTTAAGGTCGAATTAAAATGTGTTTAGGTCGAATGAACTTGAAATAGGTTGCATGAACTTATGAAAGGGTCGAATGAACATAATTTGGGTCGAACCAAGACTATTGGGGTCGTATCAAACCCACTTTCATTCTGATTCGACCCAACTACCTCATATGTGCGATTTTGATGCAAACTAAGTATTTTATGCATGAACCTTGCATGTAATCTATGTGTACTTGATTAGTTTATGTAATGGGTCACCAACGGGTTGTCGGTTCAATCTGGTGTGTTGGTTTAACAGTCAAACACGTTTTCAAACATACTTAGTCATGATCTGGACAATCGGGGACTAGATAACCTTAGGGTTATTACTCAAAACACTTATACAAACTTTCATGATAGATGTTAGGATCTGAGTTTGATTGTTTTGATAGTTTAGATGAATAATGAAATAAATGAAGTGAAGTATAAATGGAAAGTGCAGCGGAATGATAAACTGTAAATCAAAACAAGAGAATAAATGTTTTTAATCGAAAGCTTTCATTAATTGAAAGGTTACAATTGTACAAGTACTCCCCCTCAGCCTGATCACTCAGAGAATGTTTGTCTAAGAGAATGACTAGAGTGATGAATAGAACAGTACAATCACTGTTCTATTTATAGACAAATCTAAACCTCTGATGATCACAGCTGACGTCACCTAGACAGCGACCTCTAACAGAATAACAACATAAAACATCTGCTAACTACAACTACTGTTACATTCAAAACACTACTAACATAAACTACTGTAAAAGAAAACTCTGATGGTCTTGTATCATCTGTTGGATCCAAAGTGCTGTTGGTTCCAACAGACCTTTGTCTTCAGTACTTGATCAGCAGTTGTTTCTACATCAGATCTTTATTCATCAGTTGTTTGTTCAGCAGACCTTTTAGCAGCAGCAGTTGTCTTCATCAGTTGTTTGGTGTAGCAGTTGTTAGGGTCAACAGTCTTTTGGGGAAAGTATCTTGAATCTACTGATTATTCAAAGGATCAATTTGATAGAATATTTTGGCTTTCTAATCATCTGTTCTTCTCCAGGTCAGCAGACCTAACAATCTCCCTCTAGAACAGATGATGCCAAAACTAAGCTTTATTCTTGATCTTTATTTCTCATCAGACTTTCTTTAATTTGACCTTTGAGTTGTAATTCAAAGCTCAATGAGAAGAGGTCTTCATCATCTCTTTCCAGCTCTAGATTCAGCAGTGTTTGGAGATCTTCTGCACACAGGCCATGAGCATCATCCATGCTGAGTTTCTGAATCTTTCCATCTGATCTGAGCAGAGTCAATTCATGGGTGTCTTTGTTGGACTTCCATTTTAGAATTTTAGAATCAGTGGAATGGCTGGGATGCATCTTTATTTTGGATGTGTTTGGTGAAGGAGGTCTTCCAATGATTTCTCTGAGTCTTTCAGATGTTGGATCAGAGAAGTAGCGGATTTGGATGAAGAGTCCCTCTTTCACAAAAGTATCAGCAAACTTTTTCTGATCTTTTTCTGACATCTCCTTCTGCTTTTTGAATTGTCTTCTTGCAGCAATGGATAAATCAGAAGTGTCCAGTAAGCTGTCTAAGGTAAAAGCCTGTTGAGGTCTCTTTAACATTGGCTCATCAGCATAAACAGGTTTTCTTGGCAAGGTAGGATCTTTCTTCCTGTTTTCTTCTAACTTCTTGTAAGTTTCAACCAATCTTAGCTCAGACCATCTTGCCACAGATTTCATTTCTCCATAATCAGCAGCCACAATCTCTTGTCTCATTCTTTTAAACTTCAGGGCTCTGGCTGGATCTCTGCCTTTGCTGAAGTCAGGGGCAGAGACCTTTGATGGAGGATTCTTGGCTATTTCTTCAATTCTTATTAATTCTTCTCTGAGTGCATGAGTGGTCCAGCCTGCAAACTGTTTCTTGTTTGCTTTATAAGGCATGGATGCCAAGATTTGTTCAAGAAGAGAATCCCTGACCTCCCTTTCCATGTCACTGCTGAGAGGCATGGAAGACATTGAGTTGCTCAGGGTCTTAGCAAAATCTTCAATCCTTCTCAGTTTGCTAAGCTCTGCTGAATGGATGCCCTGAGCACTCCTGTCATCTTTCCCTTTACATTTCTCTTTGATTATGGCATCTGCCTGTTCAGCCTTGTATTTCTGATAGGTATCAATGTTTAAGGGAACAGGAAAAACTTTGAGAGATGGGAAAGATCTTTCTGATGGCTGATCAGTATTGTAGAAGGATTGAAGTTCCCCCTTGAGTAGATCAAGTTCAAGAGGATACTTCTCAGCCAATGGTGTGATGGTTGGTGGTGGTCTATGTGATTTGAATTGTGAGGTGTGTGGTGAGAATGATGAGAGTGGAATGGCATTTAAGGGTTGTGTGAGTGGAGCATTGGGTGGTGTGGTGTGAATGTTTTCATCTTGTACAACAAAAGTAGACTTTCTTTTTCTGCTGTACAAGATTTTTGGTGATGGTGATGTTGCAGCAGTGGTTGGGTTAACCTCTGTTGTTTCTTTTGTAGAACCAGCAGTTGTTTGGGGTTTTGGTTGTGAAGTGGATGTAGTAGTAGGTTTGGTGATATCAGATGTTTTGGTGGCAGTGGTTGTAGTAGCAGTGGTTTTGGTGGCAGTGGTTTTGATAGCAGTGGTTTCAGCATCAGTGGTTTCAGTAGTTAGTTTAGATGGTGGTTTCCTTGTATGTTTTGCAGAGATTTTCTTTCTTTTAGAGGAACCCACATCTTCAACTTCTTGCTGCTGTTCCTTTTTCAGCTGAATCAACCTTTCTGCTTTAAGCTCCAGAGTGCCAGCCCTCTTAAGCTTGTCTTCAGCCGCCTTATCAGCTTTTTCATTAGCAGAGGTGTCAACTTCCTTTGCTTTGCTGGTCTTGGCAGTTTCAGCAGCAGCAGAGGTTTGAACACTTGGTTGTTGTTGTTTTTGTGGTGCTGCTTGGGTAGACTCTGGTTTGTCAGCAGACTTTGATTTACCCTTTTGAGAGGGTGGACAACCAAAGGGATCTAACTTTGGCAACCTATCTCTGCTACTCTCCCCCTTTTTGGCATCATCAGCTGTAAATGCATCATCATCATCATCTCTGAGAATTGTGGTAGGGGCAGAGCCAATAGTCTTTAGCAGGTGGTCCTTGATCACTTTGATATCTGCCTTGGTGTCATTGAACCTGGCATCCACCATATTTCTGATCATTTGCATATAGGTCTCTTGAGTCTGATCTGCTAGTTTCCTGTGAGCTATGATGATGGGGGAAACAGATTTCCATAGCTCACTAGCAATATTAGCTGTGGATGGTTGACTTTTGGTTAGGTTAGCCAAGGTTTCCAATATTGACTTGACATCAGATTTGATGTCAGCAACAGAGGTTTCAATGGATTAAACTCTATCCGTCAATTCTTGGTATTTTAATCCATCACCTAAGTTAATATGATCATCTGAATTCCTACCAGTGGTAGTTTTAACTGGTTCAGTCCTAGGAGGTGAGTCCAGGGAATGAGAACCAGATGCCCCTTGGTCTTGGTTCTGGGGACTTCCAACTGATTTTGGGGACACAATTGTGGCCTCATCAGTTGTTGCCTTCAAGGAAGTCTTAGCTATGTAACCACTGTCCTGTTGTGAGACAATGGTCTCTACATCAGTAGTAGCTGCTTCTCTTGAAAACTCACCAAGAGTTACATTGAACTCTGGGAGTGTAACCTCCTCTTCTGTTTGTGGGTTGGCTGATTGATTTTTCTCAGGCCCAGTCACTTGTGGGGGTAGACTCTCATTGATGGGTGAAGGAGAGGAACTGAGATTATCCTGAGTTTTATCAATAGCCTCAAACAGAGGTTGCATGGTTTGAGGGACATGTTGTGATGAAGGTGGAGGAGTGAGAAGAGAATTAGCCCTGGGAGAGGGGCTAGTGAACATATGATCAAGTGACTCATATGCTTCATTATGTGGTTCCCTTTGGCTTACAACATGATCCTTTTGTGAGGATGCATGAGGAGTCTGTTTGGGTTGAGATATTTCCAACTGTTGTGAGGAAGTAACAACAGTGGTTTCAGGTTGCTTTTGTGTTGCAACAGGGTTTTCTTCTGGTATCTCATCTTCCAGAAGTCCCTTTTTAGGTGTGGAGGTGGTTTTTGTAGATGGACGTTTTCTTTTGGATGTGGCTGGTGTGGGTTTCACAGCACTGGATGAAGTGCCATTATCACTAGGAGTAGTGGGCTCAACAACAGAGGTTTGAACAACAGTTGTTGTCTTGGACCTCTTTGTTTGTGTTTTGGAAACTTTTGACACTTTTGACACCTTTTCTTGGGTAGTGGAACCCAACATTCTTGTGAAAGTTTCATCAGTTAAACTTTTCATTTGAAAAGACTCACCCTTTTGAAAATCATTTTCTGGTAAAACCTTTTGAAGGATTACACTAAGAATTCTTGGGTAAAGTAAAAAAGCGTTGTTTGAGCCAGATTTTATGGCTTTCACATTTGAAACTAACTCCATAAACAGACCCTGGGATAGATTGAAGTCAGAGTCTGACAACATAGCATACCCCAAGTACTGAATCCTTAATGGGATTTCATAGAAGGATGTGGTCTTAGCCGAGGCACAGAGAAGGAGAGTATGGAAGAAAAATTTCATGACTGGAGGGAAAAACTTTTTGAAAAGAGTTGATCCAGTCATTTGAGCATCATACCCTCTTTCCTGAAACTCTGTGTGAAGCTCTGTTTTAGGAAAAGAGTCCTTACCTGACAGGTCATTGAGGGAGAAGGTTGTGGATATTAATTCAGGTGTGATGGAGATGCTTGTGGCTCCAATTTTTGAAATAATGGATGTACGCTTTTTGTCTTGAAGCAAGACTTCAGCTTTTGACCAGAATTCTTGGAGGGTTTCAAGATGGATGGGAGCATCAGCAGTTAGGATGGTTTTGTATTTGGAATTTAAGATGATGTCGATGGTGGAATGAAATGGAACGTTTTCGTCTGTTTTGACCAGATATGGTAGGTAATTATGGGTGGCTTTGGTTTGAAGATCCATTGTAATGGATTTGATTAAGGGTTTGAGGAAGAAGAAGGTGGTCTGAGTATTTTCAATACAATGAGACAGTAAAACTGCTGTTGGGGGAAAAACAGGGTTTTATAGCCTCTGGTGAAACCGCTGATGTGGCCAAACTCTGCTTTTGAGAGCAGACGTGGCAAACATCTGATGGTTAAACATCTGATGGTATACAGCTGTTTTGCAAAAGTCTGTTGCCAACAGCTGTTGTTTAACCAAAAGACTGATGAAATAACAGTTGCTTTATCTGATCAGATGTTTGAAACAGATTTTTCAACCAACAGTGGATAGAATGAAACAGTGGTTGTTTTATCTGATCAGATGTTTGAAACAGATTTTTTTATCCAAAAGAGCTATTTTTAAGGAGAAAATTGATTTTCTGAAAACATTTTAATGTTTTTATTGAAAACATTTTTGTTGTTTTAGTCCATGTTCAGCATTCCAATTCTAGAGATCAAGTCTGTAAAGGTAGATGTGTCTAAAGCTTTTGTCAACACATCTGCCAACTGATCCTCTGTTGGAACATGGTGCAGAGAAATCAAACCTTTTTCATAGCTATCTCTGACAAAATGATGTCTGATGTCTATGTGCTTTGTGGTTGAATGAGAGACTGGATTTTTGATGATATTTTCAGCAGCTTGACTATCCAACATGAGTGGAGTCCTTAGTGCAGTTATCCCAAAATCCAGCAATTGATTTTGAAGCCACATGAGTTGGGCTATACAGCTTGCAGCAGCAATGTATTCAGCCTCAGCTGTTGAAGTTGAAACAGCTGCTTGCTTTTTGCTCTGCCAAGAAACTAAGGCATTACCTAGAAACTGGCACCCTCCTGATGTGGACTTTCTTGTGGTGTGGCAGCCAACAAAATCACTATCTGAATAACCTGAAATCTCAATGTTTCCATTAGCAGGATACCAGATACCAAGTGTGGGAGCACCTTCTAGGTATCTGAATATCCTTTTCACAGCAATAAGGTTTGACTTTTTGGGTGAAGCCTGGGATCTTGCACAAACACAGGTGGCAAACATAGTGTCTGGCCTAGATGCTGTTAAGTACAATAAAGACCTGTAGAGGATGAATTCGACAACTAAAACAGGATTATATGATCATACAAGTTGCTAAACCAGGTGCGGAAACCCTAGCTTAGAACAAACTGATATAAACTCAATCAAAACACAATCAAAGTCATTTTAAAAGCTTTTCATAGATTAACTCTTTGATAAACTTGGTTACAACTTGATAACAGTTAATCTAGCACACTTCTAAACACTCTCAGACCTCTCTGGAACACACACCAAAAACACACACTCTAAATGACTCGCTTAACATTACAAAAACCCAAAATCTATTTATAACAGCTGCACATTCGCCCCTTTTCATTGGTCGAATGTAGGCTTTTCCACATTCGCCCACAGCTTGTGGTCGAATGTGTCTTCTGTGTCATCCTGTTCCAGATTCGTCCACTTTATCAGCTACCTTCGTCCACTTCTATTCACCTTCGCCCATTCTGTTTTCCTTCGCCCCTTAACACATGTTAACATCTAATCATTAGTCGCAAAAACGCATCTACAAACTCCCCCTCGACTATTGATTAGATCGTTTTCTGTCTTCATCCATGGCTTTGTTCAGCAGCTTGATTCTAAGCAAACTCTTCTGTTCTTTCGTCATTTCCGGCTCTAATTTCCTCTTTACCGGCTTTGACACATTAGCCATCTTCACCTTCTTGCCAAGCTTCCCCTCCAAATTACTTCCAGCATTAATGTCATAAGCAAAGCAAACACCCACAACTTGTGTGTATTTCCTTGCTTGATCTGCATCGTTTGGCTCATAATGAATCGGATTATAAAAGAGCATGATGATGTCTTCGAAGGTGCAATTGATCAACCACATAGGATCAAATACATGAACATGCTTGTATTTGTCCTTTCCGTCTCTCAACACAATCACCGCTTCTGCCTTCCTCCAATCATAATACCAGAATATGAAGTCAGCACTGAAGTGTTGAGGCATAGGCATCAACGGTATCTTTCTCATCACTTCAGGTGCCTTATAAATCAAGGTAACCCTTTTCAACTTGGTTCTGGGATCAATATCCCTGTGAACTTTCCTCCGGGGATATTGTGGTTTAAATCTGTTCCACTTAGTTCTACTCTCCCAAACCAATTTGTCTGCACACCAACCGACATGTGAGTTATTCACTGAAGCACCCGACATTTGGAATCTGCAAAGATCTCTAACCGCCCAGTACGGTAGAGTAAGCAAATCAATGAATCTGTAAAAGTACAAGATTCCCGATTCCCACTTAGCAGCTAAACACTTTAGCCTGCCTAAGTATGTCCACCCGAGAGCTCTGCCTCTGAACTTCGCATTATGAAACCTATAAAAGTTTCCTTGAGCTTCAGGCTTTGGTCGGTTTTCATCCATTAATCTTAATTTCTTCAAATACTCCTTCAAATCATCAGTCTTATTTGAAGATTCTGGCAAATCAGCTCCAAGTACTTTCTCAACAAACTCAGCACTCCTCTTCTTTGCCTTTCTTTTAGAAGACGTATTATGTCTCTCAGTAAAATCAGGAAACACCAAGTCTTCATCAGTTTGTCTGAAGTACTGTGGATATTCCTCATGTGTGATATCCTCTATCTCAACTTCTTCAAATTCAGGGGTCTCTTTGTCATCAGAGTGACTTCCAATATCCTTTTCAGGAATATGTGGAATCGACTCATCAACAATAAATTCTTCAAACGTTTTCCCTACCCTCTGTGCAAGTCCATCTAAAATCTCCTTTGCCACAGATGCAGGTACTTCCCCTTCTTCTAAATCAGGATCGTTGTATTCCAACTCATATCGCATGTCATCTGTTTGGAATATTTCAGCAAAACGACCTGTGAACTCAATGGTCCATTCTCTTTTCTCTAACATGTCCTTGTATACTTGTTTTGCATCTTCAGACAAGGACCTCACCTTCTCGTTCCAAAACACAGTCTCATCATCAACATTCTCTCCTTTCTTCTTTGAACTTGACTCACCTGTGTCTTTCTTCTTCTTTGAAGGTGGTCTTTTCTCAAATGTAAACTTAGAAGTATCATCTCCTCCCTCATTATCATCACTACTACTACTATCATCCTCCTTTTGACTTCCTGAACCTTCAGCATCATCATCATCATCATTATTATCACCTTCATCATCACTCTTATCCGATTCTTCATTCTCATCATCCTCATCATCCTCATCTTCCTCTTTGTCAGATTCAGATGGTTCAAAGTCAACCTGTTCAACCTCTTTCTCTGTATCCTCCTCACCCTCCTTCAGCTTGGGTGCAATGTTGTACAGATCATCTATCAGCTCACTGAGGCGTTTGTTTTCAGCCTTCAATTCCTTATTATCTTCTTTGATTGCCTTGTATCTGTTCTTGTTTCTCAGACACTTCCCTTCAAGCTTCTTATTCTTTGCTTCTAGCTTCTTTACCTTCTCGTCAATCTTATCTTGATTTGACTTTGAAGCTACAACGATCTGAAGCATTTTCTCTTCATTCTGCTTAAATCTGGCAATTTCTGCTTGTTGAGCCACTAGCATCTTCATCATGTCGTCCATCTTCTTATTCACCTGCTTCATCACATCATCATCCACAGTGACTTTCTTCGATTTGGACTTTGACTTAGATGGCTCAATCTCAGTTTCTTTTCCTTTCTGAGGCTTAGTAAACATGTCAAGAACATTATCCAGTGCAATATTGAATTGATCTACTGGTAATGTTGTAGCCTCCTTAGTCTTTTGCTTCTTAGTAGCTGGTGAAGATTGTTTAGATGATGTACCAGCATCAGGTAATCTCTTTCCTTTCAACAATAAGTTCAATTCTTTCTCTCTCAGCTGCTTTGTACTAGTCTTCTTGGCCATGGTTTTGTGTTTGGGCTTGGGCAAGTTTACTACAACGGTTTCACCTTCATTCAACTCGTCCAAATTAATAGTCAACCCTTCATCTTCAGCACCAACAGACTGCTTGCTCTTCTTAGCTTCCTCAATTGATCTGTTCAGTGATTCAGACTCACCAACCAAAGTGGCCTTTTGTTTGGTAGTCCGGACATTTTCAGCATCCGAATCCCACTGTTCTTCAGTTTCTGTTTCCTCTGAATCAACAGACTCTTCATCTACCAAACTCGTACCCTTCTTAGCAGTAGTTTTCTTCCTCACCACTTGTTATTTTGAACTCCCTTGATCTGTCTTTCCCTTACCCTTCCCTTTGGCTCCGGGATTGACAACCTGCCTTTTCCTCTTCGTGCTTGCATCAGCATAAA
The DNA here is from genome assembly GCA_032199755.1 of Ambrosia artemisiifolia. NCBI lineage: Eukaryota > Viridiplantae > Streptophyta > Magnoliopsida > Asterales > Asteraceae > Ambrosia > Ambrosia artemisiifolia. The sequence goes on from CM063520.1 coordinate 17,302,869, forward strand.
CTAATGGATCATCATTATCACTGTCACTATCAGGATGCCTCGCTGTATTCTTTCCAGGATCCATGTAATCCTCTCTAGCCAAGGCTCCAAACAATCTCCTGTAAGGTGGTCTCTCATTTTCAGGCACACCTTTGTAACCTTTCATTCTTACTAAGGTTCTGATGTTCATGTGATCCATAACTAGTATCTGTGTTGGATCTTTCTTCAGGTGTGGATATTTGTGATCAAAAATCATCATAAGGAATCTTGGATAAAGCATGAACTTCTTAAGCTTCAACCCTTTCAGCATCTCTAACGTATGATCTAAAATCATTCCAGCAACGTTAAATGGTTTGTTGAGAGTCAACGCAACCATTAACGAGCTCAAACTCTTCCTCATCACGTCGTATCCCCCACTAACACATCCAAACACAAGTATAATGACGTGAGCAAAATACTTAAACTGTACTCCTAGTTTCCCTTTGTACATAGAACCATCAGTGATCGGTCCTTTGTATTTCATTCTCAGGAAACAGGCTTTCTGCTCAGTCCATGATAATTCCCTTGGATCCTCACTTGTTTCAAACTGGATCTGGAGAGCTTCTCTGATATCAGCTTCAGTAATAAACATCTCCATTCCTTGAATCTTGCTTTTGATGATAGTCTGATTATCAAAGTAATCATATTTGGCGTTGTTGTAAAAGTCCTCAACTATATCCTTGTAGATAATAGTTGGTGTGGCCAAAGCATAAACCACTCTGCATCTCTTCAAGAACTTAATAATCTCTGTGAACTCCACGTTTTTCTCCACATCTCCTAGATACGCGCAACAATTATGATTCTTCTCAAACGGCCATTTGTTACCGCTTGATGATCCTTCTTCTTGCACAGTCTCTGGAACTGGATTAGAAACAGCAGTCTCCACAGGAATCTCAACATTTGCTTGTTCTTCAGCCATCTGAAATGGAAAATCAAAAATAAACGTCAAAACACGAAATCGTCAAAAATTCAAAATTTTAGGTTTTTGTAATTCCACATTCGCCCATAATAAACTGGTCGAATGTAGATAATTGTGGCCGAATGAGTAATATTTTGGTTTGTAATTCCACATTCGCCCATAATAAACTGGTCGAATGTAGATAATTGTGACCGAATGAGTAATATTTTGGTCGAATGTAAAACTGATTTTAGATAAAATACACATTCGCCCGTTTCATGACTCCTTCGTCCATCCATTTCCACCTTCGTCCACACGAAGAACCGAATGTGGAAACTGTTTCAACCCCAAAATTTAAAATTTTATCAAACATGTTTTTAACCCCTAATTTTGATCAGAATCTATCCTAACATGACCGATTAAGCTTCGTCCAACATCAATTGTCCTAAATCATCATTCTATATCAGTTTTTAACAAGAATTAGGGTTTTTCTTTATTTAAACAATCAAACATTACTGAAACGTTGTTAAAAACCTAATTCCTTTCATACTCTCCCCCTAAAACTGATATGGAATGATTAGCAATCAACATTAATCCCTAACAAACACTGGAAATACTAGAACCCTAAAACCCTAAAGTCGTTTATAAACCGAATGATTCTGGATTCATTCCTTGTCCATTACCTGTAATCAATATATGAAAATGATCAGAAAACACTAAGGAATAAAACGCACAAGCAGAGAAATCAAAATCAACAAGGGTCTGTTACGAAGAAAAAGTTTGAAAAATTTGAATGAGGGTCGAATGTGGTTTGGGGTTATATATAGACTCCACATTCGCCCGTTCCGTCTGGCCGAATGTACAATCTTTCCACCTTCGCCCCAAACTAATGGTACGAAGATAAAACAATTTTACCCGAAAGTGAATTTTGGTGTAAAATCCACATTCGCCCAGAACGAGAACGCCCGAAGGTAGAAAATTTCCACATTCGTCCCAATTAAGGGCGAATGTAAAATGGAAATTTTGAAAAATTTTGCCAAATTACAAATTCGAATCCCGGTCAACATTTTTCCAATCCGTTAAGCTTTCAAAACACAAATTTTCACTTTTAGAATAATACAAAGCCCAGATGGTGTTGTCAAATCTCAGAAATTGACTATCAAGCATCCCCGGTTATCAAAAATAAAGCAGAAATGCAAAAAGTTTGGATTTTTCTGAAATTTTATCAAAACACACCTAAAATCTTTTTGGATTTTGTATCTTTTTGACATTAAAAGTAAATTGCAACAAAATAAAATGCAACAAAGTAAAAATGAAAGCAGTAAACATTTTGTGAAATCCGGTCAGAGGATCATATCAGTTTTCTGAGAAATCTGATCACAGCGTTGATCTTTTTGTTTAATATCATTAGAAACAGTATGTGATACGGCAATTGCTGATATTGTGGTCCACGTAAGCTCACATGCAGACAATTACGCAATGCTTTAAAATGATACGAGTTAGGTGTATTAGACTAACACGATGTGGTGCCCACACACACGACATACTCCCGTATCAAGTAAGTGCACAAAGCTTCGTCGTAACGCGTGATTATGCCAGAGTTATCCGTAAAAGTTACAAAGTATATAGCACAGAGGTGTACAGGTCAGCAAATGAATGCAGCAGAGTAACATATGCGTATACACTAGGTTGAGGCTGATATTAATCACTGATTTGCATCAGATAATCAATACGATGTAGTAATGATCTATGATCAATTAAAACATAAAGTTCCTCAATTCGGTAACTTCCGGTTTTGGCAATTAAGCTCTTTTAGCAAATATTCTGATAAAACTAGGTCCGTAAATCAATACGACAAAAGTTTATCAGAATATCCCGGATAACCATAACATAACGACCCGAAACCTCAGATTTTGGCAATCCTATCAAACGAAATTACGGTACTAAGACCATATGCCCATGAGGTGTTCAGCCACGAACGCGTAGTTCGTTATGTTTGTATCACTAATGCACGCAATATTTAGTCTACGAAGCCTATCAGCATATCACACGTAATCAACACACGCCTCATTAACTATACAATTCTTTAGCCTGTGTCAGATTCCCACTGATGTACTATCATTTCCTCTGTTTTACCAGGAAATCATTTTTGATTTTCTAATTTTTAGGTCTTTTTGAATTTTATAATGTTTTTGGCTTTTCTGATAAAGTGTCTCCCCCTAAAATAAAGAACATATTTTTGAGATTTTAGATTTTTCTGAAAAACAAAAACAAAAATTTGAAAGAAACAATCCACTCGAAAGCATCAACTTCTTTGAGGATTAAACAATCCCCTCGAAAGCATCAACTTCTTTGAGGATTATGATAGTAAAGAGAAATTCCCAATTAGCAAAGAGAAATTCCCAATTAGCAAAATATAAAAACTAAAAACTAAAAAACGATAAACCGAGGTGCCGATTAGTCTTGTTTTTCCTTTATATTGTTTACTTTTAAAAGATATTCAAAGCGTGAACGGTCAAAAGCTTTAGTAAACAGATCTGCACGTTGGTAGTCAGTATGAATTTTGATCATATCGATCAATTCCTTAGCATAACAATCACGGATAAAATGATATTTGATCCGGATGTGTTTCGCTTTAGAATGATTTTCCGAATTTTTAGTTAAAGCAATTGCGGCTTCGTTGTCACAGTAAATAGGAGTTTTTAGAAACTGCAAACCGTAATCCACCATTTGTTGTTGAATCCAGAGTACTTGAGAACAGCAACTCGAGGCTGCAATGTACTCGGCTTCACAGGTAGATTGTGCTACGGAAGTCTGTTTCTTGCATTGCCAGGTGATTAACCTGCTCCCGAAAAACTGGCAACCAGCTGTAGTAGATTTGCTATCTTTGTCACAGCCGCCCCAATCTGCATCACTAAAAGATATGAAATCAAAATTATCATCATTAGGGTACCAAAGTCCTTTTGAGGGACAACCCTTCAGATATCTAAGGATACGCTTGACCGCCGTCAGATGACTTTGTTTCGGCTTCGATTGATAACGGGCACAGAGACACGTTGCGTACATAATATCTGGTCGAGAAGCCTGGTGGCTGCCCGACATACACCTCTTCCTTGACTTTCCCGTACAGAAATGCGCTTTTCACGTCCATCTGATAAACTTTGAATTTCTTATAAGAAGCAAACGCGAGGAACATCCGAATAGCTTCGATTCGTGCTACCGGTGCATAGATTTCGTTATAATCAATCCCTTCGATTTGATGGAAACCCTGCACAACCAATCTGGCTTTGTTACGAACAATTACCCCACGATCATCCTTCTTACACTTAAACACCCATTTGGTGCCAATCTTCTTCCTATCCGGCGGCAAATCCGTGAGCGTCCAAACTCCCAATTTCTGGAATTGTAATAACTCCTCCTGCATAGCTCCCACCCAGGCATCATCCTTCAAAGCGTCCTTGTATGTCCTTGGCTCTACCTGCGACACATAACACGCAAACGACCAATCATTTTGACTACCAGATTGTTGAATTTTGGCATATAAAGCTAAAGCACCAAAACTCTCTGGCGAATTAACGCTTTTAAGCTGCCCTCTGGTCATAACACTACTTCCAGGATCACCGATAACTTGCTCCAGAGGGTGAATACGATGAATCCGAGATTCCGGATAATCAGGTACTTGCACTCCCGTCTGAACAGTCAAGTTCTCTACAGCATCCAGATCATGACCCGTATTTGATGATGAAGCCACATCAGTAATTGGAGTTGGGTTCACTAGTGGTGCCTCCTGTTCTTCAGCTTGATCAAGAATAGCTTCTTCAAATTGTTCATCTTCAGATTCTGAAGTGTCTAATGAAGTTGAAGCCTCTTGAAATATCTCTTCTTCTTGTATAGGAGCATTGGTATCATTAGAAGCTGGTAGGGGGTTCACGGTGATCGGACGCACCAACGGTGAAGTTGTTGCATTTTCACACTCGTAAAGTAATCGAATAACAGCTTCTTCAACCAAGCTATCTAGATTGAATGATTCAAAGAAATCTTTGTAATCAAACATCCAATCAGGACCCGTGCCTTGAATATTTTGAGTATATCGTTGAACGTCCACGTTAGCCCAGTCTTCCACACGACGAGTTCGCTTGTTGTATACCCGTTTGAGCGGGGTTGCATATCCAACAAAGTAACCCTCCTCGGCTTTAGGACTAAACTTTTCGCTTGGATTCAACATGGTGCAAGGCGCCCCAAAAGGTTCTAGATACTCTAAGTTCGGCTTTCTTCGGTGTAACAGCTCATAAGATGTTTTACCAAACTTCTTCACTGTTAGAACCCGATTTAATGTGTAATTTGCTGCATAAATCGCCTCGTTCCAGAACATTATTGGAAGATTTGAATCAGCAAGCATAGTTCTAGCCGCTTCAATTAGAGTCCTATTCTTTCGTTCAGCAACACCGTTCTGTTGAGGGGTGTACGGAGCCGAATATTCATGATGTATTCCTTTGTTTTCACAAAGTTCATCCATCCTGGCATTTTTGAACTCCGTCCCATTGTCACTCCGAATTCTCTTTATCTTCACATTGTAGAGATTCTCCAATCGAGTGAACAGAACTTTTAGATTTATAAAAGTGTCGCTTTTATTCTGCAAACACATCACCCATGAAAATCTTGAGTAATCGTCAGTGACGACTAAACAATAAAGCTCTCCAAGATGACTTTTGCGCTTGACCGGTCCGAAAAGATCCATGTGCAATCGCTCTAGTGGCATCTCAACAGAGTTGACCTTTTTCACTTTGTGGGACTGTTTGTGTTGCTTCCCCTTTTTACAACTCACACACTTGTCATTCAGATGGAAATGTTTCACGTTAACTCCATCGACAAGTCCATTTCTCACAAGTTGATTCATTTTCTTCAGATGAATGTGCCCCATTCTTCGGTGCCACATTATCGATTCTTTCTCAGTCGCCTTAGACAAAAAGCATGTTATTTGCCCCTGTGATGTCATCGCCTTGGACATATCAAGAATGTATAGATTGTTGACGCGAGGTGCCTTCAACATTATCCACTCTTTAGGAATTGTAAAGCCCGGTTTCAGAATATAGCAGGATTTGTCATCAAAATGCACAGTAAATTTCTTGTCACATATTTGACTGACACTCAACAGATTATAGTCTATCTGCTTCACATACGAAATCCGCTCAAAACTCACTATCCCATTGCTCACACTTCCTTCCATTGTGATATATCCACCTTTGTTTCCTGCAAACGCTACATACCCGCCATTGATGTTCTTTACGTCGAACAGCAACGCAAGATCCCCTGTCATGTGGCCTGAAGCTCCACTATCAACAATCCAAAGACTGCTAATAGGGCCAGCTGAAGCTCCCTGCACACAAAAAGTAAATCAGTTAGTTCTTTCGGGGGACCCAAGCCTGAGTCTTGGGCCTTTCAACATCAGGTTTCACAGTAACATTGTCACAAACATTTGGAACAACTTTTTGATCAATCTTTTTCTGATTGTTCAAAACAGTTTCCTTTTTCTCATTAACTCTTGAAGTTGAGGCTCCTGGAGTACCATTGGATGTCCAAGATTGTTCAGTCCTTTTCAGGATACGAATCTGAGACTTTGGGTTCTCAGTCGGTTTCTGAACATTGTTAGCAAATGTAACTTTCTTGGTAACCTTATCTGATTTAACAGACTTAGGTCCAACATTTGATTTGACAATCGGTTTTGGTGGAACCTTTTGCCTCTCAACTGTTGTGTTCACCACAGGCTTCCTCCACGAGTTTTCCATCGCAATCCGATTCCTTCTATCATAGTGCATTGGACGAGTGTTCCTCATTTGAAAATTGTTATGATTATAAAACGGTTGTGGTTGTTGAGGAACAACTCTCCTATGAGGTGGCACATAATGATCAATCGATTTCCTCATGGAATTCCTCACTTCTACCTCGTGCCTCTTGTGCCTTACATATGGGCACTGAGCAAGTAAATGCCCACGTTCCCCACACTTAAAGCACGCACGGTACTCTTCAAAAACATTTGGAGCATTTGGTTGAGCAAATGATCTAACAGGATATTGATCATTATACTGTTGCTTCCTTAAACTCTCAGGGAGTGGCCCTTTTGAGTAAGTAGGCTCATTGAAACCATTAGCTCTGTTTTTGGGTTTTACAAACTCTGTGACATGGACCTTTGGTTCTTGAGGAACATCCAAATACAACTTCTTTAACAAAGCTGGTGGAATTTCATTTGTTCTCTCATGTTTTGGGAACCAAATAGTACTTTCTTGCCAAATCTTTTCAATTTTAGCATAGTTGGCATTTTTTATTGGAAAGTCCTCGTCAGAGATGATCTTATCGGATCCTTCCATCCGATAGAACACCTTGACAGGTTTGTCACATTGTTCGTTTTTATCATCCTTTTCAAGATCTTTCTTAACCACATTAAGATCTTTCTTCATCACATTCTTCTCAGACTTATTTACATGATGAACATTTCTCATCGGAACAATTTGAGATGAAGAAACTGGTTCATTTGTAATGATGTGATTTTCTTTTGGAATTTCACATGCATTAACAGTTTGGTTACAACCAGTATCATCACTTTCTGAGTCTGAGTCAACACTTTCAGCAGTAACACCCTCATCATTGATTCCCAAAATCGGTCTAACATCGGAATTTGGATCACCAATACTTGAAGTATTAGATTCATTTTCCGATGCTGAATCAGATTTTACCGAACTCTCCGGTGTCACTTGGTGACAATTATGGTTTTCAAAAAGAACCGGAGATGGTACAGCCCGATAATTGGTGGTTTTATCATCAATGATGTGGTCTACCACATAAGCAATATTCTTGTAACTTTCCAACTTTTTGTTTACTTTCTCAGCAAAGCATTTGATGGCGGCCATTTCCAACTTGGTGTTTTCAATTTCATTGATATAGTTGTTAATTGCCAATTGTTTTAAAGACAATGTATTTTTCAAGTCGGAAATGTCCTTTTTGTAGCCATCTAACACTTTGTTAAAAGCATTCAACTCTTTGCGAGTAGATTGACTGTTCATGATAGCACTATCACGTTGAACACGGAGTTGTTTAACCTCCTCAGTCAATCTATCACATGTACCACAGTATTTTTCACTAGTATTATCAGTACTACAAGCAGAACTTACAGGTTTTGGCGGATCAGTCATGGCCATCAATGCGAAATGAGCTTCCTTTCCTGCAAAGAATCTGGAATAATCAATCTTTGTGAAAGCATCATCTGCAATGCACGACTTTCTTGTCATCAGAAAATCCGCTTCTGCAAGCAACTGATCAATATCTTCATCAAGAGAATTAACACTAGCTTCTGTATCCGATTCACTGTCTGAATCAGAATAAACCGATTCACACTCCTCAGGAATGTCAGAAACAGTATCAATCACAACTCCCGAATTTGTTTCTTCATTCTCAACCTCAACATTAACCTCAGAATTAACCTTAACAGGTTCAAAATCCCCATCCATCTCAGTCTCAGACTCATCACTATCAACCTCAGTTTCAACCTTCTCCTCCATCGTCGCAGAATCTTCAATATCAACCTGATATGCAACACAAGCCACATTTCCTCCAGTAGTGATTTCCTCAACACCTATCTGAATACTCGACCAGTCAAACCTCTCATCTTGTTGAGTAACCAATGCTTGATTGGTATTCTGTTGTTCATTTGGTGTAGTGATTGGTATGACTGTTCGGTTGGTATTGTTTGGTGTTTGGTTTTGTGTCTGGTTTGGTGTGTTTGGTTGTCTATTTTGGTTGTTATTAAAGTTGTTTTGACGATTTTGGTAGTTGTTGTTGTTGTTTTGGGAAGAAACTTGGTTTTGGTTTTGTTGTTGACGGTTCTGATAGGTAGCATTGAATGGATTCCTATTGCCTTGTTTTGGTGGCTGGGTGCATTCACGTTTAAAGTGACCTTTTCCTCCACAGTTAAAACATGTCACTTTCTCCTTATTGAACCCGTAGGTTGTGTTAGGAGAAGTTCCCAAGTCTGTTCTACCTGTCTTCTCAATAAACTCTGTTGCTCTTCGCATTATACTCGCAAACGCCCATTGAATATCAATGAGTTCCATCTCCTCCTTATCAATCTGTGCGTAGTCTTCATTGGTCAAGTTGTTATTACCAATTTGACTAGCAACTAACCCATTGTAGGAAGAAACCATTGCAGAGACTAATGCAATGTGTTGCTGAGCAACTTCAACAGTTACATTACCAAGGTTAGATGTCTCCAAAACCACTGTTTGTTGGTTAGGTTGGTTCATTGGTTGTGGTTGAGATTGACTAGCAGTGTAAAAAGCTGCTTGTTGCTTTGGGGAGAATGGTGGAATGTATGAATATTGATATGGAACTTGTGGTTGTGGTTGTGATAAAGATGAAGTTTGTTGATGGTAGTTAATGGTAGGTGATTCAACAACATTGGATATACAAGCAACATGTGGTGTAACTAGCCCTCCTGAGCTTGTGCTTGCTGGAACTGAAGATCCTCCAAAGTATAAGTTCGGATTCTGAGGAATCTGTGCTCTCCTAGCCTTCCTCTTCTCTTCCAATTCTTTGTTTTCCAGCTTCTCAATGAATTCCTGAAGAGACCAGTATTGATAAGCATCCTTCTCCTTTAGAACATCCACATGCTGATCCCAGTTTGGTGGTAGTGCATCTGCAAACTTGTCCACCTGTTTTGCCATAGGAATCTGTATACCATAGCTAGACAATTCAGATATCAAATGATTAAATCTAGGAGTTAGTTCTTTCAAAGATTCATTTCCAACATAAGAAAAATTCTCAAACTCCTTAATAAGCTCTTCCGTCCTCAAACTTCTAGTCTTCTCATTTCCATCATGCTTCCTTTTAAGCATATCCCACAGTGCCTTAGAAGTTGTGCACGTCCCAAATTGATGCAACAGATCATTTGTGATTGCCTGTGTCAATTGGGAAAACGCCTTCTTTTCCACAGCAAACTTCTTTTTCTCATCCTCCGCCATGCTCTCCAATGGCACTGGTTCACCTGTGTTCTCCAGAACTGGTGGTGTGTAACCTTTAGCAATCATGTTCCATGCTTCAGCACCTTCCACTCCCATCCCTTCCAAATGTATCTTGAACTTTTTCTGCCACTGATTGTATTCTTGAATCTCCATGAGCTTCGGTGGCCGAGTCCCGCTACCTGAAGACAAATCATTAATCAGTGTCGAAATAGCATTTGTAGTTTGAGTGTTTACCACCGCTGCTGCTACTCCCCAGTAGTCAGACTGTGGTGCTGGAGGTGCACTTTGAGTCATGTAGTTAACCGGCTGCGAAGACTGTGTGCTCGTCTTCTGTGCTGCCACTGTCCATGGGTCCATCACCTGCTGTTGTGGTTGTGTAGTTGCTGGTGTAGGAGTAGTCTGATAACGCCACATTATCACGAACTTCGAGAAATTCAACACTTAAAAAAATTGTTCAAAAACTTTCCTAGGTTCGCCCTAAAGTAATCAGGTTCGTCCCTTTTGGTGTAGATTCGTCCAAAACAGTCACCCGAATGTGAAATATCACCAGAATGTAAAAATTACACAAACACTTTTCTAAGTTCGTCCAAATAGTTCTAGGTTCGACCGTTTCAATTTCAGATTCGCCCGCCCGATGTCCCGAGGGTGAAAAATTTGACCCGAATGTAGAAAATTCAAGTGAAACACTCTACGTTCGCCCAGAAATCTATAGGTTCGCCCAGAAATCCTCTCACCTTCGACCTAAAACTCACACATTCGTCCACTCACTCCAGGTTCGCCCATTTTTATCTTTTGAAAAACGGTTACACTTTGAAAAACGGTTATTTTGATCTCTGATTTTCAAAAGTTTGTGAATTTGAATGATCTTGATTAGGTTTTGCTTCGGAGATGATTTGGAACAACTTTAATACTTGGAATTTTGAATTTTAACCACAAAATCACCTCTAATTCTTTCAAAAACACTCAAAAACCATTTTTATGTAAAAACAGATGTGAATTGATAAAAATTATGTCCAAATCAGCTCTGAGTTTATCAATTTGTTGTTGTATGATCCTCTACGCTCTGATACCACTTTGTAGAGGATGAATTCGACAACTAAAACAGGATTATATGATCATACAAGTTGCTAAACCAGGTGCGGAAACCCTAGCTTAGAACAAACTGATATAAACTCAATCAAAACACAATCAAAGTCATTTTAAAAGCTTTTCATAGATTAACTCTTTGATAAACTTGGTTACAACTTGATAACAGTTAATCTAGCACACTTCTAAACACTCTCAGACCTCTCTGGAACACACACCAAAAACACACACTCTAAATGACTCGCTTAACATTACAAAAACCCAAAATCTATTTATAACAGCTGCACATTCGCCCCTTTTCATTGGTCGAATGTAGGCTTTTCCACATTCGCCCACAGCTTGTGGTCGAATGTGTCTTCTGTGTCATCCTGTTCCAGATTCGTCCACTTTATCAGCTACCTTCGTCCACTTCTATTCACCTTCGCCCATTCTGTTTTCCTTCGCCCCTTAACACATGTTAACATCTAATCATTAGTCGCAAAAACGCATCTACAAGACCCAATCATGCATCTGTAATGTGTCTGATCAACCAGTTCATCCTTGTCATCAACAGTGAGTGGCTTGACTGTACTCATGGGTGTACTACATGGCTTACAATCATTCATCTCAAATTTGGATAACAAGTTTTTCACATATTTATTTTGATGAATGAATGTGCCATTTTGCAGCTGCTTCACTTGGGGTCCAAGGAAGCACTGGAGTTCACCCATAGCACTCATTTCAAACTCTGCTGTCATGAGTTCCCTAAACTCCTCACACATTTTGTTACATGTGGATCCAAAAATGATGTCATCCACATATATTTGAACAATCATTAGATCTTTCCCTCTCCATTTTAAAAATAAGGTTTTATCAATTTTACCTCTTGTGAAACCAATGGATAAGAGAAAGGTGGAAAGAGTTTCATACCAGGCTCTAGGTGCTTGCTTGAGTCCATACAAGGGTTTATTAAGCTTGTAGACATACTCAGGATGGAATGTGTCATCAAAACCAGGTGGTTGACATACATAGACCTCCTCCTGAATTTTGCCATATAGGAATGCACATTTGATGTCCATCTGATACACCTTGATGTTGTAGTTGACAGCAAAGGCTAGGAAAAGTCTGATAGCTTCTAACCTAGCTACAGGAGCAAAGGTTTCATCATAGTCTATCCCTTCTTCTTGTCTGAAACCTTGAACCACTAGCCTAGCTTTATTCTTGACAACTATACCCCTTTCATCAGTTTTGTTTTTGAAGACCCACTTTGTGCCAATTGGACAAACATCCTTAGGCAGTGGTACAAGTTCCCATACTTGTTGTCTTTTAAACGGAAGGAGCTCTTCTTGCATGGCTTCCACCCAACTATTGTCTTTTAGTGCCTCTTGGTACTTGACTGGTTGTATGAGGGATAGAAAGCCTGCAAAAAGACAGATTTTTGAGGATTGGCTTATTGTGAGCACACCTTCTCTAATGTTGCCAATGATTTGATCTGGTGGGTGAGCTCTTAGGTAGATTAAATCTCCCTGATATGGTATGATGGCATTTTAAGTTGAAGGACAGAGATTTGGTGACTCTGTTGACATAACATCTGTTTGCACTTTTGTAGTGTTAACAGATGTTTGAAATGGTGGTGGAGGAATGGGTCCAAGTGGTGTAAAGTTGGACTGACTCTTGTCAACAGATGTTTAACTTTTGTCAACAGATGATTGAGCAGTGGATGTAAAAGGTGAATTAGTGGTTTGAGGATAGGACTGGCCAACAGTGGCTGACTCAGCTGTGACAAAGTTTTGACAGTTGTTTTGAACTACTGCTTCCTCTGATGCAGAATAGACTTGACAGTGGTTTGGAATCACAACATCTGTTCTGTAGTCTTGTTGTGGAGATTGTGAGATACCTGCATTGTTAGTTTTGACAGTAATATCTTCAAATTTGAATTTATCCAAATCAAATAACTCAGCAGGGTTTGCTGGGATTTTTAAGGATGAAAGTTCATTGAACTTTACATTCAGAGTTTCTTCTATTGTCTTGGTCCTTGTGTTAAACACTTTATAGGCCTTGGCAGTAGAAGAATATCCCAGAAAATATCCACAATCTACTTTGGCTGCAAATTTTGAAATGGAATCTTTAAGATTTAAAATGAAACATGGGCAGCCAAAGATTATGAAAAATGAGATTAATGGTTTGATTTTGAACAAAATTTCATAAGCAGTCTTTTGATGTCTTGGGTTGATCAAAACTCTGTTTTGAACATAGCAAGCAGTGTTTACAGCTTCTGCCCAGAAGGACAGTGGCAAACCAGAATCTGCTAGCATCGTTCTTGCAGCTTCAATGAGAGTTCTGTTCTTTCTCTCAACCACCCCATTTTGCTCTGGTGTTCTTGGGATACTGTACTTCCTTACAATCTCTTTTGACACATAGAAATCATCCAACTCCTTATTTTTGAATTCTGTCCCATTGTCACTTCTAAAGACTTTAACTGGCAAGTCATATTGTTTTTCAACTTTGGTGACAAAGTCCTTCAAAATACGTGCAGTCTCATCCTTAGAGTGTAAAAACTAAGTCCATGTAAACCTAGAAAAATCATCAACTATGACAAGACAAAATCTCTTTCTTCTTAGACTCATGATTTTAACTGGGCCAAACAAGTCCATGTGTAACATTTATAAACATTGACTGGTTTTGGACTCATCAATGGATTTGTAAGCGCTTTTATGTTGTTTTCCTTTTAGGCAGGAAACACAATGCTCATCACATTTGAACTCTTTTGGTGGCAAACCTCTGACAAGGTTTTGTTTGGAGAGAGAGTTGATAGTTTGAAGGTTGGTGTGACCTAGTCTCCTATGCCACAATTCTGTATCTTTGGTAGAGGCAGCAGAGAACAGACAGACATTTGCCATAGGATTATCCTTTAACATATTAACTACATACACATTGCCACTTCTATGAGCAACAAGTTGTGCTTTACTCTCAGCAATGATGGTGTTAATCTTTTCAACCACTTCTGGTCCAACAATCTTACATGTTTTCTTAGTGAAGAATGACCCATATCCTTTGTCACTCATTTGTGATACACTAAGTAGATTAAATTTTAGATTGTCTATTAGATTAACATTTTCAAACTTAAGTCTCCCTGCTTGAACAGTTCCAGAACCCAACACTTTACCTTTAGAATCATTACCAAAGGATATATCACCCCCTCCATGTGCAAGAAAATCCAGAAGAAGGGCTCTACATCCTGTCATGTTCCTGGAGCCTCCACTATCTACATACCACAAACTATCTAAGCAAGTAGAAGCTCCCTGCACATCAGTAAAGATTTTAGTTTTGGTGAGTGTCCAAAGCCAAATTGGCTTTGGATGGGTTCTCAGATGTCTCAGCCTTAAGTTGAGGAGAATGATCAGTGGTTTGAACTAGCTTTTGAACTAAGTTCAACAGCTGTTGTTGACCATTTGCCAGTGCTTGTATGTCAACACATGGTCCAACAGATGTTTGATCATTTCCTGTTAGATGCTGATAACCATGAGGATGTCTGTTCACTTTAGGTTTTGAAGGCCTTTTGGGCTCTTCATAAACATGTGGCAGACGATGACAAGTTGGTTGTCCATATCCTCTTGGAAGTCTGGTAGCTGGTGGAACATCTGTTACCTGAACATCTCTGGGAGCAGAGTTTTTACTCAGACCTTTGGTAACAGCTGTTTGGACTTGTTCAAAAGTCTGTTTGGGTTTTCCTTTTGAAGTACTCACTACTTGACTTTCAAGAGTTTTAGCCTTGTACTCTTTTATCTTTTCATCAAAATTTTTGAGATACAGACACTCTTTTGTTTTGTGATTCTTTTTCTTACAAATTAAACATTCATTGGTTTTAGAATCACTTAAACTTGTTCCTTTGTTGATATCATATGCTTTTAGAAGAAAACAATTTTTGGTGACATGATTCTTCTTTTCACAAAAATCACAAAACAAGTTATCTTTGGATTTCCCTTTTCCTTTCTTCCTTTCAACAGATGTTTGATCATCTGTTGGAAGATCTCTCAAAGGGATGACTTTGGCCTGTGGTGCCTTTTTACCATCAGGGGTTTTGAAGGTCATTGGTTGAAAATTTTCAAGGACATCACACTCATCTGACCAGGTTGGCTTGAATTGATATTTTTCAATCTCATCAAATGAGGGTGTACCTTCCAACTTTTCAAGAATGATTTTCTTGCCATTGGGTTCAGTAACCTTGATTTCTTGACCTTTTGAATTGGTTGGGATGATTTCAACCAACTATGGTTCCTTTTTGTCAGTGGTTTGTGAACTTTGAGCAATGGTTTCTTGAAAACCACAGCCAAATTTCACATGACTTTTAGATTGTTGGATGACAATCATCTCAAAACCTTTTGATGATTCCACCCATTTCTGACATTCAACTTGGGTGGACTCAAGCTCCTTTTTACAACAATGATGTTTGGTTATCATAGTTTGAAGCTGGTCTTTGGTTATGCTTGCTTCATGTTTTAAACTGCTGATTTCAGATTCTCTTTCAGTTATTTTTGATTTTAACTCTTTAGTGAGTTTTTCAAACTGAATTTCATCTTCCAAAATTTTCTTTCTAAAGTTTTCATTCACCTCCTTTATCTTAGCAAATGCTATGATACATTTATCTGAGCACAAGTCACTTAAGATTTGAGGAGATACCTTAGCAGCAGCCATCAAGGCACAGTTACACTGGCAATCACAGTCATCAGTACCCCATGGGTTTGAGAGATTCACAACCTCTACTTCAGATTCTTCAGCTGAAACAACTTCATCAACAACATCATTAGTCACATTTTCAGACATAGACACCACTCCCTCAGAATCAGTCTCTTCAACAATTGTTTCTAGTGCCACAAAGCAGAAATTATTTTCAGAATTGGCAACTAAAGCAATGTTTTCATCTATTATCTCATCTGGTAGACTACTCCAATCAACAAAGCCTTGAGTGAAGAAACTCTGTTGACTTTGCTGACTGGTCTCTGTAGGAGCAGAGGATGAAGCAGCAGTCATTGGCACTTATGCCTGAGTAACAGGTGTTTGGACATAATGATACTGAGGAACAGTGGTTTGGACATAGTGCACAGGAACAGTGGTTGGAGTCTGTGCAAAATGAGCAGTGTTTTGCACATTTGGTACAGGGGTGTTTTGGGAAAACTGATAAGTGTTGGTCTGAGGTCTTTGGTTTGGATAGGTGATCATAGGGGTACCATTTTGACTCCTACATTCCCTAGCAAAGTGACCCATTCTATGACACTTATAACACTTGATCTTTGATTTATCCAACCCCACTTTTTACCCACCATGTAAACCTGGGTACCTTCTGCCAGTTTTCTTATAGAAGTTATTGGTTCTAATACTGACCAGGGCCAATTGATGCAAGATTTCCATTTCTTCTAAGTCCACAGGGTCAATGTATTGAAGGTCATTATACACAAAAGATGTGTTATTAGATGCCTGGATATCACCACTTGCTGTAAAAGCATAGCTGGGTGATGAGTAAGAATCAGTGTTAAAACCAGTGGTTATATCAATGTAATGATCATAACCCTGATCCTTACTACTTCCAGGTACCTCATCTTGACCCAAAAGTGCTGTATTTCCAGATACATAGTCATCAGACACTTTTCCAGAGTCCTGGAGCTTCTTTTTCTGGTTAAGCTCTCTCTCATAGGTCAAGAGCTTACCATGAAGCTGGGTCAGAGTCCGGTCCTTAAATCCGATAGAGTTTCTCATAACAATTGCTATAGTGTCCCATTTGTCCTGAAGTGATCCAAGAAACCTATGATTCAAAGTTGAATTAGGGTAAGTTAGACCCACCAGTTTTAGTTCACTAATCAGACAATTAAATCTCTCAAACTGTTGTGTTAATGACTCTCCCTTCACATGACTAAAAGTTTCACATTGTTGATTAAGTATTTCACGGTTGTTTTCAATCACATCCTCAGTCCCACCAAACTGCTCTTTCAGAGCATCCCACTTCTCCTTTGCACTATTGCAGTGCAACAGTCCAGCATAGATATCATTTGGTAGAGCCATGGCTACAATACTGAAAGCCTTAGCATCTAACTCATTTTTTTGAAAATCTTGCTCGGAGTAGTTTTCAACACTCTTAGGTACTTGGAACTTGGGATCTTCGGTACTCGGCACCATTGGAACATGTGGTCCAAAGACAACCGACTTCCAACACCCAGTGTTTTGCTGTGCTAGCACATGACTCATCTGACGTTGCCAGATATTGTATTCAGATCTGACAAGAATCGGTGGCTTGTTGCTAGTGCCAGTGTTATGTGGATCTTGATTAATTGAAGTCATTCTCTGATTTTTACGAAAACAAAATCTGTTTACTAACGGTTAAAACGAAAATAAACTATTACTCTGTTTTCAATCCGAAAAACAAACGATATCAATAAATTGTGAGCTGATCTGTTTATATTAAATTGATTGATTAGATCGAATTTAATTGACCAAGCTCTGATACCAATTGTTAGGATCTGAGTTTGATTGTTTTGATAGTTTAGATGAATAATGAAATAAATGAAGTGAAGTATAAATGGAAAGTGCAGCGAAATGATAAACTGTAAATCAAAACAAGAGAATAAATGTTTTTAATCGAAAGCTTTCATTAATTGAAAGGTTACAATTGTACAAGTATTTCCCCTCAGCCTGATCACTCAGAGAATGTTTGTCTAAGAGAATGACTAGAGTGATGAATAGAACAGTACAATCACTGTTCTATTTACAGACAAATCTAAACCTCTGATGATCACAGCTGACGTCACCTAGACAGCGACCTCTAACAGAATAACAACATAAAACATCTGCTAACTACAACTACTGTTACATTCAAAACACTGCTAACATAAAATACTGTAAAAGAAAACTCTGATGGTCTTGTATCATCTGTTGGATCCAAAGTGCTGTTGGTTCCAACAAACCTTTGTCTTCAGTACTTGAACAACAGTTGTTTCTACATCAGATCTTTATTCATCAGTTGTTTGTTCAGCAGACCTTTTAGCAGCAGAAGTTGTCTTCATCAGTTGTTTGGTGTAGCAGTTGTTAGGGTCAACAGTCTTTTGGGGAAAGTATCTTGAATCTACTGATTATTCAAAGGATCAATTTGATAGAATATTTTGGCTTTCTAATCATCTGTTCTTCTCTAGGTCAGCAGACCTAACAATAGATCTACGGTATTTGGGACTATCAAGACTTGTCTTTTATTCTTAATTTGAAGAACGCAACCTAAGGTGAGTGTCACAGCCCCATTCTTTACTGTTTTCATACTTTTGGGGAGAAACATGCGGTACGAACTTATATTCTCTTAGACCGACATATTACATTATATCACATGGATACTTAGTGACCTTTATTCATCAGTTAAGACCTCTCAAACTTTAGTGAACCATTAATATGTGGATACATAGCGGGAAAAGTGTGAATAGATCTATTGGGCCTGGCAAGCCTCGCTCGGGCCGACTAGAGGTCGGTGGCGGGTGCATATTTGTCCTACCAAACTTTACGGCACCGGGTGATGAACCGGTGATGGGTATTGAGGCATTCTAACGTTCAGCAGTGGTTCACGACACTATAGTATCATGTATTCGACGTCTAGCTAGCATTAGGTATATATGTAAGGATTGTTGGGTCTGGTTTACGAAACGTTACAAACTTTTATAACTTATCTTTGTGACTCACGGGCACTTTATGTGTTGACTAACATTGCATGTTTTCTCAGGTCGCTAAGGTAGCAGGAGTTGTAGGTGCACTGGAGTCTCACTGTGTCTCATTCAGTCTTGCATATTTTAAACTTGGTTGTTGAACTGTATTTACTTTCATACTTTGGTTTGTAAACTATTTAAGCTTCCGCTGTCTATGTTTTGGTACTTTAAAACTTTTGAACCGTGATGGTTAGATTTTATTACGTGTGTTGGTATCATATAGTTGTCGTTTATTTTGACCGTTGACTTGGATCCTTGTATGTCACGCGCCTCGCGGTAAAACCCCACAAGTGGAATTTGAGGGTGTAACAGTTACGTCTATTATCTTTTTATTTTTGTATGTTTATGGTAATGTAGTAGATCTTGATGTAATAGCATAATATTTAAATAAAAATATTAGTTTTTTGTTTATGTTATTTGTATAATAGATACATTGAACACAAATTGATGGAAACATACTTGAAATATACTGTATAAGAAAGTCTTATTTTTAAGAAAGATCGTATTTATGGCAAAACTGGTTATAAACGTCATCAGATATTTAAACTACTGTGGTATGATTTGATGATACGTAACATTCCTTAGTATTTTATCATATGTTTATAAAATATGTTTTGTCGAACAGATGTTTAGAAAAGATATAAAATTTACGATTAAAAAATGCATTGTGGTTAACTATTCTTCAAAACTACATAAACATTGTCTCATTTTATTTAAAAAAAAACTCTTGTTATAACTCTATAGAAACTAAACACATTTATGATCAACATCTGTTGTAAAAAAAGTTAATTGAAATTCTGTTGGAGTGAACAGACATTTAAGGCAAAATAGATGATAAACGTTAGCAGATATTTAATCTACTGTAGAATGATTTGAGGATATAGTAACAGTATCTAGGATTTTATCAGATGTTTGTAAAATATGTTTACTGGAACAGATGATTAGAAAATACATAAAAGATAAGATTAAGAAATGTTTCGTAAGTTTTATTGATTTAATAGTAGTTAAGAGAATTTATAGTTGTAATTTAAATTAGTAAAAATATATCAAATAAGTAATTCATTTAAGTAATAAGTTTATTATGAAAGGTATTTAAGGTAAAAATTAATTGAATATTGAATTTTTAAATCCGTTATTATAATACAATATTTGAAATACAACTAATTATAGTGTAATATACATCTGTGTCCCCACCAAATATATAAGCTGTCTATTATCAGTGTTAAAGTTTTCTATCAGATATTGTTATAATACAATATCTGAAATACAACCAATTATGTTTACTCGCTTATATAAGAAAAAAACAAACTTTCATATCAAATTTAGATAAAACAGAAGTTAAACACTTATAATAATATAAAAAAATGTAAAACATCAAATGTTCATCTTTGTACAAATTTTACTAAATAGTATTTGTGTTTGTTAGAAAATTTGATTATTAAATAAAAATAAAATTGAATTTGAAGAGTTGTTTCAGTGGGAAAGTAGCGAAATTCATCATTTATTACACATATCTAGATTTTATTTATGAATTTGAAAATGTTTCTGTATTTTAAATTTATAGTGATACTTTAATAACAAGTTTAATCGTGTAACAAACTATGTTGTTACAATGAGCCTTTTGACGGGTTTTTTCGTTCTATAGAATACAGATTTTATACAATCCGTTAGTAAATACTGAGTGACTTTTGTTCGACAACAGCTGTTGAAAATTCAACAGATGTTATAAAAAGTCTCAAAAACAATGATTACGATTTTGAAGTTACTTTATTAAAAATATTATTTTGTTATTATTGTTGTGTTGCAATTGTTTTTCATTCTATAAAAAAAAAATTAAAATTTCCAAAAGTAACTTCCAACTTTATATTTACCTGAAATCCAACTAATAAAGTTGAAAACCAGCTTTTCGAATACTTAGTATATTTCAGCCTATAAAAGGGGATGAATTCCCAATATTCATTTTCAGTATTCTCACTTTACATCTCTCCATCCAATATGCATTATGACATTACTTTCAAATCTATTTCCACACATTTTTCGAAAGATTTTTTCAATCAAAGGAAAACAGTTTACCAACAGTTTGTTGATAAACAACTTCGAATTTATATTTTCTGATGATTATTCCAATCAAAGGAAAACATCAATTCATTATTACATACACAGATCCAGTTCCTATTTTCAATGGTTAGGGTTTTTGGAACTGGATGATATTTAGATACGAGCTATTGTCGTGTACTGGCAAGAATGATCATTCTCTAGGGTTTGGTTGTTAGTAGGGTTTTCTTATGTTTCCTTGTATTTTTATGTAGTTTGTAAAGTCACATATTGTAATTCTGTTGTTATTAAAGTAGTTTTTAGTGATATTTGTATTTGTTCTTTTATAAGTCTTCCATTTTGTATTTATTTCTGTTAAATTCAATATTTAACTCAAATTATGGAATGGTAATAATAGGTTTGAATCGTATACCTGCTGTTTCACAAATTTGTTGATTACTCAACAGATTTTGATAAACAGTGTAATACAATTTCTGTTGAAGGTTAAGATTAATTGTTTGTGTTTAATATCTGTTTTTCCAACATATATTTTCATTCGTTTTTTTCATTTTTCTCTTCCCCCTTGTAACAGTTTCAGTGGCGTGAATTCCAAAGTTAATGTTTATAATTTTGATCTTAGGGTATTTTGCAATTAAACGTAAGAGTAATAATTTAAAATCGTAACAACATAACTTAAATTTAAGTTTAAAATTAATTTATATAAAAATTACCAGATGGTTAACAAATTTTGATGGACGGTTATTAGGTAAGGATTTTTAGATAACCATTGTTAGTGACAACGTCTTTTTAGCAAACGAAGTTAAACAATCTTTTCATGTCTAATTTACATAAGTTAGAAGTTAAACAGTTATTTATAATATGAAAAACGTAAAACATCACATGTTCATATTTCTACAAATATTGATAAATATTATTTGTGTTTGTCTGGAAATATTTATTTAAAAAAAAAAGATTTTGAACAGTTGTTTCAGTGGGAAAAGTAACTAAACAGTTGAATTTACATCTGTTTTAACCAACAGTGTTTTAAACACATTTTTTAAAATTTTTGCTAAATTGACGGCCTGCCTTTGAAAGACGTTACCAAATACAGTTTTTCTTTCAGGGTTAGATTTAGTTTTTAGTTTGGTTATCCTCTTTTTTGTTTTAATATGTGTTATCTAAACAGAGCTTTAATTTGCCAGTAGATTTATCTTTCCGTCGTTGTAATAGTTTCAGTTATTAAACATCTTATCAGTATTATTAACTGGTATTTTGAATGGAACAGACATTACGCAATACAGTTTTTGTTTTCAGAATCTATTGACAACTCAACGCATCTGTTTGAAGGATGTTATGAAAAGCCTCTACACCTGAATCCACTTTACTAAACACAAATTTGCTTGTAACAGATAATGATTACGATTTTGAGCTTACTTTATATTTACTTGAAATCCAACTGATAAAGTTGAAAACCAACTTTAGGAGTTGTTAGTTTATACACCCTGTAAAAAGGGCAGGAATTCGCAATATTCATTTTCTATGTTTATATATTCCTTCAACTATTTTCACTTTAGAACTCTCCATTCCATATGCATAATGATATTACGTTCAAATTTCTTTCCAAAAATCTTCTGAAAGATTCTTACTCGCTTATATAAGGAAAAAAAACAACTTTGTCATGTCCAATTTAGATAAGACAGAAGTTCAACAATTATTATAATCTAAAAAACGTAAAACGTCATATCAAATTTCAAATATGAATATTATTGCAATGTTAAGTTTTATTATATGTAACACTTTAAGGAATAATTTCCAATGCTTTGTCGGTTTTGCTTCGTCATTTATTACAAATATTATGATTTTATTTATGAAGTTGAAAAGGTTTCTGAAATGTAACTTTATAGTGATACTTGAATAACGACTTTAATAATAATCGTGTAATAAAAGATATTGTTACAGTCAGTCTTTTGGTGATGTTTTTCCTTCCACAGATTACACAATCTGTTGGCAAAAATAGTAAGAAACATTGTTGTGACAACAACTGTTTTTACTGTCAACATATGTTATACAAAGGGCCAAAAATAATGATTATGATTTTGAAGTTACTTTATTAACATTATTATTTTATTATTATTGTTTTGTTGCAATTGTCTTTCATTATATCAAAAATAAATAAAAAATCCCAAAAGTAACTTCCAACTTTGATTTACTTGAAATCTAACTGATAAAGTTGAAAACCAACTTTACAAATAGTTAGTGTGATACCCCGCAATTTCAGGTTCTTACTTTGACTAAACTCTAGTTACTTGTACTTACATTCTTTGCATTCTACTTAACTAGGGTTAGGTAGATGAGTCACACGTTGCACAGTTATAAGATAATAACTGCATCAAGTGGTAATTCGGGTAATTGCCAAACTATATACATGAGTAGTGGACCCCGGACGTTGGTGAATTATGAAATTAGATAACGGTGGATTAATTGATTGAGATTGATTGCAATTACGTGTTTCTATGAAACTATGTGCAAAATGTTTGTGATTACATGAACATAAACCGAACGCGTTATTAAAAACCGTAATCGATGAACCGTTAGGATGGTTGGGGGTCTTAATACATGGGGTTACACTTGATATGGTCCAAAATAGCGAAAACGTCGAAGTAACACACAATACACTGGACCAGACCACCCGGAGCGAGCCCAGTCTGAGTGAGCGGCCGCTCACTTAGACCGAGCGGCCGCTCCCGGGTGTCATACTGGTTAAAACCGACTCAAAACTCTATTTAAGCAATCTTAAGCCCCAAGTACCCCATAAACTTAACCCTAATCGCCCCCTACTGCCTATTTACGAAAATATTAACCCTAAACACCTGCTAAGGCTCAAGAACACCATTCGGGAATCTTGGAGAGCAATCGGTTGGTGGTTTTGAAGTGTTTTCGGTATAATACTTGTAGATGCACTTTATGCGACTAATGATTTGGATTGTGTCTTAACATATGTTAGTAGATTTGAAGTAGGGCGAAGGTGACTTTTGGTGGGCGAAGGTATGTTTCTAGAGGGCGAAGGAAGAAGACTGATGGGCGAATATGGAAGCTGACAAGAGATAATATACATTCGTACTTTTATAAGGGGCGAATGTGGACAAAGTCCACATTCGTACTAAGTAAATGGGCGAACGTGCAGGTCCTATAAATAGTTTTGGCTTGTTTTGTAAGTTAGAATAGTTGTTGAAAGTGTGTGTGTTAAGGTCAGGTTGCTCTCTAGATTAAGGTCGTGTAAAAGTGTATAGATTAACTTGAATAGGCTTTGTATGAATGTTTTGAAACAAGTTATCTATAAAATGTTGATTGAAATGGTATTTTGCGTGTTGTGATTTGCGTATTATCATTTTGTTCATTTCTAGGGTTTTCGCACCTAGAATTGTGACTTGTATGATCAGATTTACGATCTATAGCTAAAATTTCTTCATCTACAAAGTGGTATCAGAGCCATAGAGATCATACAACAACAAATTGATAATATCAAAGCTGATATGGACCTAATTTTGATCAAATTTTCTCTGTTTTTCAATGAAAATGGTTTTTGATATAATTTGAAGGTTTTGGATACAAATTCGTGGTTAAAATCAACTTTTCCAAGAATTAAAGTTGTTCCAAATCAATTCCGAATAATAACCTGATAAAGATCATCAAAATCCATAAACTTTTGAAAATCTCAGATCAAAATAACCGTTTTTCAAAGTGTAACCGTTTTTTGAACATGTATGGGTCGAATCTAGAGAGCTTTGGGCGAACCTGGACCTTTTAGGGGAGAACCTGGTTATTTTTTGGGCGAAAGTAGCTTATTTCAGGTCGAACCTAGGTGTGTTGTGTTGTTTGTTCCACATTCAGGTATAAAATTCCACTTTCGGTCGATCGGGGGGCGAAGGTGGAAAGTTATTGGACGAAAGTGAGTTAGTTTGGACGAACGTGGAAAGTGTTTGGTGATTGTCACATTCAGGTCTCATTTCTACATTCGGGTCTTCAATTTGGACGAAAGTAGAATTGTTTAGGGCGAAAGTAGAAGGGTTTTTGGAAAATTTTCTAAGGGTGATAAATTTCTAAGTTTGTGAACACCATGTGGGGTTTTCCAACTACACCGAGACCGGGAACGACACAACAACCGCAGCAAGTGACCATGGACCCATGGACAGTGGCAGCTAAGAAATCGAGCACTCAGTCTTCGCAACCGATTAACTACTTTGCGATGACTAGTTCGATGCCTCAGAGCGTTGCATCTTCGTCACAACAACCTGCAGCAAATTATTGGGGAGTAGCAGCCGCAGTGGTAAATACTCAAACTACTAATGCTATTTCTACACTAATAAATGACTTATCTTCAGGTAGCGGGAATCGGCCACCCAAGCTAATGGAGATGCAGGAGTATAACCAATGGCAGAAGAAATTCAGGATTCATCTTGAAGGCATGGGGTTGGAAGGTACAGAGGCTTGGCAGATGATAGCTAAAGGATATGTTGCGCCAGTTTTAGAGAACACCGGTGAGGAGGTTCCTTTGGAAAGTTTGACTGACGATGAGAAGAAGAAATTTGCTGTGGAAAAGAAAGCATATTCTCAGTTAACTCAGGCGATCACAAACGATTTGCTACATCAGTTTGGATCGTGCACTACTTCTAAGCAGTTATGGGATGTGCTAAAGAATCGTCATGATGGTAACGAAAAGACGAGAAGGTTGAGGATGGAAGAGCTGAGAAAAGAATTTGATAACTTCAGCTATGTCGGGAACGAGACATTGAAAGAGTTGACTCCCAGATATTGTCATTTACTAACTGAATTGTCTAGTTATGATATACAGATTCCTATGTCAGATCTGGTGGACAAGTTTGCCGATGCATTACCACCGTACTGGGATCAACACATCGAGGTACTCAAAGAGAAGGATGCTTACAAGTATTGGACTATCAACGAGTTTATTCAGAAGCTGGAGAATAAAGAACTTGAGGAGAAGAGGAAAGCCAAAAGATCTCAGATTCCTCAGAATCCAGAGTTGTATCATGGTGGTACTTCAGCAACTGTGGGAAACTCTAATGTTGGTAGAACACTGGCACCTCACATAGCTTGTATTTCAAGTGTCATGGAACCACCGAAACAACCTATTATTACCTAGCACAAACCTCATCTTATTCACAACCATCATATACACCACCACCACAACAATACACTAATTCTTTCATTTCACCATTTTCTCCAATGCAGAAAGCTGCATACTATTCTGCTAACCAACCACAACAACAACCTCAACAACAACCTTACATGACTCAAATGAATCAAGTGAATCAAACCAATCAGCAACCGGTAGTATTGGAAACATCCAATATGAGTAATGTGACTGTGGAGGTTGCTCAACAACATATTGCGCTAGTCTCAGCAATGGTTGATTCGTATAACGGTTTAGTTGCAAGTCAAATTGGGAATAACAACTTCACCAATGAAGACTATGCACAAATCGATAAAGAGGAGATGGAGCTCATAGATATTCAGTGGGCTTTTGCAAGCATTTTGAGAAGGGCAACCGAGTTTATAGAAAAGACCGGGAGGACTGATTTGGGTACTTCTCCGAACACAACTTATGGTTTTAACAAGGAGAAAGTTACATGCTTTAACTGTGGAGGTAAAGGAAATTTCAAAAGAGAATGCACTCAGCCTCCTAAACAAGGTAACAGAAAACCCATTCAACTCAAACTACCAAAACCGTTAATAGAAGAACCAAAACCAAGTTTCTTTCCAAAATAACAACAACTATCAAAACCAAAACAATTACCAAAACCGACAGAACACCTCTAACAACAACCAAAACCGACAACCAAACACAACCAACCAAAACCAAACTCAATCACCAAATAACACAAACAGAACAGTTATACCGATCACTACACCAAATGAGCAGCCACAGAATAACAATCAGAATCAAGCTTTGGTGACACAAAATGATGAAAGGTTTGACTGGACTGGCATGCAAATTGGTGTTGAGGAGATAACTACTGGTGGGAATGTTGCTTGTGTTGCCCGACAGGTTGATATTGAGGAGTCGGTGATAGTTGATCAAAATGAAGAAACTGAGAGTGAGGTTGAGGTATCGGTGGAAGAGATGAATGAGGAGACTGAAACAGTTGAAGTTCAGGCTGAAGAAGCAAGTTCAGGAGTGGTGATTAACTCAGTTACAGATGTTCCTGAGGAGTGTGAGTCAGTTTATTCAGATTCAGAAAGCGAATCAGACTCAGAGGCCAGTGTTACTTCTTTGGATGATGATATTGATCAGTTGCTGGCTGAAGCTGATTTTCTAAAGACGAGGAAGTCATGCATAGTGGATGACGCCTTCACCAGAATCGATTATTCAAAGTTCTTCGCTGGGAAGGAAGCTCATTTTGCTCTAATGGCCATGACAGATCCTCCAAAATAGGTAAGTTCTGAATCTAGTACTGATGTTACAAGTGATAAGTATTATGGAACTTGTGACAGATTGACAGAGGAAAACAAGCAACTTCGCGTTCAACGTGATAGTGCTGTGATTAACTGTCAATCTGCTCGCAAAGAAGTAATTGCTTTTAACAAAGTACTTGATGGGTACAAAAAGGACATTTCCGACCTAAAGAAAACTCTTTCATTAAAACAATTAGCAATTAACAATTACATTAATGAACTTGAGAACACTAAGTTGGAAATGGCCACCATCAAAAGTTTTGCTGAAAAGGTCAACAAGAAGTTAGAAAGTTACAAACATATTGCTTATGTTGTTGACCACATCATTGATGATCAAACCACAAGTTATAAGCATCTCCGGTGCTTTTTGAAAATCAAAATTGTCATCAAGTGACACCGGAGAGCTCAGTAAAATCAGACTCTGCATCGGAAAATGAATCCAATACTTCAAGTGTTGGTGATCCTCATTCCGATGTGAGACCGATTTTAGGTTTGAATGATGAGGGAGTAACAGTGGAAAATGATGATTCAGACTCTGAGAGTGACAAAAGTGATAATGTGTGTGATATTCCAAAAGAAAATCACATTATTACTAATGAACCAGTGTCACCATCTCAGCATGTTCATCCGATGGCTAACACACATTGTGATAAAAAGTCTGAAAAGAAAGAGGTTAAAAAGGAAATGAGTGACAAACCAGTCAAGGTATTTTATCGGATGGAAGGATCTGATAAGATTATCTCTGAGGAGGAATATCCAATCAAGTTTGCTAACTATTCCAAAATTGATAAAATTTGGCAAGAAAGCACAATATGGTTTCCAAAACATGAGAGAACAAATGAA
Source organism: Ambrosia artemisiifolia (assembly GCA_032199755.1). NCBI lineage: Eukaryota > Viridiplantae > Streptophyta > Magnoliopsida > Asterales > Asteraceae > Ambrosia > Ambrosia artemisiifolia. Next base: position 17,330,951 of record CM063520.1, read on the forward strand.
ATTCCACCTGAAATTCTAAAGAAACTATATTTGGATGTTCCAAAAGAACCAAAGGTTCATGTCACCCAATTCATTTAACCAAAAAACAAAGCAAATGGTTTTAATGAGCCGGCTTACTCGAAGGGTCCAGTTCCTGAGAGTTTAAGGCGTAAACAGTATGATGATCAATATCCTATCAGATCATACGCTCAGCCGAATGCTCAAAATGTGTTTGAGGAATACCGTGCATGCTTTAAGTGCGGGGAGAGAGGGCATTTACTTGCTCACTGCCCGTACGTGAGGCACAAAAGGCACGAAGTTAAAGTTAGGCAATCCATGAGGAAACCGTTTGAAAATTATTACTATCCACAAAGACGATTTGTTCCTCAAACATCACAATTTTATAACCAAAACAACTTTTATCAAAAGAGGAATGATCGTCCATTTCAGTATGATCGTCGTAACCAGATAGCCATGGAGAAACCGTGGAGAAAACCAATGGTGAACACAACTGCTGATAGACAAAGGGTTCCACAAAAACCTGCTGTCAAATCAAATGTTGGACCTAAATCTGTTAAATCAGAGAAGGTACCCAAGACGGCTTCATTTGTGAACGATGTTAAGAAAACGACTGAGATTCCAAAATCTCAGGTTCGTATCTTGAAACGTTTGGAACAATCTTGGACACCAAATAGGACTCCGGGAGCCTCTACTTCAAAATCAAGTGAAAACGTTGAACAAGTTTTGATTGATCCTAAAAAGATTGATCCAAAACAAAATGTTGAAGTAAATGATTCTTTGAAAAGTGATATTCAAAGACCCAAGACCACTCAGGCTTGGGTCCCCCGAAAGAACTAACTGGTTTACTTGATGTGTGCAGGGAGCTTCAGCTGGCCCTATAAGCAGTCTCTGGATTGTTGATAGTGGAGCTTCAGGCGACATGACAGGGGATTTAGCTTTGTTGTTTGATGTGAAGAATATTAACGGAGGGTACGTTGCATTTGCCGGAAACAAAGGAGGATATATCACGATGGAAGGAAGCGTGAGTAATGGTATTGTGAGTTTCGAGAGGATATCGTATGTGAAGCAGATCGATTATAATCTGTTGAGTGTCAGTCAAATCTGTGACAAACAATTTACTGTTTATTTTGATGACAAATCTTGCTACATTCTCAAACCGGGCTTCGAAATTCCAAAAGAGTGGGTTATGTTGAAGGCACCTCGCGTCAACAATCTTTATATTCTTGATATGTCCAAGGCAATGACATCCCAGGGGCAAGTAACATGTTTTCTATCAAAGGCTACAGAGAAGGAATCGATAATGTGGCACAGAAGGATGGGACATATTCATTTGAGGAAAATGAACCACTTAGTGAAAAATGGACTTGTTGATGGTGTGAATGTTAAATACTTCCATTTGAATGACAAGTGCGTGAGCTGTAAGAAGGGAAAGCAACACAGACAATCCCACAAAGTGAAGAACGTTAACTCTGTTGAGATGTCGCTTGAGCGATTACACATGGACCTATTCGGATCTGTCAAACGCAAAAGTCATCTTGGAGAGCTTTATTGTTTGGTCGTTACTGACGATTATTCAAGATTTTCATGGGTGATGTGTTTGCATCAGAAAAGTTACACCTTTAATAACCTGAAAGTTCTGTTCACTCGATTGGAAAATATCTATGGTCTAAATATCAAGAGAATTTGGAGTGATAATGGGACGGAGTTCAAAAATGCCAAGATGGACGAACTTTGTGAAAGCAAAGGAATTCATCATGAATATTCGGCTCCGTATACCCCTCAACAGAACGGTGTTGCTGAACGTAAAAACAGGAATCTAATAGAAGCGGTGAGAACAATGCTAGCAGACTCGAATCTTCCAGTAATGTTCTGGAACGAGGCGATTTATGCGGAAAATTATACACTTAATCGGGTTTTAACGGTGAAGAAGTTTGGCAAAACTTCTTATGAGCTGTTACACCGAAGAAAGCCGAACTTGGAGTATCTAGAACTTTTTGGGGCTCCGTGCACGATGTTGAATCCAAGCGAAAAGTTTAGTCCGAAAGCTGAAGAGGGATATTTTGTTGGATATGCAACCCCGCTCAAACGGGTATTCAACAAAAGAACTCGACAGGTGGAGGATTGGTCTAATGTAGAAGTTCAATGGTATACTCAGAACGTGCAAGGGAATGGTCCTGATTGGATGTTTGATTACAAAGATTTCTTTGAATCATTCAATCTAGATAGCTTGGTTGAAGAGGCTGTTATCCGATTACTTTACGAGTGTGAAAACGCAACGACTTCACCATTGGTGCGTCCGATCACCGTAACTCCTCCAACAGCTTCTAATGATACCAATGCGCCTGTACCGGAGGAAGAAGTGTTTCAAGAGGCTTCCACAACTTTAGACACTTCAGAATCGGAAGATGATGGAGATTTCGAAGAAGTTATTCTTGAAAATGCAACAGAGGCACCGCCAGTGAACCCAAATCCAGATGTTGCTTCATCGTCTAACACGGGTCATGATCTGCATGCAGTAGAGAACTTGACTATTCAGACGGGAGTTACTGTACCTGAACATCCGGAATCTCGGATTCACCGTATTCACCCGCTGGAGCAAGTTATTGGTGACCCTGGAAGTAGTGTAATGACGAGAGGACAGCTGAGAAGTGTCAATTCACCAGAAACTTTTGGTGCTTTAGCTTTATATGCAAAAATACAAAAATCTGGTTGCTAGAATGATTGGTCGTTTGCATGTTATGTTTCGCAGGTCGAGCCGCGGACATATAAAGAAGCTCTTTTGGATGACGCCTGGGTTGAAGCGATGCAAGAGGAGTTATTGCAATTTCAGAAGTTGGGAGTCTGGACGCTCACTGATTTACCTCCAGGACGGAAGAAGATTGGTACCAAGTGGGTCTTTAAGTGTAAGAAAGACGATAGAGGAGTGATTGTATGGAACAAAGCCAGATTGGTAGTACAAGGTTTTCATCAGATCGAAGGGATTGATTATAATGAGATTTATGCACCTGTGGCGCGAATAGAGGCAATCCGAATGTTTCTAGCGTTCGCCTCCTACAAGAAATTTAAGGTGTATCAGATGGACGTCAAAAGTGCTTTTCTGTACGGAGTAGTCAAAGAGGAGGTTTACGTCGGTCAACCACCAGGCTTTGAAGATCCTATCCACCGGGATAAGGTTTACGTCCTGAACAAAGCACTGTACGGGTTGCACCAGGCTCCACGCCAATGGTACGAGGAGCTGAGCACGTACCTCATGTCGAAAGGATTCAAACGCGAATTGGTCGACTGTACTCTGTTCACGAAGAAAACAGGAGATGATTTGCTTCTAGTCCAGATATATGTTGACGATATTATTTTTGGCTCAACTAACGAACTTTTGTGTAGGGAGTTTGAACGTGTTATGCAGGAAAAGTTCGAAATGAGTGCGATGGGGGAGATGCAGTTTTTCCTCGGCTTGCAGGTGGATCAAAGACCAACGGGGATCTTCATTCACCAGACTAAATACGTATCCGAAGTCTTGAGCCGGTTCCAGATGGAGGATTCCAAGCCGATGGATACCCCGATTCAACCTAATCACGGGATTGGAGTTGACGCTAAGGGGGAGCTGACGGACCCGTTTACATACAGAGCGATCATCGAATCTCTGATGTATCTTACCGCATCTCGGCCAGACATAATGTTCACCACATGTCTCTGCGCACGTTTCCAGTCGAAGCCGAAACAAAGTCATCTGACAGCGGTCAAGCGTATCCTTAGATATTTGAAGGGTTGTCCCTCGAGAGGACTTTGGTACCCCAATGACGATAATTTTGACTTTATCGCATTTAGTGATGCAGATTGGGGCGGCTGTGACAAGGACAGCAAATCCACGACAACTGGATGCCAGTTTTTAGGGAGCAGGTTAGTCACCTGGCAATGTAAGAAGCAGACTTCGGTCGCGCTGTCTACCTGTGAAGCCGAGTACATTGCAGCCTCGAGTTGCTGTTCGCAAGTGCTCTGGATACAGCAGCAGATGGTGGATTACGGTTTGCAATTTCTTAAAACCCCTATACACTGTGATAATGAAGCCGTAATCGCATTAACTAAAGATACGGGCAATCATTCTAAAGCTAAACATATCCGGATTAAGTATCACTTTATCCGTGATTGTTACGCTAAAGAATTGATAGATATGGTCAAAATTCATACTGACTATCAACGTGCAGATTTGTTCCCAAAAGCTTTTGACAGATCCCGATTTGAGTATCTTTTAAAAGTTAACAACATAAAAGAAAAACAGGACTGATCATCACCTCGGTTTATCGCTTTTAGTTTTTTAAAAGTTTTTCTTTAAAGTTTCATACCAAAAGGGGATAGCGGCGCAGCTTGTTGCCCGCTTACCCACCATCTAAATGTAACTTGTTTTGTCTTGGTATGAAATTTCTTTGTTGATTATTTTTGTTTATCTATTTCTTTTTTGAATACTAGTTTTTCAGAAAATTCAGAAACCCAAAAATATGTTTTACATTTTAGGGGGAGTCTTTTATCAGAAAAACCAAAAACATTGAAAAATTCAAAAAGCCATAAAAATAGAAAAATCAAAAATGATTTCCAGGTTAAAAAGAGGAAATGATAGTACATCAGTGGGGATCTGACACAGGCTAAAGATATGTAAAGTAATATGAGGCGTGTGTTGATTACGTGTGATGTGCTGATAGGCTTCGTAGACTAAAAACTGCGTGCATTAGTGATACAAATATAACGAACTACTCGTTCGTGGCTGAACACCTCATGGGCATATGGTCTTAGTACCGTAATTTCGTTTGATAGAGTTGCCAAAATCTGAGGTTTCGGGTCGTTATGTTATTGTTATCCGGGATATTCTGATTAAACTTTTGTCGTATTGATTTACGGACCTAGTTTAATCAGAATATTTGCTAAAAGAGCTTAAATGCCAAAACCGAAAGTTACCAAATTGAGGAACTTCATGTTATTACTGATCAAAGATCATAATTACATCGTATCAATTTACTGATGCAAATCAGTAGTTGATATCAGCCTCAACCTGGTATATATGCACATGTTACTTTGCTGCATTTGTTTGCTGACCTATACACCTCTGTGCTATATATCTTGTAACCAAACGGATAACTCTGGCATAATCACGCGTTAGGAGGAAGCTTTGTGCAATTTCTTGATACGGGAATATGTCGTGTGTGTGGGAACCAAAACGTGTTAGTATAACACACCTAAATAGTATCATTTTAAAGCACTGCATAACAGTCTGCATGTGAGCTTATGTGGACCACAATATCAGCAGTTGCCGTGTCACAAACTGTTTCTAATGATAATATAAAACAAAAAGATCAACGCTGTGGTTAGATTTCTCAAACAACTGATATGATCCTCTTACCGGACATCACAAAATGTTTACTGCTTTATTTACTTTTATGCATTTTACTTTCATTGTCAAAAAGATACAAAACTCAAAAAGATTTTAGGTGTGTTTTGATATAAATTTCAGAAAAATCAAAAGTTTTGCATTTCTGCTTTATTTTTAGATAACAGACGATGTTTGATGGTCAATTTCTGAGATTTGATGAAACCATCTGAGCTTTGTATCATTCTAAACTGAAATAATGTATGTTTGAGACTTAACGTGTTGAAAAATGTTGAACGGGATTCAATTTCGTGATTTGGAAAATTTTCAAAATTTTCCATCTCACATTCGCCCCTTAAATGGGTCGAATGTGGAAAATTTTACACATTCGTGCTTTAGGTTTTGGGACGAAGGTGGGTTTTTAATTACACATTTTCACCTTCGGGTTCAGTTTCACATTCGGACCATTAGATTGGGACGAATGTGGAATTTATCTCACATTCGTCCAGTGTTAAAGGGCGAACGTGGCCTTCTATAAATACCTCATCACACCTTCGAACCTTCATTCTGCAAATTTTCAAAAATTTTCTAAGTGCCAAGACCTTGTTGTTTTGTTTCTTTTCACCCTAGAATCTGATTCCCTAGCAGTTGCTGATTCTTTTGACTCTATTTTCACAGGTAATGGACCAGAAACAGAGTTGGAATTAGAGTTTTTATTTTCAAACCCTAGTTTGATTATTCTGGACTCTTGTGAACTGTTTTAATGCATTTTGTTGATAAGGATTCAATCCTTATTAGTTTTAGGGGGAGAATGTAGAATGAATTAGGCTATTTCATCGTTTTTGACTGATAATCGATTGTTTGAATGTTACGAACCCTAATTCTTTGTGAAAACTAATAAAGATTGATTGAAAACAACAATTGATGTTTGGTTAAGGTTAGTCGGCTGTTTTAGAGCAAGTGTGAATCAAAATCAGAGTATAGAACACAGCAGATTAAAATTTTCAAATTTTGGGATAAACAGGTTCACATTCGTCCTGATAGAACGGGCGAATGTGGAATCAAAAGGTCGAATGTGGGTTAAAACGGACGAATGAACATTTTGCTTAAAGAATTTTTCACATTCGGGTCTAAAATCCACATTCGAACCACAAAATCCTACTTTCGTACCAAGAAAAATGGGCGAATGTGGAATTTTGATAAAAACCTAAAATTTTCTAGGTTTGTCGTTTTTGTGTTTTGACGTATTTTTCTGATTTTTGTTTTTACAGATGGCTGAACAACCAGAGAATGTTGAAATTCCAGTAGAAAATGTTATTCAGGATCCAGTTCCGGAAGCTGAAGAAGAAAATGTTCCGAAAGTTTTGGTCGTTTGAACCTCAGCACAACTGCTGTGCATTTGTTGGCGACGTATTAAAGAACACAGAGTTTTCTGGAATTGTTGATTTCCTGAAGAGAAGCCGAATTATTCATGCTATTGCTACACCAGCAATTATATATAAAGACATTGTAGAGGATTTCTGGAAGAACGCGAGATATGATTTCTGGGAAGACAAGATGATTATCAGAAGCGTTATTCAAGGGATGGAGATGTTTATTACTGAAGATGATATCAGAGAGGCTCTACAGATTAAGTTTGAAGAGAGTACTGATCCCAGAGTTCTATCATGGACGGAACAGAGGGTTTGTTTTCTAAGGATGAAGTACAAAGGTCCAATAACAGACGGTGCACTTCACAAAGGAAAGCTGAGTGTGCAATTCAAGTACTTTGCACATGTCATTATACATGTCTTTGGATGTGTTAGTGGTTGTTATGACGTAATGAGGAAGAGCTTGAGTTCATTAATGGTTGCGTTGACTCTCAACAAGCCATTCAATATTGCTGGAATGATACTAGACCATATGCTGGAAATTTTGAAGGGTCTAAAGTCCAAGAAGTTCATTTTGTACCCAAGGTTTCTGATAATGATCTTTGATCACAAGTATCAACATTTGAGGAAAGATCCGACAATGGTGATGGGTCAAGATCACATGAATATCAGAACGCTTGTGAGGATGAAAGGTTATAAGGGTGTGCCTGACAATGAGAAGCCACCGAATAGAAGATTGTTTGGAGCTTTAGTTAATCCGGGTTACACTGACCCTGGATTGAACAAAGCAAGACACGACAAGAGTGATTCAGATACTGATGATCCTTTAGTGCATGCTGATGCAAGTACTAAGAGTAAGAGACAAGTTAAAAACGCTGGAGCCAAAGGGAAGGGCAAAGCGAAGATTGATCAGGGTGAATCTAAGAAACAAGGTGCAAGAAAGAAAACAACTACAAAGAAAGGTACAAGTTTGGTTGATGAAGATTCAGTAGATTCAGAGGAAACTGAGGAGGAAGAGCAGTGGGATTCTGAAGCTGAATTAGTAAAGACTACCAAACGCAAGGCCACTGCGGTTGGGGAGTCTGAATCTCTTAACAAGTCTGTTGAAGAAGCATTACAGAAAGATCCTATTGATGTAGAAGGAGAGTTAGGAGTTGATGTTGGAGACTTTGAAGGATCAACAGTTGTTGTTAACTTGAAGAAGCCAAAGAAAAAGTCGATGGCGAATAAAGTTAGCACGAAGAAGCTTAGAGAGAAAGAGATTGAATTATTGCTGAAGGGTAAGAAAGTACCTGAAGCTGGTACATCATCCAAGGTATCTTCACCAGTTACAAAGAAACAGAAAAAGGCGAAAGAATCTGAAGTAGTTCCTGACTTTGAGGCTACTTTAGAGAATGTTCTGAATATGTTCAAACTTGATAAAGAGAAGACTAAAGTGGTTGAATCTTCCAAAGCATCCAAAGTTATTGTTTCTAATGATGTGATGAAACAAGTTAACAAAAAGATGGAAGATATGATGAAGATGATTGTTGCTCAACAAGCTGAGATCAATAAGTTCAAAAAGAATGAAGAAAAGATGCTTCAGATTGTGGTTGCTTCCAAGACAAATCAGGATGAGATTGAAAAGAAAGTGAAGCAACTTGAAGAAGATAAGAAAGAACTTGAAGAGAAATGTAATAGAAATAGAAGAATGATAAAGATTGTGAAGGTTGATAACAAAGAATTGAAGAAAGAGAACAAACGGATGAGCGATCTACTTGATAAACTGTATGGTGAAGCTCCCAAGTTGAAAGAGGGAGAGGAGGATAAAGAGAGAGAAGAGGAACAAGTAGATTTTGAAGAATCAGATAAAGAAGAGGATGAAGAAGATGAATCAGAGGAAGGTTCTGATGATGAATCTGACAAGGATGATAAAGATGATAAGGATGATGATGCTAAGGGATCAGGTAGTAAAGATAATGATGAGAGTGATGTTAGTGATGATGATGATGATGGAGATGACTCAAGCAAATTCACCTTTGAACATAGGAAGACTAAGAAAGGTGATGCAGGAGAGTCGAGTTCAAAGAAGAAAGCTGGTGAAAATGTTGATTCTGATGAGAGTATCTTTTGGAATGAGAAGGTGAGATCTCTATCAGATGATGCAAAGAATGTTTATCGTGAGATGATTGAGAAGAGAGAGTGGACGATTGAATTCACTGGAAAATTTGCTGAGATCTTTCAGACGGAGGATATGAGGTATAAACTATAATACAATGCTGCTGTGGCTATTGTACCCTCAGTACTTCAGAGAGAATAATGAGAATGAAGTATTCCCAGACTTCACTAAACTACGTCAAAGAGAAGCTAGAAAGAAAGCTAAGAAGCGTAGTGAAGAGTTTGTAGAAAAGGTATTTGGTGGAGATCAACAGAAACCAACTGTACAGAGTGATGATCTGAAGACTCTGTTACAGAAGTTAAAAGAAGCTGATGACAAAAGTCCTAAGCCGGAAGCTCAAGGTGGATTTTATAGGTATCACAACCAGAAGTTCAAAGGCAGAGCTCTTGGTTGGAAGTATCTTGGAAGACTTAAATGTATTGCAGTTAAGTGGGAATCAGAAATTCTGTACTTCTACAGATTTCATGATTTACTAACTCTACCGTACTAGGCTGTAAGAGACATTTGCAGATTTCCTATGACTGGTGCATCTGTAAATAACACGGCTGTGGGTTGGTTTGCTGATAGGTTGGTCTGGGAGAGTAGAACGAAGTGGAATATGTTTAAGCCACAATACCCGAGGAGGAAAGTTCATAGGGATGTTGATCCTAGAACGGGTAAGAAGCGGGTTACTTTGATTTACAAAGCTCCTGAAGTGATGAGGAAGATTCCTTTGATGCCATTACAACAACACTTCAGTGAAGACTTTATATTTTGGTATTATGATTGGAGGAATGCAGAGGCTATGATTATGTTGAGAGATGGGAAGGATAAGTATAAGAAGATACATGTTTTTGACCCGATGTGGCTCATTAACTATACATTCGAAGACATCATCATGCTTTACTATAACCCGATATACAGTGATCCCAATGATGCATCGCAAGCAAAGAAGTATCAGCAGGTTGTCGGAGTGTGCTTTGCGTATGATATTAACCCCGGTAGCAACCTGGATTCGAAGTTGGGAAAGAAGGTGAAGATAGCTGATGTGCCGAAGCGTTCTACGAAAAGAAATCTTGAGCCTGAGATGACGAAAGAACAAAAGAAGCAGCTGAGGATCAAGTTAATGAACAAGGCAATGGATGAAGCTAGAAGGCAATCCAATCAATAGTCGAGGGGGAGTTTGTAGATGCACTTTATGCGACTAATGATTTGGATTGTGTCTTAACATATGTTAGTAGATTTGATGTAGGGCGAAGGTGACTTTTGGTGGGCGAAGGTATGTTTCTAGAGGGCGAAGGAAGAAGACTGATGGGCGAATATGGAAGCTGACAAGAGATAATATACATTCGTACTTTTATAAGGGGCGAATGTGGACAAAGTCCACATTCGTACTAAGTAAATGGGCGAACGTGCAGGTCCTATAAATAGTATTGGCTTGTTTTGTAAGTTAGAATAGTTGTTGAAAGTGTGTGTGTTAAGGTCAGGTTGCTCTCTAGATTAAGGTTGTGTAAAAGTGTATAGATTAACTTGAATAGGCTTTGTATGAATGTTTTGAAACAAGTTATCTATAAAATGTTGATTGAAAAGGTATTTTGCGTGTTGTGATTTGCGTATTATCATTTTGTTCATTTCTAGGGTTTCCGCACCTAGAATTGTGACTTGTATGATCAGATTTACGATCTATAGCTAAAATTTCTTCATCTACAATACTCAACCCTATATGTTTTAATTATCTTTAATGTATCTTAAAACATCATAACCAAGTTTGCCCACGTCTGAAACACTTTTATAAAGATTAAAACTTGTTGTTCATAAATATTAATGGGGTTAAACATGATGTTATGCGATAATTATTGTATGTATTCCATGAGTTTGCATGTTCTTGATGTTTTAGAATTCTGGGGTTTATGATTGATGATGTTTGACATGTATCTTGCTAGGTTTTGATCAGGTTATGTGTTATTAATCCCATTTGGTTGAATACACAATTTTTGGGAATTTTTCTACTAATCTGATCTGTTGTGATTACATTATGTACATAGCTGTATTGTATGATTTTTAATAATTTTTGTGTATGGTTTTGTCACAAAATAAAAATATGGACTTGTTCGATAGACTCCCTGGAATATTCAGTAAATTGGTTTTCACAGCGCATAATCTGTCATAAAAATGCAGCTTATGTAATGTACACTTATGTGGCTATTTGGAGTCTTGTATGACTTGTAATTGACATGAACTTGTATGAGCACTTATATGAGGTGTATATGAAGTGCATAACTGATGTTAATCATTGTGTTCACCAACGGGTCCGTAGGGTCTACTTGTGCATTTAGAATCATTAGGTGTCACTTACACGGTTTTGAACTTTTAACGTCTTGGACAATCGGGTCATATGGTTTAATGATATTACACATATACTCACTTAGTGACACATGTAATAGGAGTCGGTAGTACGTCCTATTTGTGGAGTTTGGATTATTTGCTTGCAACCTAAGGTGAGTTTCACTACTTTTTCTCAAAAGCATGCGTCTCGGGTTGAGACAACTTAGTTAAACTTTTCTAGTCCGGTTTGGGACTACTATTTCATAGTCTGGTTGGGACTACTTTTACATCCCGGGTCTTGAGGTGCTAGGTTCACGAGGTGAATCCACTTTTTACTAATTCATGCCATATGTCCCTCATGAACTAAACCAACCCTATCGTTGAAGTCCTTCTAGATACCGAATCAATTGTCGGGTGGCCCAGCGGGTTATTAGTTGATAGCGCTATTAGGTTTCGCAAACCTCACATTGTGCTAGGAGCATGGGTGTGAACTTTAACTTAACATTTAATTGTCATTGTTGATGGGCAATGACGCAAGGCACTTTGCTCACTATTGTGGGATCTCGCTGTTTAGCAGTTCGGTATCACCGATTATAGTTATCATGAGTGGGTTAGCTACCCCTGGCATATGAATTAGCTGTTTACTAGTTGTTACGTGGTCTGGGAGGCCGACGCTTTTATTTGTTGTTACGTGGTCTGGGAGACCGACGCTTTTACTTGGTTACGTGGTTTTGGAAACCTACACGTTTACTTACTTGTTTACTTTACTTTGTGAACTCACCAACATTGTTTGTTGACCCACCATGTACATGCTTTTGTAGGTAGTTAGCTTCTGGTGTCACGATTAGGAAGCACTGCACGTTCACTGCATTTGGGGTCTTGGGCATACACCTAAATTACATATCATGCTTTTACATTTTCTTTCGTATGGTTTTAATTTGGGCGCGTTGTTTTGCGCATGGTTTTAAAATGTTTAAATTTGGTTTAAGCTTCCGCAGCTTAACTAAACTTGATTTTTGAAAACCAACTAAATGGTTTGGGCATTTAGAGTCCGTTCATATGCCTTATGGCTATGGGATCCTGGTATGTCATACGCCTCGCGGTGTAAACCCCGCAGTAGAAATTTGAGGGTGTGACAGATTGGTATCAGAGCCAGGTTTTAGTGAACTAGGATTTGCATTCTAGTCTATAATCATCATAGCATAACTACTACATTAGTTACACTCACAGCTTAAGTGCACATCTAGCTTTTGGTTACATATATCTACAACACATGATTTCAGGAGATATGTTATCTTCCTAAACACGTCACTGGTGGGGACCCAAGATTACACCAGGTGATGCATTACTGGGATTTGTATCCTAACAAACCTCATGGATGAGGAAACAATAATAGTACAGGGGAGAGAGCCCTTGCGAGCGTTGTGGTGCACATACCCGGAAAGCTGTACGATGCCTATGACGTTGTACCACTAAACCGAATTGAACTCGAAGGAATCAAATACTGATACTTATCATTTCCCTCACTGAGCAAGGAGACAATTAGTTCCTGATCCTTGTCGCTTGATCTTTCTTACTTCCATTCGAAACTCAGACGAGACAGGGTTACTCATATAGACCTACACAGGACCGGAGTTGGAGATTATACACGACGAGATCCATATAACACTGACACCCATGAAAAAAAAAGGAAGAAGAAGGGATGAAAGGAAAACCTGAGCTGGACGAACACATGGAAAGTGAGGATGAACGCTCTACTATCTCGACAGAGCGTGTCGACGATTTGCTCCTAGCCTTCCTTGCTAGTATTTCCTTTAATTTCGTTTGTAAGCTTAGATAAGAGTGAATTCTTATGATCAACAATAGGGTGGTTGAGGCCCTCGCACCTTTCCAAGCTAGTAAAGGTCTATTCTGCTAAATCATTCTTTTCCCTTGACTTTCGCAATTGAACTTCCTTATTCCTTGAGCGCACACGCCGCAACAACAAATCGCTAGCGTATTTCTAGGGCTTTTATGGGTTGAAAGCCTCAATAACTCCAACGAGATTGAAGGAGACTGTTTGATTACTTCAATAGTATAGGTCCTTGCCATATGCATATGCCCCATGCAGGATGGGTAACACCCTCTGATGAAAATTAGAAATTTGTTATCTAAAGACGGTTGGGTCTGAGATCAACGCCTACACTACCAAGTCATAGGAGTTAGCTACTATATTCTCAAATCTATATAACCTACCATACAAGCGGATCGAGCTTCATACCAAAAGGGTTGGTCCTACAGATTCGTGGCAGGACTACTACAGCTCACCTATCCAGGTTCTAACAAATCTTTCACCTGGCTCGCAACCTCACTGACAAGGCTGTCAATCATGGTACTTTTTTTTCAAAGCATAGTGCTTCATCTTCTGTCGTTGGTGATAGCAAGAGAACATTGGATGTTGTGAGATATAAGTTCTTCAAAAGAAACAACTAGAATACTAACAAAAACGAGGTGCTGGGAGGGGATATTCCTAGTAGGGGTGTAAAACCCACTTCCAGAGGAATTTTCCCAGCTCAAACACAATAGCAGCAATGGGAACAACAACCTCAGAGGTGCTCGGAGAATAGCATGCGTAATTGGCTCGGGAGAAGCCAAGAGCGACATCAATGTGTTGACAAGTATGTTCCCTGTGAAAGACAATCTTGCTGTTGTTCCTTCCAATTCTGGTTCGAATATCAGCTTTGTGTTTTCTTTTAAACCTTTGTAAACTCCTAGGGTTAGCCCCTACTCTTCTCGAAACCCCATTTTCTGTAGATTAGCTGATGGCAAGCCTATTGAGGCGACCCATGTTCTACGCGATTGTAAACACGAGTTGGATGGCCACTTGTTTGACATCAACCTTATACATATCACCTTGGGAAGCTCTAACATAGTAGTTGTTATGGACTGGTTGTCCAAACATCAGGCGGACATTCTTCGTTTTGAGAAGATCGTTCGCATACCTCTCCCTAGTGGAGAACTATTATCCATTCAGGGTGATCGTGATGGTGCCATGGTAGGCATCATCCCCTTCTTGAAAGCCCATAAGTGCATTCGAAAGGGCAACCCAGCCATTTTGGCTTACATTTCTGATACTAGAGCTGAAAGTGAAACGAAGATTGAGGACATCCCTGTGGTTCGTGACTTTCCAGATGTTTCCCCAAAGGAACTACCTAGACTTCCACCTGTTCGTCAAGTGGAGTTTCAAACTATCTTACACCTGGAGCGGCTCCAGTTGCACGCGCACCATATTGCTTAGCACCAGGCGAACTTCAAGAACTATCTACCCAACTCCTAGTTCTTCACCTTGGGGAGCCCCAGTCCTGTTTGTTAAGAAGGATGGGAGCTTCCGCATGTGTATTGATTATCGAGAGTTGAACAAGGTGACGGTTAAGAACCGCTACCCTTTGCCTCGTATTGATGACTTCTTCGACCCGCTTCAAGGGTCGAGTTTCTATTCCATGTTTGACTTGAGGTCAGGGTATCATCAGCTGAGAGTCCGAGAGAAGGATGTGGCGAAGACATCCTTTCAAACTCGTTATGGACATTAGGAGTTTTTGGTAATGCCATTTGGACTAACCAATGCACCGGCTGTGTTCATGGATCTTATGAACCGCGTATGTAAGCCATATTTTGACAAATTCGTCTTAGTGTTCATAGATGATATATTGATCTATTCTAAGACCGGGGAGGAGCCTGACCAACACCTGCGGCTGATCTTGGAACTCTTGAGGAATGAGCAGCTGTAGGCGAAATTCTCTAAATGTGACTTCTAGATTCGAGAGGTACAATTTCTAGGACATGTGGTTCACGAGGTAGGAATACATGTTGATCCCGCCAAGGTTGATGCTCTTAAAAAGTGGGAGGCTCCTAGGACTCCTACGGAATTGCGCCAGTTTCTTGGTCTTGCGGGATATTATCGCAGATTCATTGAGGGATTCTCTAAGATCGCTCAACCCCGCACTGCTTTGAGGTAGAAGGGTATTACTTACAAGTGGGGAGATGCCCAAGAATCTGCTTTTCGATTGTTAAAGGCAAAGCTTTGCAGTGCAACCATACTATCACCAGCTGAGGGTACAGAGGACTTTGTGGTGTACTGTGATGCGTCTATCCAAGGGTTAGGGTGTATGCTGATGCAGCGTGATAAGGCGATCG
This sequence comes from Ambrosia artemisiifolia, assembly GCA_032199755.1. Classification (NCBI taxonomy): domain Eukaryota; kingdom Viridiplantae; phylum Streptophyta; class Magnoliopsida; order Asterales; family Asteraceae; genus Ambrosia; species Ambrosia artemisiifolia. Next base: position 17,346,312 of record CM063520.1, read on the forward strand.
CGTATGCTTCACGACAATTGAAGGTTCATGAGAAGAATAACACCACCCATGACATGGAACTAGGAGCAGTGGTTTTTGCTCTGAATATTTGGAGGCATTACCTCTATGGGTCGAAGTGTACGATCTTCACTGATCACAAAAGCCTCCAACACATATTCGATCAGAAGAAGCTGAACATGCGACAGCGTCGATGGGTCGAGCTTCTGAAGGATTACGACTGTGCCATCAAATATCATCTAGGGAAAGCTAATGTAGTAGCGGATACCCTTAGTCGTAAGGAAACAAAACCTAAATGGGTGCGAGCTTTACAACTTACCATACATTCTAATCTTCCTAATAAGATACGTGAAGCCCAGGGCGAGGCTTTAAAAGAAGAAAACATCGGGCTTGAGACTTTGCATGGTGCTGATAAGCAGCTGGAGCTGGGACAGATGGTCTTCAATACTTCATGAACCGAGTCTGGATTCCACGTTTTGGGGATCTAACACAACTTGTGCTCGATGAGGCTCACACCTCTCGGTATTCGGTACATCCTGGTTCGGATAAAATGTACCAAGATCTCAAAACCCTTTACTGGTGGCCAAACATGAAAGCTGAGATAGCCACTTATGTTAGTAAGTGCTTGACTTGTTCAAAGGTTAAGATTGAATATCAGAAACCTTCAGGCTTACTCCAGCAACCAGAAATCCCTATGTGGAAATGGGACAGAATTTCTATGGACTTTATCACAAAGCTCCCTAAAACACCAAGTGGGCATAACATGATTTGGGTTATCATCGATCATTTAACCAAATCGGCACATTTCCTTGCAATAAAGGAAACTGACACACTAGAGAAACTGGCCAACATCTATATCAAGGAGGTCGTCTCTAGGCACGGGGTGCCTACTTCTATCATATCAAATCGCGATGCGCGATTTACTTCTCATTTTTGGACTACTCTCCAAGTTGCTTTGGGGACTCGCTTAGATATGAGCATAGCCTATCACCCACAGACGGATGGACAAAATGAACGTACCATCCAAACATTGGAAGATCTGCTACGAGCGTGCGTGGTGGACTTTGGCAACAGTTGGGATAAGCACTTGCCTTTAATAGAATTCTCGTATAACAATAACTACCACACTTCTATTCAGTGTGCGCCTTTTGAGGCACTATATGGACGCAAGTGTAGGTCTCCCATCTGCTGGACTGAAGTTGGGGATAGCCAACTGACAGGTCCGGAACTCGTGCATGAAACTTCTGAGAAGATAGTGCAAATAAGAAACCGGAGGACTGCTGCTCGTGATCGACAGAAAAGTTACGCTGATGAGCGTAGGAAACCTTTGGAGTTCCAGATTGGGGACAAAGTATTATTAAAGGTATCACCTTGGGAAGGTGTCATACGCTTCGGGAAACGGGGAAAGTTGAACCCGCGGTATGTCGGACCATTCGAGATTATCGAAAGGATTGGTCCAGTAACTTACAGGTTAAACCTGCCTAATAAACTCAATGGGGTACACGATGTATTCCATGTATTGAATCTAAAGAAATGTCTATCTGACACAACACTGGTAGTGCCAGTGGAGGAGCTCCAGGTGGACGACCAGCTACGGTTCGTGGAGGAATCAGTGAAGATTCTTGAGCAGGGTGTCAAGAAACTCAGACACAGCACCATACCTATTGTTAAGGTACGATGGAATTCCCGTCTAGGACCGGAATATATGTGGGAACGCAGGGATCAAATGCAACTTAAATACCCACATCTCTTTACTGAACCTGAACCTGTGCATAGATCAAACGCTAAACATAAAGCAGCTCGCTCAAAGTGAATTTCGGGGCGAAATTCCTTTCAACTTGGGGATGATGTGACATCCGGGAACCAAGCACACATTTTTACGCTGGCTTTACTATTTACTTACAAAATTTCGGGACAAAATTCTTTTCAACTTGGGGATGATGTGATACCCCGCAATTCCAGGTTCTTACTTTGACTAAACTCTAGTTACTTGTACTTACATTCTTTGCCTTCTACTTAACTAGGGTTAGGTAGATGAGTCACACGTTGCACAGTTATAAGATAATAATTGCATTAAGTGGTAATTCGGCGAATTACCAAACTACATACATGAGTAGTGGACCCCGGACATTGGTGAATTATGAAATTAGATAATGGTGGATTAATTGATTGAGATTGATTGCAATTAAGTGTTTCTATGAAACTATGTGCAAGTTGTATGTGATTACATGGACATAAACCGAACGCGTCATTAAAAACCGTAATCGAAGAACCATTAGGATGGTTGAGGGTCTTAATACATGGGGTTACACTTGATATGGTCCAAAATAGCGAAAACGTTGAAGTAAACACGCAATACACTAGACCTGAACACCCGGAGCGAGCCCAGGCTGAGTGAGCGGCCGCTCACTCAGACCGAGCGGCCGCTCGCAGATGTCAGATTGGTTAAAACTGACTCAAAACTCTATTTAAGCAATATTAAGCCCCAAGTACCCCATAAACTTAACCCTAATCACCCCCTACTGCCTATTTACAAAAATATTAACCCTAAACACCTGCTAAGGCTCAAGAACACCATTCGGGAAGCTTGGAGAGTAATCGGTTGGTGGTTTTGAAGTGCTTTCGGTATAATACTCAACCCTATATGTTTTAATTATCTTTAATGTATCTTAAAACATCATAACCAAGTTTGTCCACGTCTGAAACACTTTTATAAAGATTAAAACTTGTTGTTCATAAAGATTAATGGGGTTAAACATGATGTTATGCGATGATTATTGTATGTATTCCATGAGTTTGCTTGTTCTTGATGTTTTAGACTTCTAGGGTTTATGATTGATGATGTTTGACATGTATCTTGCTAGGTTTTGATCAGGTTATGTGTTATTAATGTTATGTTATGTTTTTCGTGTATTGATGATCATTAACATGCAAAGGTAGTGATTACATCTAGGGTTTATGCATGATTTAAAATCTGGGCAGAATGATTAGATCGACTTGCAGAGGCTGTAACATGATGTTAAAGTGTTTGTTTTGATAACTTCTTTGTATGAAAACATTGTACATGGTCTTAGATTTTTATAATGGGCAAAATCATCTGATTTGGACGTCGTTTGATAGGTTTTTGGAATTTTCTTTGATTAAAGGTCATATCAGATTTTTGGATTAGTAAATTGGATCAACTTTAAACAATCCTAACTTTAGTTTTACAAAGAGTTAGATTATGAAATTTGGACAGTATGTCGACATTGATGAATCTTGACTTTTCCAAGTGGATTCATCCCATTTGGATAAATACAATATTTTTGGGAATTTTTCTACTAATCTGATCTCTTGTGATTTTTCATAATTTTTGAGAATGGTTTTGTCACGAAATAAAAAGAAGAACTTGTTCAATATACTTCCTGAAATATTCAGTAAACTTTTGGGAGAAAAATTCATTTGAACAGTATTTTTAATAAATTGGTTTTCACAGCGCATAATCTATCCTAAAAACGCAGATTATGTAATGTACACTTATGTGGCTATTTGGAGTCTTGTATGACTTGTAATTGACATGAACTTGTATGAGCACTTATATGAGGTGTATATGAAGTGCATAACTGATGTTAATCATTGTGTTCACCAACGGGTCCGTAGGGTCTACTTGTGCATTTAGAATCATTAGGTGTCACTTACATGGTTTTGAACTTTTAAACGTCTTGGACAAACAGGTCATATGGTGTAATGATATTACACATATACTCACTTAGTGACACATGTAATAGGAGTCGGTAGTTCGTCATATTTGTGGAGTTTGGATTATTTGCTTGCAACCTAAGGTGAGTTTCACTACTTTTTCTCAAAAGCATGCGTCTCGGGTTGAGACAACTTACTTAAACTTTTCTAGTCCGGTTTGGGACTACTATATCATAGTCCGGTTGGGACTACTTTTACATCCCGGGTTTTGGGGTGCTAGGTTCACGAGGTGAATCTACTTTTTACTAATTCATGCCATATGTCCCTCATGAACTAAACCAACCCTATCGTTGAAGTCCTTCTAGATACCGAATGAATTGCCGGGTGGGCCAACGGGTTATTAGTTGATAGCGCTATTAGGTTTCGCAAACCTCACATCGTACCGGGAGCATGGGTGTGAACTTTAACTTAACATTTTATTGTCATTGTTGATGGGCAATGACGCAAGGCACTTTGCTCACTATTGTGGGATCTCGTTGTTTAGCAGTTCGGTATCACCGGTTATAGTTATCATGAGTGGGTTTGCTACCCATGGCATATGAATTAGCTGTTTACTTGTTGTTACGTGGTCTGGGAGGCCGACGCTTTTATTTGTTGTTACGTGGTCTGGGAGACCGACGCTTTTACTTGGTTACGTGGTTTTGGAAATCTACGCGTTTACTTACTCGTTTACCTTACTTTGTGAACTCACCAACATTGTTTGTTGACCCACCATGTACATGCTTTTGCAGGTAGTTAGCTTCCGGTGTCACGATTAGGAAGCACTGCACGTTCACTACATTTGGGGTCTTGGGCATACACCTAAATTACATATCATGCTTTTACATTTTCTTTCGTATGGTTTTAATTTGGGCGCGTTGTTTTGCGCATGGTTTTAAAATGTTTAAATTTGGTTTATGCTTCCGCGGCTTAACTAAACTTGATTTTTGAAAACGAACTAAATAGTTTGGGCATTTAGAGTTCATTCATATGACTTATGGCTATGGGATCCTGGTATGTCATGCACCTCGCGGTGTAAACCCTGTAGTGGAAATTTGAGGGTGTGACAGTTAGTATATTCATTCTATAAAAGGGGAGGAATTCCCAATATTCATTTTCCATCTTTATATATTTGTTTAATTATTCTCACCATAATACATATCTCCATCCCATATGCATAATGATATTACTTTCAAATGTGTTTCCACAACTTTTCGAAAGATTCTTACAATCAAAGGAAAATAGATTACCAATAATCCGTTGGTAAGAAAGTTGGAATTCATGTTTTTCTTGATTCATACAATCAAAGGAAGACATCATGAGGAATTTCTAGCTCATCCTGGATCTTGTATTTTACATTGCCAAAGATCTTGATGAATATCTTCATGAATCTCCTTGATCTACGCATAAGTGTGAGAGTCATCTTTCCCTTTGGGGGTGACTAACAAAGAGATGGTCTTCTTGTGGTTTGTTGGTTTCAATGTTTTCATTGGAACACGGAGATCACAAGTTCGAGGTTGGTACCTTGATGGGGAAGAAGAAAAAAAGAAATGGTATTTTTAATCTTTAGAGCTTTTAGAACTGGATGACATTTAAATACTAGGTGTTGTCGTGTACTTCTTTTCATTGTTTTTGTTTCTGCTTTTGTTCCGATGATGCTGACAAGAAATACCATTCTCTAGGGTTTGATTGCTAGAAGGATTTTTTTATATTTCCTTGTATTTTTATGTAGTTTGTAAACTCGCATATTGTAATTCTATTGTCATTAAAGTAGTTTTTTTAAAGATATTTGTATTTGTTCTTTTATAAATCTTCCATTTTGTATTTATTTTTTTTAAATTAAATATTTAACTCAAATTATTCAATTATAATAATATGATTGAATCGTATAATAGATGTTTCACAGAAACTTTGTTAAAGAGAAGAAAAAAGATTTAACGAACTGTTGAAAACCGAAGATTAATTATTGAAATGTATTTGATATTATTATTGCTCTAAATACAAATTTGAGTAAAATAAAACTGATTAAATAGCCTATTGTTAAAATTAACAGATGATTGGTCTTTAGTAAACAAACATTAAAAATGTAAATGTGTTATAGTTGTTAGTAGCAACTGTTTAATGCAACAACTGTTTGAAAGAAACCGTTGAATTAATAACTGTTTGAATCAACAGGGTTTTACAAACAAGTGTTTTAAAAAATCTGCTTAATTGACGCACTACTTTTGAATAGACGGTAGCAAATATTGGTAAAGAGTATTTGTGTTTGTCTGAAAATTTGTATTTAAATAAAAAAGAATTTTAAGAGTTGTTTCAGCGGGAAAATTAACTAAACAGTTGAATTTACATTTGTTTGAATTAACAGTGTTTTAAACATAGTGTTTTAAAAATTCTGCTAAATTGACGGACTTCCTTTGAAAGACGTTACCAAATACAGTTTTTCTTTCAACTTTAGATTGATTTTTTAATTTGATCATCCTCTTTTTTGTTTTAATATGTGTTATCTCAACAAAGCTTTGATTTGTCTGTAGAATTATCTTTTCGTGGTTGTAATAGTTTCAGTTATTAAACACCAGATCAGTATTATTAACTGGTATTGTGAATGGAACAGACGTTCCGAAATTCAATTTTTGTTTTAACAAGCATAACAAGCATAACAGTTGGTCTGTTTATGTTTTTTTATATTTTAGGTAGTAATTATTTTAAAGAAAGAAACAGATATTAGTAAACATGTGTTCTTTACAGCAGACGATTGGCTTCGTAATGTTGGTTTTAGTAAACAGACCTTGAAGTAATTGTTTTAAAGAAAGAAACAGATGGTAATAAACAGGTTTTCTTCGCAGCAGACGATTGGCTTCTTAATGTTGTTTTTACTAAACAATCCTTAACATTTAAAACATACATAATAAAAACCATATCTACTATATAAACCACTTAACTAAAATTTTGAAAACCCTTTCTTTATTTTTCATAATCTCGCTTGAACGATCTTTTTTTAACTGCATCAATGCTTCATGAATGTTGTTGTCGATTTGTAGTTGTTGAGTCAAGTAGACTTTTATCTTGTCTCTCAAACCAGTTACAGGTTCATGCAACATCATATCTAGCAGGCCAATGTTTGTCCACAATTGTTTCTTAACTATTTCTTCCATCTTCTCTACTTCATTCCTAAGATCTTCGTCTTTTCTATTTTCTGTTAGTGACCAAGTGCTGAATATTGACTTAACGTCTGATGTATCAGGAAAATGATAGTATAATCTGTTTGCCATTTTGGTAGATGAAGTTTAGAATATGTACTATGTGGAATTTATAGATAAATTTTAGGTTGGATATGAACATATTTATAGAAATAATTTTGAAAGATAACTAATTTCACGTGATATTTGTTATAATTATTTAAATCTTTGATTTGTACAACTGATACTTGATTATTTCGGCTATTCGTTTTCTAAAGCATTCATCCATTTATGTTTCACAAGTTGTATAGACTCTTCAGATACTATAAACGTTTTGAAATTAAATAATCATTATAACAAAACTTTTCGTTTAACACGTTAACCCAAGTATAATAACTATACTACCCTATGACCTATCATTTCACGCGTTTTAAATGTATAAATTAGTAAACACATTCCGAGTTCATTATAAACCATCTTAACATTTACATTTCAGTCTTCATCAATAGCATCAATGGCAGCGCCAACTAATAACCAAGAAGATGAAATGAAGGAATTTGTTCTTAATCAAATTACAACACAGTACTATCAAGATTTGAAGACTACAAGAGATTTGAAGATTTGTTTTGACAGTTTGCACTTGGGCACGTTTGACCGAGATGATGTGCAACGGATTTTGAAGTCAATGCCTTCGACTGCTGTTCGTGATTTGTCGTTGTTATACAATTCAGAGGCCGGGAGTAAGGACGTAGATTTTTTTGACAAAATTTAAAGATCTACATGCACAAGTTGATGCTTCAATGGAATTGAAGCTTAAGTTTATTAATTCCTTTAACTAGCTATGTATCTTGATGTTTAACGTTGATTATATTTATTTATGTTTTTACTTTTGTATGTTTGTCAAGATTATATATGGTTTTTTATGTTTTGTGATGCTAAATTGTCTCGTATTAAGTTTTATGTTTTATTCAACAGAGCTTTAATCCGTCTGTAGATTTATATGTGTTATCTCAATAGAGCTTTAATCCATCTGTAGATTTATATTTTCCGTTGTTGTAACTCTTCCAGTTATTAAATATCTGATCAATATTATTAACTGGTAGCGTGAAAGGAACAGAGGTTACCAAATACAGTTTTTCTTTTTAACAATAGATCGACTATTTAATTTGGGGTTTACTAAACAGACCATAACAGTTGGTCTGTTTATGTTTTTTTTATATTTTGGGTAGTAATAATAACTGTTATAAAGAAATAAACAGATGGTACTAAACAGGTCTTCTTCACAGTAGACGATTGGCTTCTTAATGTTGTTTTTACTAAACAGGCCTTAAGGTAGGATTCGGTCTTCCCGTGTTTTCACACGGGATTCCACCTAGCCTATTATATAATTGAAAGCCCTCAAATCCTACGTGGTACTCATATATTCATTGTCCCCTTTGAGAGTGCCATGTAGGATGCTTTGTGGCATTAAGTAATTTTAGGAAAAAAAAAGTTCAAAAACAAAATTGCATATTTCTCTCTCATGTTTCCTCCTATAATTTTTAAACGTTAATATCTTTTACATACGAGATTTTTTAAAGAAAAAAACTACATCAAATTAATGAGTGTTTTATTATCTTTGTAACGAGTACCATAGTGCTATATAAGAACGGAGAAAAAAACGACTATTTTTTTGTGGCGTATTGTTCATATAGGAAAAAAAACACTTGTTCAGATAATTCATTAATAATGCATAGGCAAGTCACTAATTATGTTCAAACCAGTAAATATGAATTCTACTTTCAACAAGAGTCGAATAGGTTAATAGAGTTATATATTGTTTTAGGTTATGTATCAATATTAGTATGTTATAGATGTACATTTGTTTGGTCTTTATGATAGGTGTTAATATTAGAGTTACATTGGAGTTCTACATTGTTTTAGGTTAGGTGTTACCATTGGAGTTGTACATTATTTTAGGTTAGATATTAATATTAGAGTTATACATCAGTCTATTTCATATGTAAAAATAATGTGTCATATTAGATTTATCAATCCTGAGATGCTCCCGGGGTATAACCTAGTTATCTATCTATATATATAAAAGAATTGAACGTTGCTGACGTGGCGTTCAATAGTGCCTTCAACCTCCCTTTTATAGTGCCACGTGGCATAATAATTTAAAAAGTTTAGTGTTTTTTAATTTTTTCGTTTTTTTATTAAAAAAAAATAAAACGCTATTCTTATCTCACACCTCTCTCAAAACCCTATTCTTATCTCACGCCTCTCTCTCTCTCTCTCTCTCTCAATTATTCTCCTTTTCCTTTACAATATTGACGGTAGGATTGTTCAAATAGCATAGCACAGGGGAGTAGGGATTAAACAGAGGAAACAAAACTACACCTACCCAACCCATCAAAACCATTTGTTCCGTCGGCCGTCGTCGACTCACCGATCGGTGATTCATAAAACCGAACGTGTAATTTCACACACAAATATTCCTATTCATATTCCTAATCGAAGCAATGGATTTAGATATATGGATATCTAAGGTTAAATAAGGAAACCACGCGTCCGAAGACGAATTACAGCTCTTATGCGAATACGTAATAATGCCTCCTTTCTTTATTCACCTCTATTATCTATTATGTCTATTTTATACATGTTTTGTGTGTGTTCTATCTTGATGATGAATTATTTTATAAGTTGGTGCTATGATGTAGAGGCTCTGTTACTGTATGACTTTAGGAAAATTAGAACCTGATATTTTTGTTATGTTCCGCATGTCAAGATTTTGTGAACCAAACATATGTGTTCATAACTTCATATCATAGTTGTTAAAAGCCATCGCCTCTCGCGCGTTGCGCCTAGGTCCATGCCTCACGCAAGGCGATACAATTGCGCTTTAAGTCAAGGAAATTGCGCTTTGATTCTGAGGTGATGGTATAGGCGCAAATTCTGGTGAGATTCCTAAATTCTAGAGGGTTTCTAGCCAAATTTCTACTTTTATCTAAGAAAAGCTACCTTTATAGAGTAATATCTTACAACTTTTGATACTAATTAGATGATATTAAATGTTGTAAAATAACTTTCGGTTAATTTATTTGAGGAATAGTATTATTTTTTCTAATACATAACATATTTTTAAATTTGAGGCTTTTTAGCATACAGCCAACCTTTGGCTGAAAGAAGATCGGAGAGAAAAGCAAGAGAGAGAGAGGGGGGGAGGGGGATTTTGATGTCTTTAGTAGCTCATGAGCGACACTGTTAGAATGAACTTGAACATGAGAATAGTGGTGGTTATTAAGTTATGTTGGCTTAATGTTATCCTGAGAGTATTTGACGGGATGGAATGATGGATTATGGATATATACATTTTGCATCTGCAACGAATGAATGATACAATATAATCTAAGGAATACTTGATTTGTTGCAAATGCGTAGCGTAATAAAGGTTTATCAAAGCTTATTTAACTGTGAAGGAGAATTTATTTTGAGTTTTGAATTGTTATTTAGCAAGTCTGAAGATGAATTCAGTAAAGGAGTTAGGATATCAATACAAAACGAACATGATTAAATTTATTGATGGATATGATTAGGTAATTACAAACAACGAATCATAGAAAATTAAGTAACCGTTATTGTGAAGATGGCCCTAAAGAAAGAAGTGCTAGAGTTGAAGTTGATTCACCAACAAAATTTTGGATGTTGAACTCTACTATTTAGACATTAGGTTCTAACATGGTGTATGTGTACCGTATGGATAGGATTCCAGGTAATTTGCTATCTTAAGATTTATCGTTAAGTCCGGGATGGGTTTTAAATACAAAGTTAAGACATATATTGATTGAACTTTGTTTGCTTCAAAACATTTTTGAGATTTGAGACCAATATCAATTTATCGTTACGTCCGGGATGAGGTTTAAATACAAAGTTAAGACGTATATTGATTGAACTTTGTCTGCTTCAAAAACATTTTTGAGAGTTAAGACCAGTATCAAGATACATCATACATTTAGTTTTAGTTTTTGTGTTTACGCTCACGTTTTCTCGGTAGATCTACTCTAACTGTTACTTGTTTAATTCGATTTTTAGTGATTGAAATCTGTTTATAAGCAGTTTTTTATTAGATGTTATTGACTGAATTTGTGTTTTTTCAAATTTGATGTGTTGTTATTGTTGATGGAAGATGAATTGAATCACAATAACTGTTTTGTTAGGTGTTTGTTTAATATGATTGTTGTTTTAATCACTTTTTTGAGCTCTGATTGATTGATTTTGTGTTGTTTCACAATCGAATGTGTTGTTATGGTTGATGAAAAATGGCCGATGACAATGGTGTGGATTGAGAGTGGGAACGATGGAGGTGGTGAGATAGTCTCCGGTGACGAGGATGATGATGACAGGAGGCGGTGGTGATGGTGTTGAGGTAAACAAGAGGTGGGGTGACGATGGTGAGTCTCTGAACAACGATGAACTGAAACGATGTTGGGCGACAATGACAGGTTTGCTTACATCTTTAATTTGGAGCTTTGTAATGTTTTCTTTTTTTGTTTAGTGTATTTGAATTTTGATATGGGTTTGTTTATTATCAAATGGTTTATTTGTTTCTTTGTGATTTTTTTCTTCAAACCTATTTGGTTGGTTAATAAAAACTCAGATAAGAACAATTCAATTCATGTTCTTTTGAAACCTCTTAACCCAATGACAGGTCACTGGTAAGACCTAGAAAATGTAAATGTGGCTACATTTTGATTTGATTTGGATTGCTACATGATGTACATTTGTCTTTTCGGTTACAACCTAATCAAGACAAGCAATTTGATATTTTGTGATTGTATATAGAGTTGTTTGGATGTTCATTCCAAACTTCGTTACTTGATATGAATTTATGCTCTATCATTGTAACAATTTTTAAGCCTTTTATATAAATGTCATCATGATTCACTATGTGTTCTGCTATGGTTGTGTTCAAGTGTGTTCTATATACTTGATCTTAAGAATTCAAACCTGTCCTGCAGGTCATTCTTAGAGAAAATGGAAAGCAACAACCATAGATAATTCAACAAAATCGTTAATATTAAAAACAAAATTATAATACTAGCATGTGGTTTCCTTCTTCAGTTTTGAAAGTTATTGCCTTACAACTCCAACCTTATGCAATATCACAAATATATGCAGCTGCTATGTATTAGTAATTATGAACTGGAATGTGGGTAATGTCAAATGTCTAAAATATTCATTTGAAGAAGGAAAGTTCTGGTTTGGTTACATGTTATAGCCAGTTCACTTATGTGAATGCACATTTTGGTTTCTTGATCTGAAAATAGTCTTGAATGGGTTATAATGACTTGCCCCCCCCTTTCAAGGACCGGAACTTATATAGGTAGTCTATGGAAACAATTCTAGGCGATTGGTTATTGTTAGCGTTTATACGTTTGGTATGTTTTCTTCTTTTATCATTTTTTATAAAGTCATTAAATTTTTCAACCCCGGGACCTTATATATTTGCCATGTATTCATAAACGACATTTCTAATCTTAGTTATTTGTTCTTTAATGTGTCTGAATTTTCTTAAGTTCATCTTTTATGTATATTCCAAATTTTTATAATAAAAATAACAAAAATAGATCATACACTGGGAAAGAAATTTTCATAAACAAACTGATGAATATTTTTAGAAATTTGACTATCCGATTACACAACCACATTCATGTTATGATGATTTAGTATATATTATTGTACTGTTAACAAGATGACAAATCTTTAACTTTGTTTGATTATATGTTGTCACTTTATGTCAGTTTTGAATCTTTTAGTTGATTGTTCTTCTCAAAAAAATAATGGATGTGTCTATATTGTTACTATGTGTTTGTTGCTTACACATTGTCATTTATGTTTTTTTTAGTAATCTGATTTCTACTTTTACAGGAACTTTACAAAACTAAATACAACATGGTTCGTTCGTTTATTACAACTGTTGTTGGAAACTACTGTTCTGTTCTGGTAAAACTTTACTTTTGTAAGTCAACTAGTAAAAATCCTGCGCTTCGCGACGGGAATTCCGTTTCTATGGTATTGTTTTTTAGAGAGACGTGCGGCTGTGATCATCAAGAAAGAAGAGAGTACCACGTGTGAAAGGAAAAAAGAAATAAGAGAGTACCGCGTGCGAAAGGAAAAAAGCAGAGATATAAAGCCTGGCTCTGCCATGCTTGCTTACCAGAGTTGTTGTGGTGGTTGAACGGTCCTAACCGGTGATGGAGATTGTGTTGGTGGTGGTGGTGGTGGTGGTGATGTTGGGATGATATGGAGGTGAGAGCAGAGAGATTTCTTAGCAAAACCAAAAAAAAGGAAAATAAAAAGAAGGAAAAATCATATATTTGGCCCAATAATACTTGAACACATGGCCCAATAACGAATTAGTACTGTTAACGATCTGTTTTGTTGTATATATAGAATTGTAATTTTTTTAATTGTATTTAGTATTTTATCACGACAATATGTATTACTTATTTCAGAACCTCCCACCATGTTATGATCACTTGAAGAAAAAGCAAATTTTTCTAGATAGTCTCGCTCTAATAACAAAGGAAGATGCTAGAGCTTGGTTTGTTGAGATTGTTAAAGACTCAGATTGTTACTTCATGATTCAATATATTCTATCTATACTTGCGTCACAACCGAGAATGTTACATTTTAAAACCGACCATGAAAACCATCTCACTGTACAGACACTTCAAGTTGTTATTGATCACTTGGATAGTAATTTGATGTTATACTGGTTATATATATGTTGTTCTGCTACAAATAAATGACATTATTTGTGGTTAATGACTGGTCGTCTTTATGCATTGTTCATAGTTAGGTTTGTATCATGTTATAGATTACTGATTATTATAAACTCGATTAATTCCATGGCATGTTGTATTCAAGATGTGGACACGTAAAACTACCGTCAACCCCTTTCTCATAATGCTCAACGACAAGCGACATTAAATATTATTAAATTTCAACCCCGGGACGCTCCCGGGTAGTCAGCTAGTTAATATATATAAAAGAATTGATGTTTGCTAACGTGGCATTCAATGGTGGCCTCAACTCTCCCTTGAATGTGTCACGTGGCATAATGAGATGCATTTCTTTTTTTTTTTCTGATTTTTTGTTTTTTTATTAAATCACATAAAACCTACCAGTAATCATATTTAATCCTCTTCTTCTCACCCCAAACCCTAATAATCTATTTTATTCTCAATCCCTAACCGAAAGTTGTCTCCTCTCTCCACCTTTATTGGCTGACACCACTAAACCTAACACCATCAACAACATCTCCGCTTACTATCAGACCAGAGCCGCTCACCAAGGCGTCTTCACCAGCGACTGGATCGCCCAGGCTCAAGCCGCCGTTAGTCACGACCAGCCCGACTCGGACACTCCACTCCAGTTGTCTACTGCCTCTGAAAAGCTCTTCAGTGTCATTTTAATATCTTTGATATGACATGATACTACTTCAAGCACATACATAAACACATTATTCAAGGTACGAGAATAGATTTAGATAATAGCAATTTATATTCTAGGGTTTTTTTCTCAGATGCTTCAGTGTCATCGAGGAGTTTAACATCAGGAGGAAACAGCCAAATCTGCCGTTCCAAACTCTGAGTTTTATGGTTTTGATTTAATTGATGAACAAATATGATGTTTTGGGTTGCAAGTTTAATAAATAGCATATTCTTTTCTATGTAATTTATGGTTGTAGGTTTAATAAATATTAGAGTATTATCCATGTGTGAGATTGTGAATGTTTAGGCTATGGAGTAACAGTCATTGGATTTGAGTTTGCTGATGCAACACGGATCATGGTAAGTGCTTTTTTGCAATTTAATTTATAAAAAATTCATAAATTTAATATAATATTAATATTACTAGCTGATTACCCCAGGAAAGTTTCGGGGTCGAAAAATCTAATATGACCTATTAAAAAATGATTAAAGTTGAAAACATACCAAACGCATTGAAAAAATGAATAATTCATTATGTTCTGCAAAAGCTCCAATACAATTATATTATACCCTGGGATCGTCCGGGGTTAACAAATAGAAGTAGAACAAAGATAAAGTTAATGATGTATACCTTCAGCCGTTTTAAGCCAATAAGCCATTACAATGGATCAAGTATCAAAACAACAGAGCTCCGCCACTCTCTTCCTCTTCGCCGCTAACAATATTAACTAGCATGAGACATCGGTTATTCTAAATCGCCTAGAACTCAGGGCCTACTTGATTGATATCTTTAACTCAACAACCATAGATCATAACTAAAGCTAACTTATTCAAACTCATAATAAATTAATCACCAAATAGATGAAAATAAAAAAAAAAACTTAACAGTTTCTTGCTTAGCCCCTTTGATGCCAAGAATCTGATTAAAACCCGATCCACCAGCAACCAGCGCCTCCGATTTAACCTCTAAGTAATCAAAATCCATTCAAACCCAAAATGAAAAAAAAAAAGAAGATCAATCCTAAAACACACACTTCATTCAATTTATTAAACCTCAACACACACTCTGAACTTAAAAGTCAACCTAATGTCAGACAAATTAGTAACTAAATAGATTCTAACAAAAAATATCAATGCCAGCCACAACTCATAAAATAAGTGTGTGACATGATCACATGAAATAGACAAATACATATTATTATTAATGACAAAAACCTTGAGGAAAAGCCGATGACCATCATGTAACCGATCAAAAGTGCCACCAAGAACAACAGCTCCATAGGAATTCGGTGCAGAAACGCAAGTTCCAAGTTTGAATCCTCCACTATAGTAATAATAAAAAAAGAACAAAACAATGGAATACCTCAAGCTTGAAGAGATTCGAATAGGTGTAGGGATTTTTGGAGTTCATATTGTTATGTTGTGTTTTGAAGACGTGAGGACAAATAATAGAGAAACCCTAGGTTTTGTGTGGATAATAATAATATCATTGATGGTGAAGAAGATGTAATGCGTAGTTGGTGGCAGGAGTGGTGAGAGGTAAGGGAGGGATTTTAGGGTTTGTGAGAGGAGAAAAGGTCACATATGATTTTAAAAAAATATTTAATTTATTAAAAAATGGAAGAGATAATAATAAAGAAGAAGAAGAAAAACAGTGAAGATAGGAATAGGGTTTTAATTTTTTATTAGATTTAATATAATAAAAACGAAAAATTTAAAAAAAAAATCTTTCACCTCATTATTGCCACATGACACATTCAAGGGAGGGTTGAGGTCACTATTCAATGCCACGTCAGCAAACATCAATCGTTTATATATATTTACTAGCTTTTATCCCGGGAGCGTCCCGGGGTTGAAATATCTAATATGACATAATAAAATATCGAATATGACAACATAATTAATGATTGCCAATACATGATTAATGATTATTATTATTATTATTATTATTGTTTATTTTGAACAAATCTCTGCCATGAGTTATCATATTCAAATATAAAAAAAACGAATCTCTACCTATGAAGTTATGTTTATCATTTCTTATTCAAATATAAAAAACCCTAAGTAGTGATTTATTAGTAGAGTAAAATATATTTGAAAACAAAACCCACAAAAAATAGTCGTTTTTTTCACCGTTTTTTATATAGCACTATGGTACTCGTTGGAAAGATAATAAAACGCTCGTTAATTTGGTGTAATTTTTTTCTTTAAAAAATCTCGTATATAAAGTATATTAACGTTTAAAAGTTATGGGAGGAAACATGAGAGAGAAATTTAATTTTGTTTTTAAATTCTTTTCTTTTGCTAAAATAACTCAATAGCTTTTGTTTTTTTAATTGGTCCACATAGGTGCCACATGGGATCCTACATGGCAATCTTAAGGGAGAGAATGGCCTCTTTGAGTCCCATGTAGGATATAAGCCTTTGGAGTATTAATATATACTAGGTGGAATCCCGTGTGAAACACACGGGAAGAAAAAATCCTACCTTAAGCACTGTTTAGTAAAGACAACATTAAGAATCCATTCGTCTGCTCCGAAGAACACCTATTTAATACCACGTGTTTATTTCTTTATAAACAGTTATTATTACTACCCAAAATACAAAAAAAACATAAACAGGCCAACTGTTATGCTCTGTTTAGTAAAACCAAAATTAAACAGTCGATCTATTGTTAAAAAGAAAAACTGTATTTCGTAACCTCTGTCCCTTTCACGATACCAGTTAATAATACTGATCAGAGGTTTAATAACTGGAACTGTTACAACAAAGGAAAATATAAATCTACAGACGGGTTAAAGCTCTGTTGAGATAACACATATAAATCTACAGACGGATTAAAGCTCTATTAAATAAAACATAAAAGTTAATACGAATCAATTTAGCATCATAAAACATAAATAATCATATATAATTTTGACAGACATACAAAACTAAAAACAAAAATAAATATAACCAACGTTTAACACCAACATACATAGCTATTTAAAGGAATTAATAAACTCAAGCTTCAATTCCATTGAAGCTTCAAGTTGTGCATGTAGATCTTTAAATTTTGCCAAAAAATCTACGTCCTTACTCCCGGCCTCTGAATTGTACAACAACGACAAATCACGAACAGTAGTCGAAGGCATTGACTTCAAAATCCGTTGCACATCATCTCGGTCAAACGTGCCCAAGTGCAAACTATCAAAACAAATATTCAAATCTCTTGTAGTCTTCAAATCTTGATAGTACTGTGCTGTAATTTGATTAAGAACAAATTCCTTCATTTCATCTTCTTGCTTATTAGTGGGGGCTGCCATTGATGGTATTGATGATGACTGAAATGTAAATGTTAAGATGGTTTATAATGAAGTCCTTCTAGCAACCAAACCCTAAAGAATGGTATTTCTTGCCGGCATCATCGGAACAAAAGTAGAAACAAAAACAATGAAAAGAAGTACAGAACAACACCTACTATTTAAATGTCATCCAGTTCTAAAACCCTAAAGATTAAAAAGACCATCTCTTTTATTCTTCTTCCCCATCAAGGTACCAACCTCGATCTTGTGATCTCCTTGTTCCAATGGAATTATTAAAACCAAAACAGTACAAGAAGACCATCTTTTATTAGTCACTCAAGGAAGTGTAAGAAATTCCTCATGATGTCTTCCTTTGATTGTATGAATAACGAAAAACATGAATTCCTACTTTCTTACCAAGCGATTGTTAGTAATCTATTTTCCTTTGATTGTAAGAATCTTTTGAAAATTTGTCGAAACATATTTTAAAGTAATATCATTATACATATCAGATGGAGAGATGTATAAAGATGGAAAATGAATATTGGGAGTTCCTCCCCTTTTATAGAATAAATATACTAAGTATTCGTAAAGTTAGTTTTCAACTTTATCAGTTAGATTTCAAGTAAATCTAAAGTTGGAAGTTACTTTTGGGATTTTTTATTTATTTTTAATATAATGAAAGACAACTGCAACACAACAATAATAATAAAATAATAATGTTAATAAAGTATAACTTCAAAATCGTAATCATTATTCTTGGCACTTTTTATAACATTTGTTGACAGTAAAAACAGCTGTTGACACAACAAAGTTTCTAATTATTTTTGCCAGCAGATTGTGTAATCTGTGGTAGGAAAAACACCACCAAAAGACTGACTGTAACACCATCTTTTATTACAAGATTATTATTAAAGTCGTTATTCAAGTATCACTATAAAGTTACATTTTAGAAACCTTTTCAACTTCATAAATAAAATCTTAATATTTGTAATAAATGACGAAGCAAAACCGACAAAACATTGGAAATTATTCCTTAAAATTTTACATATGATAAAACTTAACATTACAATAATATTCATATTTAAAATTTGATATGACGTTTTTTGTTTTTTAGAGTATAATAATTGTTGAACTTCTATCTTATCTAAATTGGATATGAAAAGGTTTTTTTTCCTTATATAAGCGAGTAACAATCTTTCAGAATATTTTTGGAAAGAAATTTGAAAGTAATATCATTATGCATATAGCACGGAGAGTTCTAAAGTGAAAATAGTTGAAGGAATATATAAACATAGAAAATGAATATTGCGAATTCCTCCCCTTTTTATAGGGTGAATAAAGTAACAACTCCTAAAGTTGGTTTTCAACTTTATCAATTGAATTTCAAGTAAATATAAAGTAAGCTTAAAATCGTAATCATTACTTTTAGGCATTTTTATAAAATCTGTTGCAAGTAAATTTGTGTTTAGTAAAATGGATTCAGTTGTAGAGGCTTTTTATAACAGCATTCAAACAGATGCGTTGAGTTGTCAATAGATTCTGAACAGAAAAACTGTATTTCGTAAGGTCTGTTCCATTCACAATACCAATTAATAATACTGATCAGATGTTTAATAACTGAAACTATTACAACGACAGAAAGATAAATTTACAGACAAATTAAAGCTTTGTTGAGATAACACATATTAAAACAAAAAAGAGGATGATCAAACTAAAAACTAAATCTAAATTTAAAGAAAAACTGTATTCGGTAACATCTAGCAGAAATTTTAAAAAATGTGTTTAAAATACTGTTGATTAAAACAGATGTAAATTCAATTGTTTAGTTAATTTTCCCACTGAAACAACGCTTCAAATTCTTTTATTTTTTTAAATAAAAATTTCCAGACAAACACAAATACTATTTATAAATATTTGTAGAAATATGAACATTTGATGTTTTACGTTTTTGATATTATAAATAACTGTTTAACTTCTGACTTATGTAAATTGGACATGAAAAGATTGATTAACTTCGTTTGCAAAAAGACGGTGTCACTAACAATGGTTATCTAAAAATCCTTACCTAATAACCGTCCATCAACATTTGTTAGACAACTAGTAATTTTTTATTTAAATTAATTTTAAACTTAAATTTAAGTTATGTTACGATTTTAAATTATTACTCTTATGTTTAATTGCAAAATACATTAAGATCAAAATTATAATAATTAATTTTAGAATTCACCCCACTGAGACTATTACAAGGGGGAAGACAAAAATGAACAGACGAATGAAATATATGTTGGAAAAACATATATTAAACACAAACAATTAATGTTAACCTTCAACAGAAATTTTATTACACTGTTTTGTGTTGAGTATCGACAAATTTGTAAAACAGCAGTTATACGATTGAACCCTATTATTACAATTCCATAATTTGAGTTAAACAATGAATTTAACAGAAATAAATACAAAATGGAGGACTTATAAAAAAAATACAAATATCTGTAAAAAAAACTACTTTAATAACAACATAATTACAATATGTGACTTTACTAACTACATAAAAATACAAGGAAACATTAAAAAAACCCTACTAACAACCAAACTCTAGAGAATGATCATTCTTGCCAGCACACAAATATAGCTCGTATCTAAATATCATCCAGTTCTAAAAACCCTAATGATTGAAAATAGCATCTGGATCTATATATATAATAATGAATTCATGTTTTCCTTTGATTGGAAGAATCATTGGAAAACATCAATTCGAAGTTGTTTATCAACCAACTGTGGTAAACTATTTTCCTTTGATTGAAAGAATCTTTCAAAAAATTGGTGGAAATAAATTTGACAGTAATATCATAATGCATATTGGATGGAGAGATGTAAAGTGAGAATACTGAAAATGAATATTGGGAATTCATCCACTTTTATAGGCTGAAATATACTAAGTATTCGAAAAGTTGGTTTTCAACTTTATTAGTTGGATTTTAATTAAATATAAAGTTAGAAGTTACTTTTGGAAATTTTAATTTATTTTTTGTAGAATGAAAAACAATTGAACAACAATAATAATAATAATAAAATATAATATTTTTAATAAAGTAACTTCAAAATCGTAATGATTTTTTTGGACTTTTTATAACAACTATTGAATTTTCAACAACTGTTGTCGAACAAAAGTCTCTCAGTATTTACCAACGGATTGTGTAAAATCTGTATTCTATAGAAGGAAAAAAACCCGTCAAAAGACTCATTGTAACAACATATTTTGTTACACGACTAAACTTGTTATTAAAGTATCACAATAAATTTAAAATACAAAAGCATTTTTAAATTGATAAATAAAATCTTGATATGTGTAATAAATGATGAATTTCGCTACTTTCACACTAAAACAACTCTTCAAATTCTATTTTATGTTTATTTAACAATCAAATTTTCTAACAAAGACAAATACTATTTAGTAAAATATGTACAAATATGAAAATTTGATGTTTTACGTTTTTTGTATTATTATAAGTGTTTAACTTCTGTTTTATCTAAATTTGATATGAAAAGTTAGTTTTTTTTATATAAGCGAGTAAACATTATTAATTGTATTTCAGATATTGTATTATACTATTATAACAATACCTGATAGAAAACTTATTTGTTAACAACATTGATAGAAAACTTTAACACTGATAATAGACAGCTTATATATTTGGTGGGAACATAGATGTATATTACACTACAATTACTTATATTTTAGATATTGTATTATAATAATGGACTTAAAAATTCAATATTAAATTAATTTTTACATAAATACCTTTCATAATAAACTTATTATTTAAATGAATTACTTATTGATATATTTTACTAATTTAAAATACAACTATAAATTCACTTAACTACCATTAAATCAATAAAACTTACGAAGCATTTGTTAATCTTATCTTTTATGTATTTTTTAAACATATGTTCCAGTAAACATATTTTGCAAACATCTGATAAAATCCTAGATACTGTTGCCATATCCTCAAATCATTCAATAGTAGATTAAATATCTGCTTACGTTTATCACCTATTTTAGCTTAAATGTCAGTTCACTCCAACAGAATTTCAATTAACTTTTTTACAACAAATATTGAAGAATAGTTAACCACAATGCATTTTTTAATCGTATCTTTTATATCTTTTCTAACCATCTATTCTACAAAACAGATTTTATAGATTGTTACATATCGTCAAATCATACCACAGTAGTTTTAATATCTGATGACGTTTATAATCAGTTTGCGATAAATATGATCTTTCTTAAAAATAAGACTTTCTTATACATTATATTTCAAATATGTTTGCATTAATTTGTGTTTAATGTGTCTATTATACAAATAACATAAACAAAAAACTAATATTTCTATTTAAATATTATGCTATTACATCAAGATCTACTACATTACCAAAAACATACAAAAATAAAAAGATAATAGACATAAGATTCAAAATGAATTTAAAAATTTCAACTTCAACTCGATAGAAGCCTTAAGTGACTTTACAATATCAGAAATTATTTGTAACTGCTCCAGATCACTTTTCATCGCATCGATGTAAAAGACTACACCATTGTCACGAATTGTTGATGGTGGCAAACACTTCAATTTCCCGACTACTTTGGTTTTTTTATCAAAACAGTTTGAAATACGCGTGAAAGTCTGCTTCAACACATCTTTATACAATGTATCTTTATCATATTGCATAAGAACTTTTCTTATTAAATCGACCTTGAAATCCACTGCGGGTACTCCTGGTGAAGATGATGATGCCATAACTTGAAAAAACTAATAAAAAATATTCTCTATATACAATATGACTATATAGTACAATTTTCAGTAAAAGATCTACAAATTTATAAGCCCATAGTTCAAATAGTAACCAAAGTTACAACTTCGTGTTAATTACCGAAATTTAATGCTATAAATGCGGTAGATAAAATACTATATTTACATGTGCTAACTGTAAAATGTATAGACTTGCAATTTAAATGTCACTGCGTAAAGTGTATAACACGTGTACCTGTCACACCCTCAAATTTCCACATGCGGAGTTCTACCGCGAGGCGTGCGACACACCAGGATCCAAGTCAACGGTCACAATAAACGACGTTTAAATGTAAAAACATACGTAAACAAAAACCATGCAAGATTTAAAAACCATCATTTGAAAGCGCGGAAGCGTATAAGTTTACTAAAGTAAAAGGAAATCAGAAACATATGTTTAAGAGTTTAACATCCCAAGAAAACATGCATAAATGATCCTAGACGCGAGACGACTCCAGTGCGACTCCGTGCGCCTAGATGACAGCTGCTACCTTAGCGACCTGAGAAAACATGCTAAAAACGTCAGTATGAAATACTGGTGAGTTCACAGGTTTTTAAGGAAAACGTTTCATGTGTTGGATCTTTGATAAACCTTTACCAATGCCGAAGCTAGAATACACGAATACCTGAGTTCACAACGTATGAGTACCTGGTTACACGACTACACGAATGCACGAATACACAAATACACGGATACACGGTTTCACGAATGCACTAATGCACGACTACACTATTCCACGTATACACTGATGCACGACTACACTATTCCACGAATACACGTTCACAAGAATACACTAAACCACCGTCATCCCCGTTTCCCCGTTATGCGTCACCGAATGTTCACAGTTTTATCCAAACTTAAAAGAGTTGTTTCATAGGCAAAACATGTTTGTGAGTAAGTTTTTAAGAACACAAGTGTGTAGCATGTTTCTCCCCCGAAAACCAAAACAGATAAAAGTGGGGCCGTGAACTCACCTTAGGTTGCGTCTTCTGTTAAATGAGTACACCGTTTATATGATGTGATAGCCCCAACTAGTGGCGACCTATCATAAGATATGTGTTAAGTTAGACTAATAACTCGTCGGGTTCATTAGTCCCTAAGTCCAGTCCATGACTATTATGTATCCAAAAAGTGTGTTTGACCGACAACCAGACTACGTAAGACAAGACTCGACATCCCATTGGTGACCCGACATTCCACGTGTTCATCTCATACACAAACATACACAAATCATGCAACTTAGTACTTAACATGCGTTAAAGTTCAACGATTCTAACACATAGGTCAAATAACGCACAAACAAGTCCAAACACATGTTACTATGTTACTAGGCATGTCACGGGGTTCCTATCATGTTCCTAGGTGTCAAATCGGGTTTCGGAATGTCAAAATACACTTATAATAGCATTACACGCGATTAGGAACTTAGCATGCATTTAGGAAAAGTCAACATGTGATTAGGGATGGTCAACAGGCAATTACAGAGGCTAATCGCCCCTTACTATAGGCGATTAGGCCTATCCATGTGCATTTCAGACGATTATGCTCATAAGGTATGCAATTCAGGGCTTAACTAGTGATTAGGATCACAATTGCATGAAATGAAGGCAATTATGCCCCCCAATCGCCTATATATACACGATTAGGCCCTCTTATCAGGCGATTGGGCTCCCAATCGCCTATAGCATAGGCGATTAGGATCCCCAATCGCCTACAGCACAGCTGTTCCGGTTTTTCGCGCGTTTAACCCTCCAAATCCGATCCGAAACATGTGCAAACACTCAATAACCATCCTAACACATTAACAAACATATTTCAAGCAAAACCCCTAAGTTTTCATCATTCTAACAGTCCCGAATGCGAGCGTTTTCCCAAAATAGCAACTTAACATGAAAACATCACATCAACATGCAAGAACTTGCCCTAAATAGCAAATATCCAGATTTAATCACATAACCACGTTGTCCGATAGTATCCTACTGTTCTAGCATCATCCTAGAGCAAACCCTAACATCAAACAATCAACAACACACCTCATATCATCCTTAATCATTCAAAATCCTTCAAATGGGTCAAAACATCAAATATCAACAATACACGACCAAAACCGTTCAAACTCCTAGAACATCATCATACTAACTTGTAACAGCCATAAACATCATAACAACACAAAAACAATCATGATTCAATCCTAAAAATCCTACCTTTAAACACAAATAACACATATAACACACATAAAGGTGAGGGTTTGTTTAAAAACGGTTTTAAATGGATTTTTAAAGACAAAAACATTTGTAAGTCAGGTCTGGACGTTTAGGGAGTAAAATATAATCATTTAAAGGTTTGGGTTTGAAGAACACACCTTGGATTTAAGAGAAAATGATGGAATAAGCATGGAAATGGTTGTTTTGATGTAAAAACGAGTTCCAGAGAGTGTTTGTGGGTTGAGATAGGTTATGGGACGGCTAGGGTTGCATAAATGGTGTTTTGGAGGTCAAGGGTGGTATTTATAGGCGTTTCTAGTCGTCAGGTGCAGTATAGGCGATTATGCAGCTTTATCAGGCGATTAGGGCTGCTAATCGCCTTCACTATCAGGCGATTAGCCCCTAATCGCCTATAAACATGCCCAATCGCCCTCAACATAAAGCAAATCGCCCTCATGAAGGCGATTAGGGTTGCCTAATCGCCCTCAGGGCCTGGTGTTGTGTATTCGGCGCGTTAAACTCCGTTTTAACATATGTTAACATGTTTTCAAATACCGACAAGTCACATAATGATTATAAACACATAATACATGAAAATAAACACGTTCACACTCGTTCACCAATTCCCGGGACTCGAGACTTGTGTGTGTTAAAACCTTAATGATGTACGACTCGACTCGACTGACCCTGTTATGTGTATCGTATGCGCGACTCGCTAAGGTAGACTTACAAAGTTTTCAAAAAGTTAGTTACCGGAGTTTGCCGGGTGTCACATCATCCCCCCGTTGAAAGAATTTTCGTCCCGAAAATTTCCCGAAATCGAAGAGAGAACAAATAAGAAGAAAAATTTTCCGGGTCGTCACATCATCCCCCCGTTGAAAGGAATCTCTCCCCGAGATTCTTTCGTCCTCAACGGTGATGTGTGTCGACCTCTGTGTGTGCCCAAGTAATGTTTTCCCAAAATATAACGAGTGAAGGTCATGAATCAAAACGCGACAGTAACAACCGGGAAACCACCTCCCCAAATGTGAATATGAGACAAGAGACCCCCGATCGAAGGCCTACTGGAGACTACTATGATCGGTATAACTAACCCACTGGTACCGTCCAAGTAGCATCCCCAAAGGACCCTCATCGACCCAAAGAATGAGAAACAGAGACCAAACCGCAAAGAAAACACCCGCAGATACGAACGCACACGATGCGGATAAAAGTAAAACCAAAGCGTATCAAGAGGTAAGAAAGTATACGTACGAGTAACAGTGTCCGGGTCCGCCTGGTTCTCCCTAGCACCGATCACAAAGACACGAGCAGTCGGACCACCACCCTCGTTGTTTCCACCGCCACCTGCGGCCCCAGCCTCAGCCTGGTTCAGTTTCGGGCAGTTGCGCTTGAGATGACCTGCTTCGCCACAAATAAAACACTCTCGATTTCCCCGAGGAGCAGGAGTGGGGGTAACCGCTTGAGTCTGCCCTGGTTGCAGATTGACTCTACAGTCCTTAACATGGTGGCCAAACTGATGACACCGATAACATCGGGACTTACCACAATTACTTGTGTGATGAAACCCACACTGATTACACCTTGGGAGGTTTCCCGCATACCCTCCCTGTTTCTGATCAAATGCTGACCCCGAAGCTTCAGCCGTCTTCGTTGCCGACTGCCGCTGAACTGCAGTTGAACTCTTCTCAACACTCTCCCATTTCCTTTTGTTATCCGCTGGCGCCTTCACAGAAGAGCCCCTAGGAGGCAAGACACCTTCAGTAATCTTCAAGTTGGTCATCTTGGTAGCCGACCGCACAGCCTCATACATGGTAGTAGGATCCCTCGCAGACACCAACCCAGCGATCTCTGGCACCAACCCTACAAGATACTGCTCTATCCTCCTGTACTCCGGTGTCGATAAACCTGGACACATCACTGCTAACTCGTTGTGCCTGATCGTGTACTCCTCAATCTCAGAACCCACCATCTTAAGATTCCCGTATTCTTGTTCCAACCTCTTGATCTCCTCTCGCGGGCAGTACTCATCCTTCAACCTATGCACGAAATCCGCCCAAGGCATGGCGTTGGCCTCCCCGAGACCAAGTGTCTGAGTGACGCAGTTCCACCACGTCATGGCGGGTCCTAAAAAGGTTCCCGAAGCAAACTTCACCTGATCCGCTGCTGGAATCTCACATAAAGCAAACATTGACTCCGTCTTCTCCAACCACCTGAGCAACTCCACAGCTCCCTCCGTACCACGAAAGTTGAGGGGCTGACAATCCTTAAACCGCTTATAGGCAACTCCTGCCTGAACCAGAGGAGCGGTAGCACCCATAAAGGTCTGCTGGGCAGCCTGGAAGGCAGCCAATGCAACGCCCAACTGTTGCTGCATCATCTCATTGAGCTCATCATACGTCAGGGTGATGTTACCACCACCTCTACCCCCACCAGTGCGGCCTCCACGTCGTCCCCCAGTACGTCCACCAGTGCGTCCTGACATCTTCTGAGAAAGTAAGAAACAAACACTCAGACCCATCACCAACGCTAAACCAAGAGAATACAAAAAGTCCAGGATTGGGCCCAAATGTGACCATTAATCCCAACCCGAGATCCACCAGGTCTTCCATGCATTTCAACTTATGATTTCGTGTGCACCCGAAATGATAAATTGCTCTACATGGTCCTCAAGGCGTGCCCCGAGCTCGAACCTCAAGTCACCGGTACCCTCATCTTAGGAAGATACAGTCAACACAGATCAACGAATGAAACTAGGAATAAACAAGAAGGAGATAGAAAATACGACACTGTGTGATAAGGATACTGACACCCCGACAAAGTAAGTATGTTTACCAAAGGACACGACTCAAAAGTATGTGACTGTCTAGTGTGTGAGACTCGGCTATAGTCTAGACTCTACATGCAGTCCTAGTTCACTATAACCATTGGCTCTGATACCAATCTGTCACACCCTCAAATTTCCACATGCGGAGTTCTACCGCGAGGCGTGCGACACACCAGGATCCAAGTCAGCGGTCACAATAAACGACGTCTAAATGTAAAAACATACGTAAACAAAAACCATGCAAGATTTAAAAACCATCATTTGAAAGCGCGGAAGCGTATAAGTTTACTAAAGTAAAAGGAAATCAGAAACATATGTTTAAGAGTTTAACATCCCAAGAAAACATGCGTAAATGATCCTAGACGCGAGACGACTCCAGTGCGACTCCGTGCGCCTAGATGACAGCTGCTACCTTAGCGACCTGAGAAAACATGCTAAAAACGTCAGTATGAAATACTGGTGAGTTCACAGGTTTTTAAGGAAAACGTTTCATGTGTTGGATCTTTGATAAACCTTTACCAATGCCGAAGCTAGAATACACGAATACCTGAGTTCACAACGTATGAGTACCTGGTTACACGACTACACGGATGCACGAATACACAAATACACGGATACACGGTTTCACGAATGCACTAATGCACGACTACACTATTCCACGTATACACTGATGCACGACCACACTATTCCACGAATACACATTCACAAGAATACACTAAACCACTTTCATCCCCGTTTCCCCGTTATGCGTCACCGAATGTTCACATTTTTATCCAAACTTAAAAGAGTTGTTTCATAAGCAAAACATGTTTGTGAGTAAGTTTTTAAGAACACAAGTGTGTAGCATGTTTCTCCCCCGAAAACCAAAACAGATAAAAGTGGGGCCGTGAACTCACCTTAGGTTGCGTCTTCTGTTAAATGAGTACACCGTTTATATGATGTGATAGCCCCAACTAGTGGCGACCTATCATAAGATATGTGTTAAGTTAGACTAATAACCCGTCGGGTTCATTAGTCCCTAAGTCCAGTCCATGACTATTATGTATCCAAAAAGCGTGTTTGACCGACAACCAGACTACGTAAGACAAGACTCGACATCCCATTGGTGACCCGACATTCCACGTGTTCATCTCATACACAAACATACACAAATCATGCAACTTAGTACTTAACATGCGTTAAAGTTCAACAATTCTAACACATAGGTCAAATAACGCACAAACAAGTCCAAACACATGTTACTATGTTACTAGGCATGTCACGGGGTTCCTATCATGTTCCTAGGTGTCAAATCGGGTTTCGGAATGTCAAAATACACTTATAATAGCATTACACGCGATTAGGAACTTAGCATGCATTTAGGAAAAGTCAACATGTGATTAGGGATGGTCAACAGGCAATTACAGAGGCTAATCGCCCCTTACTATAGGCGATTAGGCCTATCCATGTGCATTTCAGACGATTATGCTCATAAGGTATGCAATTCAGGGCTTAACTAGTGATTAGGATCACAATTGCATGAAATGAAGGCAATTATGCCCCCCAATCGCCTATATATACACGATTAGGCCCTCTTATCAGGCGATTGGGCTCCCAATCACCTATAGCATAGGCGATTAGGATCCCCAATCGCCTACAGCACAGCTGTTCCGGTTTTTCGCGCGTTTAACCCTCCAAATCCGATCCGAAACATGTGCAAACACTCAATAACCATCCTAACACATTAACAAACATATTTCAAGCAAAACCCCTAAGTTTTCATCATTCTAACAGTCCCGAATGCGAGCGTTTTCCCAAAATAGCAACTTAACATGAAAACATCACATCAACATGCAAGAACTTGCCCTAAATAGCAAATATCCAGATTTAATCACATAACCACGTTGTCCGATAGTATCCTACTGTTCTAGCATCATCCTAGAGCAAACCCTAACATCAAACAATCAACAACACACCTCATATCATCCTTAATCATTCAAAATCCTTCAAATGGGTCAAAACATCAAATATCAACAATACACGACCAAAACCGTTCAAACTCCTAGAACATCATCATACTAACTTGTAACAGCCATAAACATCATAACAACACAAAAACAATCATGATTCAATCCTAAAAATCCTACCTTTAAACACAAATAACACATATAACACACATAAAGGTGAGGGTTTGTTTAAAAACGGTTTTAAATGGATTTTTATAGACAAAAACATTTGTAAGTCAGGTCTGGACGTTTAGGGAGTAAAATATAATCATTTAAAGGTTTGGGTTTGAAGAACACACCTTGGATTTAAGAGAAAATGATGGAATAAGCATGGAAATGGTTGTTTTGATGTAAAAACGAGTTCCAGAGAGTGTTTGTGGGTTGAGATAGGTTATGGGACGGCTAGGGTTGCATAAATGGTGTTTTGGAGGTCAAGGGTGGTATTTATAGGCGTTTCTAGTCGTCAGGTGCAGTATAGGCGATTATGCAGCTTTATCAGGCGATTAGGGCTGCTAATCGCCTTCACTATCAGGCGATTAGCCCCTAGTCGCCTATAAACATGCCCAATCGCCCTCAACATAAAGCAATTCGCCATCATGAAGGCGATTAGGGTTGCCTAATCGCCCTCAGGGCCTGGTGTTGTGTATTCGGCGCGTTAAACTCCGTTTTAACATATGTTAACATGTTTTCAAATACCGACAAGTCACATAATGATTATAAACACATAATACATGAAAATAAACACGTTCACACTCGTTCACCAATTCCCGGGACTCGAGACTTGTGTGTATTAAAACCCCAATGATGTACGACTCGACTCGACTGACCCTGTTATGTGTATCGTATGCGCGACTCGCTAAGGTAGACTTACTAAGTTTTCAAAAAGTTAGTTACCGGAGTTTGCCGGGTGTCACAGTACCATAGCGTGTTTAAAGTTATTTTCTATTCACACCATATATATATATAATATATATACATATATACACACAAAACAATCTATTACAATGCATATCTAACCTTAAAATAATCAAATATACTTACATTACATAACACAAAAACATGTCATCCTCCAAAAATTACCAAACCACAGTTCAACAAACAGCTCATGAAATTCTTATTAAGCCTTTCAAAAAAGAATCTTTTGAAGAAGAAACAACAAGAAACTCATGTGGAATGCTTACATCTTTGGTTGTTACGGATCTAAGGAAAAACGCCAAAACCATGACTGATATGGTTGAAATTCTGGAATCAACTGAACGAAACATAGCTCTACAGTACCTAGCGGATCAAATCGAACTAAACGACGAGATTTCCAAGAAGATGAAAGGTCTTACTCATAACATTATTTCCATCAGCAAGGAAACGAAGCAGCGTCGTGAAGAAATTATCAAGAATCAGCAATAGTAACTGTAATTTGGCAAAAAATGTAAATTTGGATTAAAAATCCTTGAAAAATGTAAATCTTATATATATATATATATATATATTATAAACATATATTATGCTTTTTTAAATTATATATTGCATTTTACAAAAACATAGATCAAATCAAAATGAAATTCAATAAATGACGAAAACATTTATTTGATAGAACACATTTTATAAACAAAAACTGATAACTCTTAAAATCCTTATATTTAACTTAATTTATTATTATTTTTTAATCAATAGAAATATGTATATATTCATTTTTGATAAATAAAATTAAGTAAAAAAATATCAAGTCACTGCAAAATTCGAGTTTCAAGGTAATGATTAGTACTGGCAGTCAATAGTCCTAAAACGCTATAATGATCACTATACAGTTCAACAATCTAGATGGAAACTTGAAAAATACGGCGGTAATTAATGGTAGACGTAAATATTTTTACTATTATAAAACAACTAAAAAAGGTTACCATAAATTTACATTTTTATTTTAAATTAAAAAACAAACTTATTTACTTTTAGAAAATTAATCTGAACTCTTTTATTGTTCGTAAAATTTAAATATATATATATATTATAACAATAAAACTTGTAATAAAATATCTAAGCTCACCAAATCTAATTTCTTTACAAATCGATTCTTTGTAACTACTTTTTATACTTCATTCAATAACTTTGAAATTCGAACTTCTATTTAGATAAAAGTATACTCATTTTATTTTATATAATCTGTTTTACAACATCTGTTGAATGATATACAGCGTTTATCAAACAACTGTAGATCAATACAATTTTACAATTAAAGATTACAATAAATATACAATTCTGATTGAAAAAGATTTGAAATTATATTTTACCATAAATTTTTAAACGAAGTAGTCCAGATTGAATTTATTATTTACTACTGAACACCTTTAATCTTCAATTGAACTTTTATTTACATTTATAAACTATACTTCAAAATTTGATCACATTTTTTAACAATATTTTAAAATAAAATATTACAACACCTGTTATGAAATAGCTGACAGCGAATACAATAAGCTAATCAGAGGTTAGAATGTAGAACGAAAACTGAATTTCAAAACTTTAATCCTTAAGTTAAGATTTTGACAATATATTTAGAAGAAATAAGTATATCATTAAGAATTTACATAAAATTTGTTGAATGTAATTAATAATTTAATTAACTAAATCAATTATTTACATACAAATCAATACATGATTATTTGAGTCGCAGAAACTTACAATTTTAAAATACAAATTTCACAATTTATCCAAGTATAAGATATTAATGTGAGTTTTAAGTCGTTCTATTATGTGTTATTTTTCTGATTCAATAAGTTAGTAAAATTAAAATTGTTAATAAAATTTATAAACGAACTACGTGAGATCATAATTATTATTTACCACACAACACTATTAATGATCAACTGAGTTTTTAGTCAAATTTTGAACTAATATTTTATAATATCTTGTTGTAACATCCTTTTAAGAAATAATAACAGTGTGTTCGGGGAAAATCATGATTGTTCAAACGTATTTTGAATATATTCTATACTACAATACTGAAAAAAGCTATAGCAACAAAACTCGTCATTGGAATTGCATATTTTTTCTTACAATATGAGGATAAACAAACATACAAAATACAAAATAAAGCCAAAACACCACAAAACGAAAAAGCACTTACAAAAATACAAAATAGAAGTGCTCTAACAAAAAACTCCGATATCACAGCAATAGAGAACTAATACAAACTAACACATTTCATCTGTAAGACAAAAACAAAATACTAAATACAGTTGAAACACCACAAAACAAAACCAAAAGAAGCCAGACTCCAAAGAAAAGGAAAACATATACAATAATATGCCTCTAAGTAGCGGAAAAATTAGAGACATATTATTTATATAGAGACCCATCTCATTTTGGATAGACTTTCTTATTATAACAAAACAGATAATATTTTCTTTTGATTGTAAGAATCTTCCAGCAACACCAATTCCGACTTCATTAGCAACGGGTTATTGGTAATACATTTTTCTTTCAGAGCCACAATTTTTTAGAAGACTAAGGGTACGGAATTTAAATGAAATAACATTATATACTGAAGGTATAGATAGTTGGTTTGCTTTTTAATAGTTCAAGTATTACAAGCTTGCAAACTGAAATGAAGAGTTCCTCGCCTTTTATAGACTGAAGAAATAGGTATATACCTACTACAATTACTAACAAAAACAATAAAATAATAAAATAAATTTCAATATCATAATAATTAACTTTGGTATTTGAGTCTTTGTGAGGTTGAAATGTATAAATATCTCTTTACTTGCCAACAAATATTATCAAAAAACTGTCATCAATTACAATTTTGAAAGCATAGAATCGATACAGATGTTGTAGGAACTCAAGATGTTGAAACCGCTCTACGAGTAATATAACCAGATGTCTAAAAAATTTAAATTATATCAGTCTTTTCAAATTCATAATTAAAAACAGTCTACCGCCCTAAAAGTCTATATGACAATTGTCAAAATGAACGATCTAGATTGTTACTTACAAAATACGACGATTATTAATGGTGGATGCACTTATTTTTAATATTATTCAACTACTAAATAATGTTACCATAAATATATAAAATATGTAATTATAGTTTTATTATTCAAAATATAATATTTTTAAAATTAATAACTACATCTATTATTACATGACAAACTTTTTTAACCAATGACCTAAACTTTACTCATTAAAAAAATAATAAAACATTAAAATAATATTTTTAATAATAGTTTTAAATTATTAGAATTAACATTATCATTACTTTCAACATCCTAATAATAAACTTTCATATACAAACCTATTCTAATTTAAATTAATACAATATTTGATGACTTGTCAACAGATGTTGATAAACAATTGTAATCCATTACAATTATCCACTGAAGGATAATATAACCAGATTTTTAAAACCGACTTTGTAATGACTATCTAACAAAATAACTATAAATTTAAATTACACCAGTCTTTTCAAATTCATAATTAGTAACAGTTGCTACAGCTCTATAACTCTTTGGTGGACAATGTACATCTAAACGATCTAGATGCAACCTGATAGAAAATACACAAATGCAATTAATGCTAAATATACTTATTTTTACTATTATTAAACAAGTAAAAAACGTTACCATATAAATTCTTAAAAAATGAAGACATATTTTTATAGAAATAAAAAATCTTAAAAAAAATCAGTATTGTTAAAATGTGTAATAATAATTTTTATTCACAATGTATTATGTTTTAAATTATTAGTATGAATATTATCACTAGTTTCAATTACATAGTAATAAACTTCGTATTGAAACCTATTCTAAGTTCAAAAGTATACAAAATTTGACGACTTGGAAACAGATGTTTTCAAACAATTGTGATCCATTACAATTTTCAACTAAAAGATGATGTAACTAGAATTTTAGAACAGATTTTGTAAAACCTAGATTATAAACAATATCTAATAAAATAACTATAAATTTAAATTACATCAGTCTTTTCAAATTCATAATTACAAACAATCGACACAACCCTAAAAGACTTAAATGGCCACTGTACAGATGAACGATCTATGATGTAACCATTACAATTTTCAACTGAAAGATGATCAATGATGTAACCAGAATTTTAAAGCAGACTTTGTAAAACTTATCTTGTAATCAGTATCTAACGAAATAACTATAAATTTAAATTACATCACTCTTTTCAAATTCATAATAATTACAAACAGTCGGCACAGCCCTAAAAGTCTTTGATGACCACTGTAGAGATGAAGGATCTAGATGGAAATATAACATTATTCATAATAATTACAAACAGTCGGAACAGCCCTAAAATTTACACATTATTCTTTTTATATTAATTAAACAATTAAAACTATTGTTCTTACAAATGATTTGAAGTCTTTTATTGTTACTATAACTTTAAAAAATGAACATGTATTTTATAGCAATAAAAATTCTACAAAAATATCACCATCTATAAAACGTGTAATTATAATTTTTAATGAAAATTTATTATGTTTTAAGTAAATAATATTTCCCTGACAAACTTTTTTAAGAAATAACGTGAAATTTCATCATTGTAACTAATATTTTAAAGAAAGTAAATTGAATATTTACGTATAACTCAGTTAAGTTATTATAACGATCTGTTTCATAATGTTTATCAACAACATTTGAATTGTCAATAGATATTGAAATTCAATACAACCCTATAATGCCCACTATACAGATGAACGTTTTGTAAATAAAAATTTACGAAACAATACAACTATTTACGGTAGATGAAATCATTTTTACTATTAATAAACAACTAAATAATGCTACATTAATAGTAGTTATTATTACCATAAAACATAGTTTATAAGAATAAAAATAGTTAAAAACAATGACTATTATTAAAATGTGTTGAAAATAGTTTTTATTTACAATGTATTATGTTTTAGATTATTAGCATGAATATTTTCATTAGTTTCAATGTCCTAATAATAAATTATGTATTGAAACCTATTCTAAGTTCAAGTTATACAATATTTGATGACTTTTACTGTGATCCATTACAATTTTCAACTGAAGGATGATGTAACTAGAGTTTTAAAACAGACTCTGTAAGACTTAACTTGTAATCAATATCTAACAAAGGAACTATAAATTTAAATTGAATCAGTATTTTCAAATTCATAATTACAAACAGTCGCCACAGCTCTAAAAGTCTTTGATGGCCATTGTACAGATGAAGGATCTAGATGGAAAGATAGCATAAATTTAAACATTATTATTTTTATACTAATTAAACAATTAAAACTATTGTTCTAACAAATGATTTGATGTCTTTTATTGTTCCTATAACTTCAAAAAATGAACATACATTTTATGACAATAAGAAATTCTACAAAAATATCATCATCTATAAAACGTGTAATTATAGTTTTTATTGACGACTTATTATATTTTAAATTAAAAATATTTCCGTGAAAAACTTTTTAAAAAACATGACGTCAACTTTACTAATTGTAACTAATATTTTAGGAAAAATTACAGAAACCGTCCTTTATGTTTACCTATTTTTCATTAGATGTCCTTAAACTTCAAAACTGACGAGAATCGTCCTATATGTCTTAAAATCTTTCAAGTCTCGTCTTGTAGCACTAACGTGGTTAGATTTTCTGGTTATGTTAAGTCACGTGAAGGGCACATGAGGGCATAAAGGACATTTCACCCTCGTTTTCATTTAACCTCCTTTAAAACCCTCCAAACACTGCAACCCATCTTCCCCAATTCAACCAAATTAGGTTTCCCTCACCCCAATCAAAAACATAGAATTCAGAAGGAGAGAGAGGGGACAAAGCAGGAGGAGCCGGATAGTGTCTGACCGCCGCCAGCGGCGGAGCACCCATCTCCATCACCACCTGTCCACAAACACCTACCCCCAAACTTCTAGAGAGAGAGAATCGAGCAGAAACGTAGAGAGAGGAGTGAGAGAGAAACCGAAGCAGATGAGTGAGAGGGAGACGGTAG
Organism: Ambrosia artemisiifolia; assembly: GCA_032199755.1. NCBI lineage: Eukaryota > Viridiplantae > Streptophyta > Magnoliopsida > Asterales > Asteraceae > Ambrosia > Ambrosia artemisiifolia. Next base: position 17,382,838 of record CM063520.1, read on the forward strand.
TGACGACGAAGAAGGAAGACGACGATGGTGACGTTGGTAGGTGTCACACCCTGACTTTTCCCACATCGGTTGTGACGTTTGGTAGCTTCGCCACGCAGCGGAAAGATGCTTCTAAGACCTTTGGTTTCCTGAACGCCAATTCTAACCCTCTAGGATCCCCGATCCCAAACTGCCACCTACTCCAACCGTGCCGTTACCAAAGTTTAAACCTGAAAGACATACTTAAAAAGTCAACATAAAGCTGGTGAGTTCATAAGTTTAACAAAAACGTTTCCAAAGGTTACCAAATGTTACCAAAGTGTTCCAGTTCAAACTTGTCAATACTTTGTCATGATTAAGCCAGAGTACGCTAGCTAGGCATATGTTTTGTTACTACTACGATTGGAAAACCATTACTAGACTGTTACCAATGTTCAGCCCGAGTGTGTTCTGCAATGTTACCAATGTTACCAGTTCGAGACAATATGCACCCGCCCGGCCCTACAAGCCGTCGAGTGGGGTTTGTCAGACCCAATAGATCTATCCACATTTACCCCGTTGTGCATCCCCGCACATTCATGGTTTCACCCGGGACTTTAAAAAAATCGTATAGTAACCCGTAATAACCCCTAGTATGACAACAGTTCTCAAAACATAGTTCGACGCATGTTTTCTCCCCCAAAAGTAAAACCAAAGAAAGTGGGGTCGTGAACTCACGCACCCATTTCATTTTCCAAAACTTGTTTCGCTTTAAATTCCTTAGGTTTTCATAAAAGAAGCATGTCTTCCCCTCAAAAACATTTACAAAAGCGGTAAAAAGTAGGGTCATGAACTCACCTTAATGTCCATGCTAAGCTAGCAAACAAAGCCTGAAACCTCGACCGACTTCCTCGTGCCCTAATTACCAACAAAGGACACCTTAACAGTCTATCACACATAAGCCTAGCTAACCGCTCGAAAGATAGTTTATCCGACTGTCTAGACTCGTGTGTACCAACACGAGTCTCAATACGTTTCAACCCGACGAACCGATCATGACTTAACTTAATTATGCGTTATGTTAGGACCGTCGAACGCGTGTTCCAACAATCACGGGTTTTATCCTAGAGGTGCGGAATCCCTCTAGAATGTTCTAACAACAGATACGAAGATTGAAACAATGAAACGAGTAATCACAACACACACACGGGTCAAAAGATTATCTATTAATCACCAAAACAGAGCACGAGTGTTTACAGAGATCAAATCAGACGTTCTATGACCAGGGGAGGGTGTTTGGAGGGTGTGTGAGGCAAGAACTGAGGTCTAGGGTTGAGAATGAGGGTATTTATACCACCCGGGTACGACCAGATGGGTATAGACGATTAGCAGGCCTGTGTTAGGCGATTAGGGCTAATCGCCTGGAAGCCCAAGCCCAATCGCCTGCTGATGAACACGATTAGGCCCATAATCGTGTATAGACCATTGCTAATCGCCCTCAGCTTCCCGTGACCTCCAAAACGCGTATAAACGCCTCCAAACACCCGAACTACGTCCAAACTACTAATATACTAGCCTAGGGACATCGTGCACCAACAGACTCCCCCTTGGACCAGGCTAGTATACGTACAGAAATAACCAAAAGACATCGTTCATACCAAAAGCAAACCAACTTATAGACTCGATAAGCAAAAACAATTACAACTAAACAAAATTACAAGCAACATCTTCTATCTTTGTCTTCAGCTTGATGTTGTTCTGACCTGTGTGATCCTCGACCAGTCGCATCCTGCATGAACCTTGTTAGCATAGCAGAACCGGATCACTCTCTGAAACTTCATAGCTTGATCGGCTTCAACAGGTAGATGCATGATTGGGTGCTGATACAACATCTCCACATCTTTCTCTGAGCAATTAATCAGCCACATAGGATCCCAAATCCTTATCTTCCTGCATGGATTCGGACTGTTGCCCAAGACAATCACCGCTTCAGTAGTTGCTGCATCATAGTGCCAATAATACAGCTTCGAGGTAAAGTCTTGTTCAACTGGGACAATGGGAATCCTTGAAACGCATTTCGGTGGCTTGACTTTGTGCTCCCAGATTGGCTTCAATGTGAAAGGATGAATCTTGTCTGTTGGGTATGATCTGGGATACTGAGGTACGAGTTCTTTCCATCCCTCTATGCTTTCTCGCTTCAGCTTAGTGTAAAAACCCGAAAGTGGAGGAGCTTTCTCTTTGTATAACGGATAATCAAGACGAATAAGATCACGAATATACCAGAACGGCAGGCTCAGAATGTCTTTATATTCCCTGAAGTACAGTACACCTTCTTGCCATTTTACCCCCAACATCTTTGTGTGACTGATATACGCCCAGCTTATCACGTTTCCAGACATCTTCGTCAATCGTTTCTTGAAGACGGAGGCGCGCTCAACCGGCTTTTTCTTCTCTTCAGGTTTAAACCATTTGGGATAGCGCTCTCTGATTTTGTCCTGTCGAATCTTAACTTCATCAGGAACTTCAGTAGAGTCAGTCTATAACTTTTCCTCGGCCTCCCGTACCATCTCCTTGTCAATATTTGGAATTCCAACGCCCGACTCATTTACCACATACTCAGGAGTTGGCACGCTGGTTCCATCTTCAAGATCCACCTCATTATTTTCAGGATGCAACTCAGGAGGGACACTTTAGCTTGCACTGGAAGATTCTCCAGGTGTAAAGCCGTATACTTTTGCTATGTCCTCTGGTGTCATCTCAGGTAGAATCTCGCCTTCCTCCAGATCATACTCGGGCATGGCAGGTGGTGGGAGCAAGTTGCCTTCATCATCATACGCAAAATAACAGTTTAGAGGCTCAACATATTCAACCTGAACTATCGCTTTCTTCTTCAATTGCTCGCGAAGTTCTTGAATCTTGCTCATCTTGGGTGTTGGCTCCCCCTGAGCAGAAGAACCTGCTTCGGGATCATCGCCTCGGCGATCATGACGCTCTTTGTTCGTCTTTCTGCTGACCCACCCGATGATCCGCCACCGCCTGTGGCTCCAGGATCACCACCATCACCTTTACCATCACCCTCATCATCGTCATCAGACTTATCATCATCCCCTTCATCATCATCATCTTCCTCACTATCCTCATCATCATCACCAGCCGTACTCGCTCCAGCCTCTGAACCACCAGTGAGTCTAGGCTGAGTTCCAGACAACTCATCCAACCTAGCCCTCAATCTTGTGTTTTGTTTCCTGTACTTGGTGATTCTGCGCTCATTGCTCACATTCGCGAGCTGGAGGTCATTGTACTTTCCTTCAATACATGTTAGTCTCGCCAAGGCACTTTGGTTCGAGTGAATCAACTGCTGGTGTGATTCCATTAGTTGTTTGTTCGACTCCAGAATCTGCTGATTAGACAAGGTAAGTGCGTCGACAGTAGCTCTAAGATCTGTATTTGCAGTGATGGGCTCGCCAATCAATTCAAGCATCGCCGTTTCATTTTCTTCAATCTGGGCGTTCTTGCTTCTTAACTCAGCTATTTCCCGCGACTGTGCAGCAACTAAAGCCATGAGTTCGCTGACATTTCGCTGAAGTTGTTCATTGGAAGCTGGAGTTGAGGAAGAAGATTGGCCTGAAGGTTTAGTTGACGTGGTTTTAGCTGCTTCCTTCAGTCTCCGTATATGATCACCAACCGGATTAGAGACCAACTGCGAACCTGTCGCTTCAACGGTAGCTGAGACTTGCTCAGTGAAGACTGCCGAAGAAGGCATAGACATAGTAATACCCGTAGGCACAGCTGCACTGGAAGATAATGGAACAGAAGAAGTAGCTGTTGTTGTTGTTGTTTCTGCTGCTGTTGTTGTTGTTGCTGGTGTGGTAGAAGAAATAGGAGAACCAAAAGTATCAGGAAGATTCAAAGCTGCACGTCTTCCTCTCAATCTCTTTGGAGTCTTTTCAGGCGCAACAACCTTCTCTGACATCCTATTTTGACCCCTACCAACCTTCGCTGCCTTGGTTTTCTGTCTCTTATGAGGAGGAGGCGTGCTAAGATCAGCATCGATATCTGCAATAAGATCCTCACCTCCTGGTGTGAAAGTGGGATCCCTTGCCAGATCTCTCGCCTCTTCGAGCCCTGTCCTCTTCCAAACTAAGCACATCAGGCGAATCATCTTCAGTCGCCTCTGAGTCATCATCTTCATCATCAACGTCTTCAATATTGACCGGGCCTTCATCCAACTTTTCCTTTCCCCTGCCTGAGCTGGATGGTGCATCAACATCCAGAGACGCAGAATCAAACATGTCATCATCGCGTCTATGCTCAGCATCACCCGTATTACCCGGTTCATTGGCTCCCAATTCTGCAGTGGGTCTGCCAATAATATCATCATCTTTAAATACCTGTCTATGAACATGAATATCGTCTTCAGAATCACTGTCGTCGTGTCTCCACCTATTCCCAGGTGGTGCCTCATAGTTTTCCTTCGCAAGAAATGCATACAATCGCCGACTTGGTGGATGTTCTGCCTTCGGCTTTTTCTTATATTGCAGCATTCTTTTCAGTTCAATTTCATCAATTTTCTTAATCTCGAGCAACTCATCAACCTTTTTCACCATATTAGGAATCTGGTTGTCAAGGATCATTTGCAGAAACCTAGGATAGACAATGAAAGAGTGCTTTGTCGGTTTCTGCACAATCACTTCCTTGAGATGATGCATAATCATACCAGAAAAGTTGAACGGTTTGTTCAACGTTAACGCGACAATCGCTGATGCTAAAGTGTCCCGGATCGCATCAAAAGTACCTTTGCGAGGGCCGATGCACTTTAGCAAAACGTGCGTTAAATATTTCAGCTCTGGGGGTAAGCAACCCTTCTGCAACATCTTCTGTGCACGTACGTCGTCTGCATACTTCATCCTGAGAAATCCACCACGAATCAAAATGGTATCGAACACGATCGGATCGTCTTTGTCATCTTCAAATCTCAGAATCTCACGAATCAAGTCTTCTGTGGTAACAACGTCCTTTCGCTGCACAACACTTTTAATAGTTGTTGGAACTGTGCTGTTGTCGACCTTTGCGTTCCGATAGAATTCCCGAATGATGTCCTTGTAGGCCGCATATTCAGTGGAGATAGCATACTTGATCTTCGAGCGCTTCAAGAACTCGATGATGCCTTCGAACCGCTTGCATTCTGGCTTCGTTACTGGTCCAAGAAATGCCAAACAGTTGTGTTTCTCCGACGTACCGTACTCCATATTTCTATAAGGCAAACACACGACAAGATCATCAAAACAGATCAAGATATGATAAAACGGACAAAAACGGACAATACTTTGACAAATTTTGGTCAACAGAGGGTTTCAGGCTATTAGTAAGGCTAATCGCTTACCCTGAACACGAGTAGGGACCTAATCGCTATGATACATAGGCGATTAGCAGATGAAAGGCCTAAACGCGTTACTGTTCATGCGATTAGCATTGCTAATCGCATGTTCAGTTCAAAAATTCACCAAGAATTGCCAAACTCGTAATGGGTCGTTTTGGGTTGATGTTTTTGTCACATTATACCCTAAACTAACCGATTAACAAAAGCCCTCAAAAATATTTCAGTTTCATGTTCAACACAAGGATCAATTTAAACGGTTTTGAAAACTTAGGGTTCTTAGGTTCAAGATTTTGGGGTTTTTCGATTTAGGTTGTTTTAGATCAAACCATTGATATGGAAAGATCCTATTCTGCCCGATTAACAAACCCCCATCCCCATTTATCATCAACAAGTTGTTTTAAACCCACAATAATCAAACACGCATGATCTAGGGTTTCGACCCTTTAACCTCCGACTAGACCCTCTAAAACGTGTTGTTAGAATCTGAAATTCCTAGGGAATGTTACCTTAGTGATGAGGAACAAGATCCAAGGGTCTAAAATTCACGGGCAAGAGTTCAATTAGGGACGGGTTTAGAGGGAAAAGGCTCAACAGTATTCGTATTTTGAAAAGAATGACTGAAACTGTTCTAAGGTTCCCTATTTATACCCGGCCCTAATCGCTAGACTACATACACGATTAGAAGCTAATCGTGTGCTACAGTTGAGCATTTGGAGCCTAATCGCCTTAAGGTGTCATGCGAGTAGGTCTAATCGTCTATGATACCACACGATTACACCACTTACTTACCTTATCAGCAGATTAGCTAATCGCCTAAAGTAGAACACGAGTAAGACACAATCGCTTTCAAGTACACACGATTAGGCCTTATTCGCCTGCTACAGTGATGCGAGTAGGGTTCTAATCGTTTAAAGAACCAGGCGATTAGGTCTAATTGCTTATGGCTTTCACACAAATTACCAAAATGCCCCTGCAGCACCAAAACACACATTTTTGACCCGTTAAGGTTCGAAACATGCGTTTTTCAACCCGATTTAACACGCGACTCAGATGATGACTCAAAAACTTGAAAATGTTTCATTTTCCACCCTTGTACTCGGTAAAACATATGGTTTTGACCCGGTAGAACACAATTTTCAATTTGTTGTCGTTTTTATTTTTCGGCGTTTTATTCTTGAAGAAGTAAGATTACAATGGATTAGGTTTCCATCATCGGCAATCAAGAATAGCTAATCTACTAAACTTAAAATAGAAAATAAGCGAAAACGCGAAAACAACTACCTGTACAACTTAAAATAGAAAATAAGCGAAAACGCGAAAACAACTAACTGTGCACTATCATATTTTTGCGAGTTTCGATAGTTAGGGAATCATATCAGTGTACGGACTATACTAGAACCCTTATACTTTCAGTTTTTGATTAAAATTACCAATAAGCATCCTACAACAACTGTCAGTATTGTTGTCCACCTAAACTCAAAATCAAGTTTTATCGCCAGGCACTTTAGATACGTTAAGGTAATATTAAAGCTGATTAAAGGTGTTCCCCGCACACGCGACATATTCCCGCATCAAGGCATGCACAAAGCTTCCTCGTAACCGGTGAATAAGCTGTTGTCATCCGTATTTACAAGGAATGGACTCGGTGGTGATCAGGTCTGCAAGAACGCTGTAGCAGAGAGACCAGTGAGATCCAGACCAGGGTTCAAGTCAAATACCGTACATTTTTGATTTTTCACGGTACTATGCTTTAGGTATAATGATTTGATACCTTAGAGCGATTCTCTTTGAGAATAAGGTTTTGGCATTCATGATCTTTTTGCTCTTACAGGATTCCCAGACGTCTCCTTGTCAGAATTTATTCTATTTTTGTTTTTCTTTTCTTTTACTGAGTATGGCAAAGAGGTGTCTCAGTTGTAGGCTGCTAACCCGACGTACGTCACTTATGCCACCCCATTTTATTCTGAGAGACGTCCAGTTCACCCCGGATGTACCAACCTCTTAAAGACCAGAAACCTCGGATTTTGGCATTCTATCAACAAGATTTAAGGCGTTTAGACCATATGCCCACGCGGCGTTAATCGACACAATCCTCAGTTGATTTAGGTTTATATCACCGTGCCGAACTTGGAAATGATTTCGAGCCTACCGACACATCATTGTAGAGGCTACTTATCAGATCCAATATTTTTAAGATGATAAAGGTCCAGACAGTCCGACTGATTGGTTAATATCATCTTCCCTATTTCCACCAAAGAAACTCATTTTTGCATTTTTCCATTTTTTGATTTTTGAATTTTCTCATTTTTTTGATTTTTGCATTTTCTGATGTTTTTGTATTTTTCTGAATTTTCTCCCCCTAAAAATCTAAAAATTTGCAAAAAAGACAATATTTTTGGATTTTTTCTGTTTTTGAAGAAAATATTTACAAAAACGATTGCCAATAAGGATCTAATCCTGCTTTTCTTTAATTCCATTTAAAACCAAAAGATACTCGAAACGAGGTTTATCAAAAGCTTTGGTGTATAAATCGGCACGTTGGTAGTCCGTGTGGATTTTAATCATATCTATCAGTTTCTTTTCATAGCAATCGCGTATGAAATGATACCGAACATAGATATGCTTCGCCGTGGAATGGTTTACCGCGTCTATAGCAAGCGCTATAGCAGACTCATTATCACAGTAAATAGGAGTGTTTAGAAATTTCAAACCGTAGTCTCTCATTTATTGTTGTATCCATAAAACCTGGGAGCAACAGCTGGACGCAGCTATTCCGACTCGCAAGTTGATAAGGACACAGAGGCTTGCTTCTTGCACTGCCACGAGACTAGCCGACCTCCTAAGAACTGGCATCTAGCCGATGTGGATTTTGCGTCTTTCTTGCATCCGCCATAGTCAGCATCACTATAAGCAACGAGGTCAAACTTATCGTCATTAGGGTACCAAAGACCTTTGGTCGGACAACCCTTTAGATAACGTAAGATCCTCTTCACGGCAACCAGATGGGACTGTTTCGGCCTGGACTGGTATCTTGACAGCAGGCAGGTTGCGAACATAATATGGGGTCTTGAAGCTGTGAGGTACATCAATGAGCCAATCATTGCTCGATAAAGAAAGGAATCAACGGCTTGTCCTTTCTCATCCGGACCAATCCCGTGATTGGTTTGGATAGGGGTGGCTATTGCAGTAGAGTCTTCCATCTGGAACCGGCTCAAGATGTCAGCAACATACTTTGTCTGGTGGATGAAGATCCCCGACTCAAGTTGATCTACTTGCAAGCCTAAGAAAAATTGCATTTCCCCCATCGAGCTCATCTCGAACTTGTCCTGCATTAACTTATCAAATTCCCTGCACAAAACCTCATTAGTTGACCCAAATATAATATCATCAACGTAAACCTGTATCAGCAGACGGTCACCATCTTTTTCCTTGGTGAATAGGGTGCAGTCCACGAGTCCACGGTTGAACCCATTGGAGATCAAATAGCTGCTGAGCATTTGATACCATTCTCTCGGATCCTGATGAAGACCGTACAACGCTTTGTTCAGTTTGTAAACCTTTTCACGATGCAATGGATCTTCAAACCCCGGAGGTTGTGAAACATACACCTCTTCCTTCACGATACCATACAGAAAAGCACTTTTCACGTCCATTTGATACACCTTAAACTGTTTGTACGAAGCGTAAGCTAAGAACATCCGGATAGCTTCAAGGCGTGCAACTGGAGCGTATACTTCGTTGTAATCTATTCCTTCGATTTGACGGAAGCCGAGGACAACTAATCGAGCCTTATTTCTTATAATTACCCCGCGGTCATCCCGTTTGCACTTGTAGACCCACTTTGTTCCAATTTTCTTTGCGCCTGGAGGTAAGTCAACTAAGTCCCACACTCCTAGCTTTTGGAACTGCTGAAGCTCTGTCTGCATTGCATCAATCCATGGTTCTTCTCTCAAAGCCTCTTGGACGGTTCGTGGTTCCACCTGAGACACATAAAGAGCAAAAGACCAATCGTTCTGATGACCTGCTTTTCTGATCTCCGAATAAAGAGCTAGGGTAGCGGAGTTGTCACTTGGACTGGCATTCCTGAGCTGACTACGTGTCATCACTCTACCAGTCGGATCACCAATCACATTTTGCAGTGGATGAGTGTCGTGAATCCGAGATTCCGGATGTGCCGGCACTGGATCATCCGACCGCAGATTGAGATTTTTAAGTCCCTGAGAGATGTTCGTTTCAGCGGCACTTGAACTAGAGGGAGCAGCGGGTTGCAGGTTAAAACCGGAGAAATCGATCTGTAGACCAATTCCAGGAGCTGTTGAAGAAGAAGGACCAGCTTGATCATTCCCTGTAGGAGGAACTGGAGCTGTATTGGCAGATTCACCATTTCCAGCCAGTTCTTCAGTAAGAGTTTCCCGAGATTCTGTATATTCCTCATCTGAAGAAGATTCCATAACCTATGACGCTTCCTGAAAGACTTCCTCAACTTCAACTGCTGCGGCTTTATCAGGGGGACCCATGGATGTAGAAGCATCAGATGCGGCAGGCGCAGGTGCATTAACCACGATCGGACGCATTAGCGGTGAGCTAGCTGCGTTTTCACACTCGTAATACATTTGCGCTACAGCATCATCCACAACATTATCCAGGTTGAAAGAATCGAACAAACTCTTATAGTCGAACAACCAATCGGGTCCAACACCACGCGCATTGACAGTGTAACGTTGAACATCGACATTAAGCCACTCCTCAACGTTATTGGTTCTTTTATTGTATACCCTCTTGCTAGGAGTACTGTATCCAACAAAGAAACCTTCATCTGCCTTTGCACCAAACTTCCCATCGGGAAGTAACATAGTGCATGGAGCACCGAAAGGTTCCAGAAAATCTAAGTTCGGCTTCCTCCGGATTAGAAGTTCGTAAGAAGTCTTGCCGAACCTCTTAACCGTAAGAACCCTATTTAGAGTATAACACGCGCAGTAAATTGCCTCGTTCCAAAACATGACAGGCAAGTTAGAGTCTGCGAGCATTGTTCTGGCTGCCTCAATAAGAGTTATGTTCTTTCTTTCTGCAACCCCGTTTTGCTGAGGAGTGTATGGCGCTGTGAATTCATGATGAATACCCTTTTCTGCACATAGTGACTCCGTAGCATTGTTCTTGAATTCTGTTCCATTGTCGTTTCGAATCCTGCGGATCTTCAGCCCATAGATGTTTTCTAGTTTGGTGAACAGATTCTTCAAAAACTCAAAAGTCTCACTTTTATGCTGCATGCATACAACCCAAGAGAACCTTGAATAGTCATCAGTGACAACCAGACAGTACAAATCTCCATTCTTGCTTTTACGATTGACTGGGCCGAACAGATCCATGTGTAACCGCTCGAGAGGCATACTGACTGAGTTGACCTTCTTAGGTTTGTGAGATTTCTTCTTCTGCTCCCCTTTCTTACATGATACACAGACGTCATTTAAATGAAAATTCTTGACAGAGACACCTTCCACAAGCTGATTCTGAATCAGATGATTCATCTTCCTCAAGTGAATATGCCCCATTCGCCTGTGCCACATAATAGACTCCTTCTCTGTAGCCTTAGACAGAAAACAAGTGACCTCCCCCTTAGCTGTTACAGCTTGACTCATATCCAGAACATACAGATTGTTGACTCTTGGAGCTGAGATCATAATCCACTGTTTCGGAATCTTAAAGCCAGGTTTCAGAATGAAGCAAGCATTGTCCTCGAAGAATACTGTGTATTTCTTGTCACAGATCTGTGAGACACTCAGCAAATTGTGGTCTATCTGTTTCACGTAGCTTATCTTCTCAAAGCTTACGATTCCATTTCCCATACTGCCTTCTTTTGTGATGTATCCCCCTTTATTACCAGCAAAAGCAACATATCCCCCATTGATATTCTTGATGTCAAATAGCAGAGATAAGTCGCCTGTCATGTGCCCAGAAGCTCCACTATCAACAATCCATAGGCTGGTGATAAGGCCCTGTGGAACTCCCTGCACGACATTCAAAGATTAATGGTTAAGGGGGATCCAAGCCTTGACGGTCTTGGGTCTACCATCTACATCCAAAGTCGGAAAGTCAACCCACCTTCCGTTAGGAGTTGGTGTTGCTTCCGATGGTCCGGCAGTTTCTGCACTAACAGATGATCCTTCTTCTTTAGTCGGTGACTTGGGTCTCCAAGTCTTTCCCGGTCTCCTTGGCTTGGACTTCTTCTTTGCCTTGGGGCTAGAAGGTCCAGCCTCAGATTCCTGTGGTGGGACAGCCTTTGGATCCACTTCAGACTTAACTGCACGTGGAGCAGTGTTAGAGGTGCCTTCAGGTTTAGCTGCAGCCTGTGCTTGTGGCTTAGGCGCTGCTTGAACCTTTTTGGGAACTTGGCTCCCCCTCGACTGCGGACCCCTGCCATCAACTGGCTTTTGGTTCATAGCAATCTTGTTAGGAGTGTCATAAACTGTCTGTTTACCTTGTTGCTTCTCAGAAAGCTTAGGAGAAACAGGCGGTTTAGAGTTGCTAGAACTAGGAGCATCATTTGTTTCGATCCTCTTGCGTCTCAATTCGGGGCAAGCAGCAACTAAATGCCCATGAACCCCGCACTTGTGACAGGATCTATACTCCTCAAATGGTGGAGCATTAACATCCTTACTCCTTTTGTTGGATTTCGTGGCAAAGGTGTTTTTATGTTTTAAATCCTTAAGACATTCTTTCTGCCAGTCTGTCTTAGGATAATTATCAAACTCATTGCCTGATGATCCAACAAATTTGAGTAACATGTTTCTTGGGAGAGTTCTCCTGAGCTTGATTTTTAGGGTTCAAAGTGTTCTTCTTTTGATTTTTACTTTTGTTTCTTTTGGACTGATTACCCTGACCCCTTTTCCCATGTCCCCATTGTTCTTTCTCTATTTTAATGGTGGACTCTTGCCAGATTTTACCAACAAGACCAGGTGCCAGGTGCTTATAAGGAAGATCCTCATCAGCATAGATTTTATCAGACCCTTTCAATTGATAGAACACTTTGATTGTTTTACCAGCAGGGGCTTGCACTTTCGGTTCAGGCTCACACAGAATGTGATTTTGGACAAGAATATCCGTATCCTTCACCGGTGCATACCTCTCTGGTTCATCAAGCTCATCCTCAGAACAGTCTGTCTCGCAGACACTTGCATCATCTGCAACCAGGTTTGGCAGCAACAGCAGTGGGTGCAGCCTTAGTAACTTCAGCAGGTTTAGGTGCTTCAGTCACTTTAGGCGCAGGAGGAGCAGCCTTAGTGACTTTGGCAGGTTTAACTGCTTCCATCACTTTAGGCGCCTCTGCAGCTTTAGCTGCTTTTGCTGCCAAGTCCATAAACTCTTCCTTCGGTAAGATATCATTATGATGATGTTCGAATCTCACCGGAGGAGGACATTGAGCATATATGGGACTGGTGGAATTGCCCTCCTTATCTGAGTGTTCGATGATATGATCAAGAACATACTTGCAGTTCAGGTAACTCTCAAGTTTCTTCTTGATCTTCTCATAGTCACAATTGACAACGGCCAAATGTTTCTTCGTGTCTTCAACCTCATTTATATAATTATTGATAGCAATTTGCTTGTTAGCTAGGGTTTTAGACAATTCAGAAACATCCTTTTTATAATTATCAACAGTCTTAAGAAAATTTTTCTCTTTCTGTTTTAAGGAATCATTTGACCTTTGCAATGGACCTACATCAGCTTTTAAATTCAGATTCTCATCAGTTAATTCTTTGATTCTGAATTTAAGCTGATCACACTCAGTTGAGTCTCTCTTAAGAGTATCAATGGTGATTTTGAAGGCTTTCTCATTAGCTCTCAAAACCTCATTGCTCTCTTGGCATTGACTTAAGTCAGCTTTCAAGTTCAAATTTTCGTCTGTTAAGACATCAATTCTGTACTTGAGCTTGCCACAATCAACACATTCAGGTTTTGAATTGGAGGAAGAACATACCTGATTAGACGACTCTGTAAAGGCCATCAAAGCATAATGAGCAGCCGTCTTCACTGATCCGAAGAAATCAGCAAGGTTGTTCTTTGTACAGTCAGCATCCACAAGTATTGACCTTTTGCTAATCAAGGCGTCTGCTTCAGCTAACAAATCCTCCAGATCCACCCCTTCATCAGAATCACAATCCGAATCACAATCCAAAGCTTCAACTTTAGGAATAACTGCTTCAGGTTGACTTGGACTCTCTTCAACTTCTTCATGAGTATCAGACATAATTTGGGCAAAGCATGCAGCACCACCCTGAGGAGCTTGTTCACCAGTGATGAGGTGATTCTAGTTGAACACTTCATCTTCTTGAACTACCAAGGTTTGATTGTTGTTTGCTTGAGGCCTCTGGTTCTGATGGTTAACTGGGACAAGAGCTCGTTCAGCATTTTGGTTCGGTTGTGTCTGAGCTAGCTGCCTCTGATTATTCTGATTGCCTCTGTTGTTGTTGAAAGGATTCTGATTTCCCTGTTGTCTAGGTCAATCACATTCTCTGGCAAAGTGTCCTCTGTTGCCACAGTTGTAACAGGTGACCTTCGTTTTATCAAACCCAAACTTAGTGTTGTTGTTGATCAGCACATCTCTCCTTCCAGTTCTATCCATATAATCCTTTGCACGTCCCACAACACTAGCAAAGTGCCACTGGATGTCTATCAGGTCCATGTCATCCTTGTCGATCTGGGCATAATCTTCTTGAGTAAGATAAGGATTTCCGATCTGCCCCGCAACTAATCCACTATAGGAATTGACCAAGGTTGACAGCAGAGCCATATGTTCTTGAGCTAACTCTACAGTCACCTTCTCAAAGCCTGAAGTGTTCAGCTGTTCTGCAACAGGATTGGTCTGATAGGCACCCTGATTTGAAGTAGAAGCACCTCCATATCCACCAAAGTTAGCAGATGAAGCACCACCAAACCCTGATGAAGAAGGTCCACCAAAGTTGGAAGTTGCCTGAGCTGGTGATGCAAGATGAGCAAACGGATTAACACCAAATTGGTTAGTATTATTAAAATTACAAGGATACTGGTTTCCTTGACCCCAAGGAAAGACAGGTGGAGGAACATCAGATGGGGGTCCATAATTGTCAAACGCAAAGACCGGATCAGGATTAACCATGAACGCAGTCTGAGGTTTGGATCCACCCACACTGATATCCTGAGCTGGATTCCCATAGTAGATGCTGGGATTCTGAACAACGGGCGGCTTATTAGCTCTCCTGATCTCCTCGATTTCCTTGTTCTCTAGCTCGGCCACGAACTCATTGATGGAGAGTGTCTGATAAACATTGTTGGATTTCTGAATGTCTAGCCATTGATGCCAGTGTGAGGGGAGCGCCTATGCAAATCTTTCCACAAGTTCTGCCGAAGTGTAGATAACCCCGTACTGATACATCTTGGACATCAGGTGATAATATCGAGCTGTCAGATCTCTTAACGACTCATTTCCCATCGCACTGAAGTTCTCGAACTCCTTCTTCAACTGATCCACTTTCACCTTCCGTGTCTTCTGATTCCCCTCATTACGCTCAGCAAGCGCTAACCAAAGCATCTGCGAAGTAGTACACTGCGCAAACTGATGAAGAATGTCTTTGGGAAGTGCCTGCTTCAACGCTGCCATCGCCTTCTTCTCATAGTTATACTTCTTCCTCTGCTCCTCAGACATGTCTTCTATTGAGACCGGAGTAGTGGAATTTTCAACCAATGGCCTTGTGTACCCATTCTCGATAGCTGACCATACTAAGCCATCGATACTCTCAACATGTGACTGAAATCTGCCCTTCCATCCATGGTAGTCTGCCATATATTGCAGTTTCGGTGCTTGGTTAGAACTGCCCGTCTCTAAGTCACTGATAAGAACGGACGACAGATGGTTTGTCTGAGAGTTAGCAGCAGCTGCGAGTGCCCAAGGATTCGCATTCATTGCCTGCTGTTGAGCAGCTAGCGCCCACGGATTGATTCCGGCAACATTCACTTGCATTTGCGCTTGTTGCATCCGTTGCGCGTTTCGTTCAGCTGAAAACTGCCAAGGGTTCGTGGGCACGTTTGCTTGATTGTTCATTTGGTTGTTCATTTGCTGGTTATACTGAGTTCTTGGTTAACTCAGATGTCCCCAAGGGTTCGCCATATGTTAAGGTATGTTAAAAGTCCAATACTTAGTCAATTTTTATGTTTCAGAACCTTTTAGGCGATTATGGGGCTAATTGCTAGTTAACTTAGGCGATTGGGGGTTTTTACACGTGATTAGGGCTAATTGCTAGTGAATAGTTACGCGATTAGGAGTTTTCAGGTCGATTGGGTATGTCACATGATTAGGGCTAATCGCGTGTACAGTAGCAGGCGATTATGCACCTAATCGCATAAAGGAACCAAGTTTTATACACGAGTAGCAGCTAATCGCCTATACAGTACTAGCGAGTGAGGCTACGCGCTACCAAACCCTAATCGTCTGAAAGATTTGTCTGCTAATCGCCTGATCTGATCTGCAGCCGCACTTTTGCTCAAAAATCACCTATTTTGCTTCAAAATCTTATCCAAAACATTGTATTTTGATCCCAAATGATTAGACAAGTTACCAAAATAGTTTTAGAACAAAACCTGATCAAAAACTCACGTTTTTAACCGAAAACACACACTAAGATTTTGAAAAATATGGGTTTTTGATAAAAACTCAAAGTTTCAAACTAACAACATGTTTTTGATTAAAAATCCAGACTTTTACACCAAAAACAACCTGTTTTTGCTCGTTTTTGTTATTAGAACACCCGTGATAAGAGCCTCGGCTCTGATACCACTTGTTAGGACCGTCGAACGCGTGTTCCAACAATCACGGGTTTTATCCTAGAGGTGCGGAATCCCTCTAGAATGTTCTAACAACAGATACGAAGATTGAAACAATGAAACGAGTAATCACAACACACACACGGGTCAAAAGATTATCTATTAATCACCAAAACAGAGCACGAGTGTTTACAGAGATCAAATTAGACGTTCTATGACCAGGGGAGGGTGTTTGGAGGGTGTGTGAGGCAAGAACTGAGGTCTAGGGTTGAGAATGAGGGTATTTATACCACCCGGGTACGACCAGATGGGTATAGGCGATTAGCAGGCCTCTGTTAGGCGATTAGGGCTAATCGCCTGGAAGCCCAAGCCCAATCGCCTGCTGATGAACATGATTAGGCCCATAATCGTGTATAGACCATTGCTAATCGCCCTCAGCTTCCCGTGACCTCCAAAACGCGTATAAACACCTCCAAACACCCCGAACTACGTCCAAACTACTAATATACTAGCCTAGGGACATCGTGCACCAACACGTTAGCATACGACATAGCACTCAAGTTGCACACTTGTCGCTATTCGTATGTAACCAAGTTGGACTAACACCCCGAAATGTATATTTATCCTGAATCGTAGCTCGTCTCGTAAATCATATAAATACTCTTTGAGGAAATACAAATTTAGTTATTAAAACCAATTAATAACATTGGTTACTTTTTCCCAAATATTGTTTGAAAATCATCTTTATTGTTACAAATAGTTAGTCTTTGAAAACATTTCGATTTTGTATATAATACACTTGTCCAAAACACTTAGAGGAATTTATTTATAGAAATAATAGCAGTTAGTTACGCTTTGAGTTTATAAAAATTTGGGCAGAGTTTCCTCTGTTTTTGTACAAACCAGACCACACCCGTTGTCTACAATTTTCCCCAAAATCAACTTTCAAACACAATTCAACAAGTTCTTTTTATCCACAATTCCGATTCACGAGACTATACGTTTCGACACCTATATATATATATACTTAATTATATAAATATATAAAATGTAGTCCGACTATATAGTCCAATTTTATTTAGTCCGATGTTCGATATCATAAGTCACTTCAAATTAATTATTTATCAAATCGTCCGATATATATAGTTACCGTTTATTATTATTCGGTCCGTTTGCGAGTCAAAACTATTTCATCCATATCAATATATTTATAAGTTTATAATATTCATAAATATAATAATATTTATAAATATATAAATTTATAAATATACGATATCTACAATTAATAATAAATACGAATGTAAGTTATACCAAATCATCGCGCGTAACCCGAAGCCACCTCAAACTACGTGTAGACCGAAACCAAAGTTCGACCAGTTGATCGGCTGTTGACTCAGTTTGACCAAGCCCGAACATGAACCCAAAGCTGAGAGTGGTCCAACCTTGACTCGAACCGAACCAGATCTGTCCCGCGACTCGAACCGAACACCAAAACTGACCCATTCCTTTACCCGAGCCTAACCCACTGACCCGAGACCAAAACCACCAAACATTGACCAAAACTTAAACCAAACACGATTCGGACCTAACCCGGGCACCATGACTCGAAAATAACCAAAACGAGCTCAAAATGACCCGAGACTCGAAACCCGAGCACAGCCAAACCTGAACCGAAGCTGACCAGACCTTGTCCCGAGCTTGAAATCTGGCATAAGGCCCTAACCGAAACCAGGACTGAGTCCGAGCCGCACCCCCACGAACCACTACAGTCTGTCGCTAACCAAGACCTAAAACCCAAACTCCAAAACGAATGCAAGCAGCCTGCTCCAAAACTCGACCGAACCAAAAACCATCTTCATACCAGAACCACCACCGGACCATAACCAAGCCATCAAGAACCCACCATCGATCGTCACCATCCACCCCCACAACAACTAGCTGCTGCCGCCTACCACCACCATACACCTCGAACCCATCAGACCACCACAATCAACACAGAAACCACACCCGAGCACCACCTCCTCTGCCGCCACCGCCGTCGTCCCTCCTGACCACCACCATCTTAGCCCCAAACCACGAACCCACAACCATGACAGTACCCAACCCGCTACCATCGGACCTCCACCGCTTGAACCACCTTAAAACGACCACAACAACCTGATTCCCGTCGGATCTGTTGAGGAGAGCCACCAACTCAGCCCTTCCGGGCCTGAAACCACGCGCCGCCACCACCATAAGGTGGGTGGTGGCCGGCCGCCGCCGTAACAGAGGGAGGAGAGAGAGCGTGAGGTAGAGAGAGAGTGAGTGGCTAGGGTTTTGTGTTGGGTGAAAAAAATGAGAAGGAGAAGAGAATATGATGCGTATATACTTAGGGTTAGCTTGGTAGGTGGACACCGCGTATCGAACCCGTGTTAATCGTAAAATGCCTCGGTTTCAATTTAGGTTCGGTTATTGGTTATAAAAGTTAGTCGGTTTTGTTCGTAATTATAAAGTATAGTAAACCGAGCAAAAATATAAATATTTTCGTTATCCGATACGTGCTTTCAGTTCACGTGTTCAAATCGCGTTAAAATACTCGATCACGGTTTCCTTGTTAAAACGATCAGTTAACTTCCGAAACTTAATAACTAACAATATTTAAAGCAAATAAATTACTTCACATAATAAAAGTCACATCGTTATTGATCGGAAGTTGCCGGTTGTCACAGTGGGGCAGGTGGTTGTTGTGTTGTGTTGGTGGTAGGTTGATGGTGGAAAAAGATGAGCACACATAATTGATTTGGGGATCTGGTGGTAGGTTGATTTGGGGATCTGGCACTGTGGTGCTCGGAGATAATAGCGGTGGGGGTGGTGACCAGCTCGATGGTGGTGGTTGTGTTGAAGGTAGGTACGGTGGTGGTTGTTTGAAGGTTTCAGGTGGTTGTCGAAGGTTTCAGGTGGTGGTGGTGGTTGTTTGAAGGTTTCAGGTGGTGGTGGTTGTTTGAAGGTTTCAGGTGGTTGTCGAAGGTTTCAGGGTGGTGGTTGTTTGAAGGTTTCAGGTGGTGGTGGTTGTTTGAAGGTTTCAGGTGGTTGTTTGAAGGTTTCAGGTGGTGGTGGTGGCAGGTTGGAGGTAGAGGTGGTGGTGGTGGTGAAACCTGGTGGTAGAGGTGGTGGTGGTGGTGGTGAAACCTGGAGGTAGAGACACCGTGGCAGGTGGTGGTGGTGTAGGGTTGTTGATTGCTGATGGTGGTGGCAGGTTGGTGGTCAAGGTGGGGGTGGTTATGAAGAATGTAGGTGGTAGTGGTGATGGAGGTGATAGAGACGAGGGTATAACTGTCATTTGGCCCTAATGTGGGTCCACATGACTAAACTTAACCAAAAAAACTAACCAGGTTAGTGCTAAAGGACGAGACTTGAAAGATTTTAGAACATATAGGACGATTCTCGTCAGTTTTGAAGTTTAAGGACATCTAATGAAAAAATAGGTAAACATAAAGGACGATTTCTGTAATTTTTCCAATATTTTAATGAATAACTATCAAAAAATTTAATATTCAACTACTATAAAATACTCGAGACACTATTGTTTGAACAGATATTGGATAACAAAAGTTAAAACAGATGAAATTAAAATAACATAACATCCACTTGGACAACAATGTATTATGTTTTAGATTATTAGTTTCAAGATTTTCATTAGTTTCAATGTCCTAATAATAAATTACGTATTGAAACCTATTCTAAGTGCAAGGTATACAATATTTCATGACTTGACAACAGATGTTGTCAAACAACTGTGATCCATTACAATTTTCAACTGTATGATGATGTAACCAGATTTTAAAACAGATTTTGTAAAACTTAACTTGTAATCAATATCTAACGAAGTAACTATAAATTTAAATTAAATCAGTCTTTTCAAATTCATAATTACAAACAGTCGCCACAGCCCTAAAAGTCTTTGATGGCCACTGTACAGATGAAGGATCTAGATGGAAAGATACCATAAATTTTAACATGATTCTTTTTATACTAATTAAACAATTAAAACTATTGTTCTAACAAATGATTTGAAGTCTTTTATTGTTCTTATAACTTTAAAAAATGAACACACACTTTATAACAATAAAAATTCTATAAAAAATTATCATTTATAAAACGTGTAATTATAGTTTTTATTGACGACCTATTATATTTTAAATTAAAAATATTTCCATGACAAACTTTTTAAAATACTCGAGACACTATTGTTTGAACAAATATTGGGTAACAGAAGTTAAAACAGATGAAATTAAAGTAACATAACATCCACTGGCACAACAGATGTTAAACAACAGCTGTTAACTAAAATATATTCATCCAAAGTTGTTAAACCAGTCTGTACAAAATTAACATACAAATCTTTGAACTTCAAAGATGTTAAAAAAACTTAAAACTGAAAAAACTAAACACACATCTGAATACGTTAATAATTAGTTCTAACTTTTGAATCTAGCAGTCTTCTTCTTCAATCTTTTGCTTGTACAAGTTTGCTCACCAACATTTACATTACCACAATCTTCAACACTTCTTTTTTCCATTAGGACTTGTGGAAGTATCCACAACGGCATCAACACATATAACATCCTTCAAACAAATCTTGAAACAGCTAATAAAACGTTACATGACAATACAAGCTGTAGAAAAAAGTTACACATACTTGCACAAAGGCATAAATACCTTAGGAGTAACTTGAAACCCAAGTTGCGAAGATTCTGAAAGGTTAACAGATTTGTTTTCAAAAAATTCCTGAGTGACCTAAAAAGTTGATATGATATACAAATAAACATAACAGATTTGAACATCTACTGAATATAAATGCTTATTACAAAATAATTAGAATAAAAACCTCGACAGAATTATCGTGTACATTCTCATGTCCGTCGAAAAACTCTTCAATTATAACAGGATTATCACAAATCTTGACCACAGTGTACACATGGTACTCATTTGTAAGATTGTAATTAGAAACATCAATCTTGAAAGCGAGTTTCTTATCAACGATTCGGGAAAACTCATGCGGCAAACTTTTTGTGTCGCTTTCCTTCAACTGCCTTTCCTTGATATCACATGCAACAGCTCCAATGAGCCTCATGACATCTTTATCGGGCATCACAAATGATACACTACCGGATTCATCTTGAACCCTTATCTGCAACTTGAACCTAAAACAAATAAAACATAATTTATCTAAAAAACCTGCATGAAGTGAAATGAAAAATCTGAAACAAAAAATGTGTATACATCTACTACTTTACATACTTTGTGGTAATGGAAGTACATTCACAATGTCATTTTCGACAAACCAACGCAGTAGCAGGCAATTTGAGAATTGCTTCAGACACTTATTCAGCGTTTTGCAAATACTCTGATTTACTTAAAACATTCTTGTTACACTTGCGATAGGCAACATAAAACCAACCATAGGTTTCTTCAACACTTTTTATGGTGGCAATCACAACATAAGACATCGGCTGCAAAGACAGTATATATATACAACATACACTTTTAAAGAATAGAAACATATAACAAACTGAAGACATATAAAAGGTAAGAATAAAATATTGAAACCTATTGAATGTCAATGAGTTCATCCACACGCTTCTTCTGTGTTCCAACTATGAATTCCTGACGCAATGGATAAACAGTCTGGGAAGAAAGAACGGTTTGAGAAGTTCAAGCAGACTCTTGTTCTTGTTTCAATATCAAACTACATAAATATGGAAAGAATTACATCTCTTAGCTAAAACAAATTAAATGTAAAGTTGAGAATAAAAATATAAATAAATAACACCTCCTCCTTAGATCAGACACCTCCTCTATAACTTGATTGAGAAAGAGGCGAGATCCATACTTATCGGTTTGAACTGTAATTCTTTCTAAAAATTTCACAACACATATATCTTTACTGACTTCATTTATATTAATATCTTTTTAAAATAACAACACTGAAACACAAGTTACCGTTCCAGTCTCTAACCCTTCCATATTGGATAACAGCCAGTACATGCTCCTCAGTGATCTTTGAAATGAATTCCTTAAACTGTATTGCATAAGAGTTCTACAATGTACATCTTAACGTCATACCTTTGCAACAAAACAACAGAACCATAGATGTACAACAAATGCAAAAATCTGATACTATAAGCACATTAATTACAGATAATTTATTACATTAATAAATGTGTTCCACATGAGATTCAAAACAGTCAGTCATAGAATAACTTCTTCATAACATTATTACAGAAATTAAATTTGCAGTTCTAAACAATGATTGTTTTCAACTATTGAGGCATAAGACTCACCTTAAAATAGAATACTTTTGTTAACAGTCAGGTATGTGAATAGGAGATACAACACTTTTCGAAAAAAACTGTATAACAATTTTAAGGAATCCTTACTCTAAGTCCTGAATATCAAGATTCATCCGTTCGGTTTCGTTAGGAGCTCGTCCAAACACATCCAAGTCCCCACACCAAATGACGCTTCCAGCAACATCTATAAAAACAAAACACACAATTTTACCAAACATCTGTTAGGTTTAAAGGAACAGTGTTCAACCAAACTGAATGATAAAGCTTGTACTACGGTAAAAAATAAAATACAAACCAACGCTCAACAGATTCTTGGCTTCTCCATTAAGAATGTCATTAAAAGGTAAGAAGTTGAAACCATACTCAACACCTTCCCAACCCTTAACCTGTTTCACAGTTGTACAACGATAAAAAAATGATTTGAATTGATGAGCTACAACTCTATAGATGTCCTTGTTTTCACCTACACCGAACTTAGATAAGACAACCACACCGTCTTCTTCAATTTGACCGTCAAAAAGTTGCATAAAAGGTGCCTTGGCAGAACCTTGAATCTTATCACCCTGCATATCGGTTAACAGAAGGTAAAAAGCATGCAGAAAAGAACACGTCTTCAAGAATAAGAGAGAAAACCAAGCTATAAAGTTTAACTACTCATCAATGAATATGACCTTCAACTTATAGGCTGTCTTCCACTTCCTTATGACTCGAGCCTTCATGTACCACATGTCTTTGGCTGGATTCAGGTCACGAATAAAAGTGACATGGTTTTCTTCATTGTCCATTGACGTCGACATGGTTTTAATGATATCTTTTAAGAGGGAAATTTTAAAATCTTTGTTTAGATTTACAAAATTGAAAGCTGATATTAGAAATGGCTGAATTGGTTATGTGCTTATATATAATGAGCTAATGAGGCACGTTTCCCTACGTTAATTTAAATTTCCCCCCCTTAAAATTCAAACTTAGGGCCTAAACAGCTGCAGCATATGTGCTTAACATCTGCTGCTTAACGGCAGACCCGATGGTTGTGAACCGCTGTTGAGGACAACAGCGGTGCTTTCACGTGGCCCACGTATTTTTTCTGAATATTTTAAGGTGATTACTGACGTCACTTTTTGCATCACGCAAGCATTGGTGGCCTGTTTCTCTGCTTGACACATCAGCTTTCTGACGTTACTCACGACTCTCCTATTATAGAAAGTATAGATAGATTTTATTTGATTATAGATTGATAGTGCAAGAAATGATGGAATTCTTCTTGAAGCTGTTCAAGTCCTCACAGTTCTTAAGGTTATGTTTCCTCATATGAAAGATGAAACATGGATGGTAACCACTTTTTTCTAATTATTATTATTATTGCAATTACTATTATTATTATTATTTAAAAAATAAGGCATAATCATGCCGTTAGATTTACTTGTTTGTAACTTTAATCTACTGTCTTCTATGTCACCAATTTGGATGGCAACAAGTTAACAGATGGTAGCATTATCAATTGCATTGAGCAGGTGAATTAATTAATTGTTTATAAAAAACTGGCTCTTTTTGTTAAGAATAATGATGAATTTGGTATTATGATGTTTATTTACTAATATTTTTTTTTATTGTTGTTTACAGTCACTTGGAACTATACATCATACAAGATCAAAATTCATTAATGGAATGACAACATTAGAGCTAACTAGGACAGACAGAGTTGGGCTTTTATCCGAAGTTTTCGCGGTTTTATCTGAACTTAACTGCGATGTGTTTGAGTCCAAAGTATGGACGCATAATGGCCGAATCGCGGCCATAATTCATTTCAAAGACTGTGATTCAGGGTCTCCAATTGAGGATTCTAAGAAAATAGATAGAATTGAAGCGCAGTTGAAAAATGTGTTGAAAGGAGATAATGATATTAGAAGTGCGAAAACAAACTTTGGTTTCAATCGCGGTTAGAACTCCAATTATGAAAACTCATGGTCGATGCTCTCCATTAGTATCGGTTCAAAACTGTTCGGAGAAAGAGTATTTGGTTGTCAATATTCAAGTCAAAGATCGTCCCTAGCTTTTGTTTGATGTTGTTTACGCGTTAACTGATATGCAATGATGAGTTGATGATTGCATTTATATAGATGAGTCGATCGACTCGGTTACAACCGAGCTATCTATTTCATGTCAGCATTCGAAAATTCAATGTGGAAAAAGTTTTGGTTAACTTTGGGGTTAGGGTAAGTATAATTTGGGATGGTTTCATCAATAAGTATTAGTCGATAGATTTGTTTTAGACATACGTTCTACTAACCTGGCTAACATGTTAGTTAGTTAGTTAGGCACATATGAACCAAAAAGATAAAACCCCCAATAACCAAAACTCTATGAATGAGTAAAGGGTGAATTAGCTATCTATTGTAAACGATGATTGTTATGTATTAGAAGTGCATTCAGGTGTGATGCAACTACACCCGTGCTATCATTAACAGGCAGGCTTGAGCAAGGTTTTCTGCCTTCCCGTGGGAATGTCTAAACTTGGACAGGTTAAGCAGGACATCACCGCATCATCTTCACAAGGAAGATAGGGTTCGGGGTGACTTAACGGGTCAGAACAGATTGTCCGTGTAAAACATGCAAAAAATTTACTGGCATGTCCGAATAAGAATGAATAATAATTCAAGAACCACTTTTCAGCCATGATGAAAACAAAACGACATAATATCATTTGTGTAATATACGTAAAAACAGCTTATATATTTTTTAAACGACAAAGACGGTTTATATTAACCTATAAATACGATAACCATTTTACTTCCTAGTTCTTTCAAAGTGATGTATAAACCATGAACATGTGCTACTGTACAGACAATTGTTTATTGTTTTGGGATTCAATTTATTTTCTTTTGCCATGAATATATACATATATATATATATATATATATAAGTTTCGTAAAGCAAAGATTGCTAGCATGTGATACCCAAGTTCTGGTACATATCTGCCAGAGCACGATATAGAGTGGCAGCCGCTGGAGGTCTAGGCAATGAACCAAGCAGAATTTCCTGTGCGCTTATCAATTCTTTCCCATAGAATCGGGAATTTTCATGGCTACGTGTGGTCACCACGCTCCCTTCCACCGAACATCCAACAAATGCTCCTGCAATTTTAACAATTATAAAAAAAAAAAAAAAAACACACTCACCTTTATGGAGTAATTAAAAATATATCATATACAAAAAAATAAGCAAACTAGTTCAAATAAATTAATTAAAAAAGAGCTAACCTTTTGTATATAACTGATAACTTTAACAGTTGTTTTTATATTTGTTTTAACCACAGGTAGTACATAAAAGATTTAACAAGGAACAAGAGAGCTAACCTTTTGTACAGCTGCTGTATGTATAACACGCGGCATAGCCACCAGTTCCAGCTCGTACATCGGCTTCAGCTGTTCGTCCAATAATACCAAGAGCTGCACTCAGGCCTGCTCCAAATGAGGCATGGACATCACTGCTGAATGTCTTCACGGCGTCTTCTGATCTCAAAACAATTATCAAATCTGCAAATTCACCGCCACCCTACAGTTATCATCAGAAACAATGAGAATCTCAACAGATTAAATGAACACTTGATGATGACGAAATGAAACAGAATACCTGAGCACCCCATCCAACACCAATAGAAGATATAGCAGAGGGGGGAGACCATGAGCCATCCTCCCTGCGTGCAATTACCAATCCAGTCCCAATTTTATAGGTAACCATCATACCAACTTTCACTATGGTAAGTATCGCAAGGCCCTTAGCATGTCTCAGGATTGCATCAGGAATTGACTTTTCAGGTCTCAAAGAACCAACCTACAACATTGTGCATGTAACATCAAATAGCGGCAACACATTAATTAACATCATAAAATTGAAGGTTTACCTTGCTATATCCTTGGATTGTGTTTGTAGCTTTGTATATCTCATACTCCATCGATTGCCCCCAAGGAAAATTCAACCAGGATCTTAAAGTACTTAGATCTGTGACATCGTGAGTTGGCAATTGCGAAGCACGGCTTACATGATCCATTAAGTATGTCTGGACAGCCTCAAGACGTACAAAACACACGTCACACACTCGTTCCGTCTCTCCAGCACGAAACTTTACAGGCAACAAGCTTCTTCCTTTCGTACACTGACTGCAGAAAATTCCTCCGCAGAAACGACAATGATGTCTTGTACACATGATGGGGTGAAACCGCACGTTACACAGCATACAAGCAGGTGCACTACTATCAGGCAACCATTTAGGAGGCTCTGTTTCAAGGATTTGCTGGACATTTCCAAAATTAGCCTCTGTAATAGTTTGGGCCATCTCTTTCCATGCTTGATCGATTAAACTTCTAGATATCCACGAAACGTTATCACCCAAAGCCAATGAGTTGACCTTTCCACGAGCGGCTAGTAGCATTTCAAGTACAACATCCCACATGGTGAGTTCCTTGTCTTTCTCCTCCAGAAAGTGAAACCATCCCATGTCTTGTTCGTCAGGAAAGATCCCCCCAACCGAGGAGCAGAAACCTCTGCTCCATTCTTCATGTTCACTTTCTGACATAGGAGGTACAGAAACCGGTATCCACACTCCAGTTTCTTCCGAAAGTGGTGGGTCATAAAAGAAGTATTTTCCTAGCGTCTTACAACTGTTACTCGATTTCTCAACCACGTGTTGACTTAGAGGACTTTTATTGTCTCCATCCTTCATCGGGTTGACTGTGAAAAGTTCAGGCTTTTCGTCACTTTCTTTCGTTCCGCAGCCCTGTGAAGACACAAATATGAATACACGACCGAATCAATTAACAATTTCAGAATCTTCCAACAATCCCTTCCCCGGCTTGGTTGAGAAAGAGATTCTTGATAATCAAATCCATTATCAGTTGTTTGTTTGTTCAAAAGACATTCTAGTTTAGTTTCGTATCCATTATCACATTGCTAAAAGCACACAAAAAGGCGTGCAGTTATTAACTTCAAATTTCACATATCAATGAATAGGATGGGATGTAATCAGGCAGACTAAACATATCAATCAATCGGTTGGAAAAAGGAACACACACATAAGCAAGTAAGAAAAATTGGAAGGATAAGTAATGTTTACACTAAGTAAGAAGGAAGGAAGCAAACGATACAATTCATACCAGAAGAGGATTTGAAACTGTTTCATGGTACGCATAAACCCTGGAATTCAATGTCTCCTCGATTCTTCTTTGCCCACCATCGTTGGATTCCATGTTTATTAAAACCAAACCCTAGATTAATAATAATAATAATACTAATAATGATCAGGTTGAGTATTTGTTATGATTTGGCATTTCGTCGGCTTTACGGATGTTGCTTCCCATCCCCAATTAAATTGGTATTTAGAGCATTCATGATAAAGATTATCCGTTCTGGGTAGAGGTTAGTGAGAGATTTATCGAATAATATTTAACCACGTCAATGTCTACGTGGCACTGGTTAGTGCCCGGCGATCATTCGCGGCAGGGTGTTGTGGCTAAGGGTTAGCGGTTTTTTTTTACCAAATATATTATTTACCACAATTTTTTTATAAAAAAATCATTAAACTAAAAATAAAAGAAACATTCCATTGTATAAAAAACATAAAATAAAAAAACATCAAAACATTATTAAAAACATAAAAAGAAGACGACTACATTAGAAAATATCCTCTCATAAGTCTCCACGTTTTTTCACGTGGGTAGTTATCATTGTGTGTGGCTCGGTATTGATTACGAGCCATTTCAACCCAGTCTTCATCTTTTAAACCCGGGTTCGCGTTCATCGCAGCCATGAAGAACCCCTCAAATATGGTGCACTTCGCCTTGATGGAACAATATTTTCCATAAATCATATCAGTTGAACGAAGGTTGTCACCCCTTCGTCGCTTGAATCGGGTGACAACCCCTTTCCAAAAGCTTTTGTTTCGTTCGTATCCTCCTCCTATCTCTTGTTGAGTTATAACAATCCACGAAACAAACTTCTTCCTCTAAACTCCACGTTAGTGGTACACGATTCATTGAGGCGAGGATTATAACGCCCCAAAAATCCATTTTTTGCTTAAGTTCGCCACTAGGCGCGATTAGCAAATAATAAAATGGAATTTAGGGCATAAGAATGAGTGCTATGCTTAAAAATGGAAATAAACTAATGAATGTTATTATGTATGTGAGTGAGCAAATAATAATAGAAATTAACTAGTTAGTTAAGTTTCTTAAAAAGGGGGACATTGGGGATACTTAGAGGGTTATTAATGTAAATGGGGGGAAGAATAATAAGTTCAAGAAAACACCCCCATGGCATATACGATTTCAGCCAAGGGGAGGTCTTCTCAAGACCAAACCAAGCTCCAAAATCTCACAATTGATGCAAGGTGCAAAGAGGTTTTGAGGGTAGACTTGAGGGGATTGTAAATTTAGAGTTTCTACAAGTCTTGAGGCTTTGGTAAGAACCCTAACCCGCAATTGGTATGAATTTCGAACCGCACATGTGGGTTTTGATGAAAACATGTTAAATTCGTATTATGGCTCAATTGTAAGTGATATTGACCATCTCTAATGGTTTAGAGATGAGCTAATCACTAGAAGTTGCTTATTTGCATGGATGATGATATTGGGTTTTCATTAGAGCTTTGATATTGCTTAAGTAGGGGTAAATCTATGTAATAGTAAGAATAATGTGTAGTTGGTGACATGCATGTGGAAATTAATCATGATTGAAGGTGAATATGCGTTTTGGTGGAATGCGTGTATTAGGAGCTTGTACTTTGAGCTTAGAATGTTGTATGCACACCAAGTGTTTGATGAAATGCCTAGATTAGTCTAACTTATGAAATTGTTGGCAAGATTGGACAAGTATGAAAGTAGTATGATAATAAATATAATTGAAAGTGGGTTAGCATGAGAATTGTGTTCTAGGAAGTATTCATGTAGGGATTTAGTGTTATGAGATATTCTTGGGCTATGTTGCTAGTTGGAGATTATGAAGGCCGTAGTTTGTATGTGAGGAAATGTATAAACGCATATGACAACCGTTGTGATCATATGGTTGTATGTGTTCCGAAATATATGAGAATATTGTTATGGTGAAGTTCATATGGTCTAGTACACTAATATGGATATATGTTTCTAACTAGAAAGTTTGAATGGTTGAAAGTGGACTTTCCGCTAAGTCAATAATGTAGAATAACATGGTTAGGCTCCCAAACTTGATTGTGTGATTAGAAACACTATGTGACGCATAACATGTTAAAACTATGAGACATGTATGATGATAAGTGGTATTACATGATGTGAGACTAAATGTGGTTGTGAATGTATGTTCTAGATATGATAGAAGTTGACTAATGAAAGTCAATGTGATATTTGGTTGAGAATGGTTGTTATTGTGTTATGATCATGTATGCTAACAATGATGTGAATATGATGATATGAAAGGATAGGAAGGATGGACTCAACCATGGGAAGCTAATGGGTCAAGAGAAGGCAAATAAACAAGCATGAACTTGGAGGACTTGAGGTAAGTGATTCTTATTCCGTTTAGAATAATGAATTTTTAAACATGTATACATGTGTGCAAGAAGGTTGAGAATCATGAAAGGATGGAACGTTAATAATGATGCCAAGGTAGGGAGTGTAGCAATGGTTAAATGTAGTTTATCTATACTTAAGAACACACGAGTTATGGTTAGATATATAACTTAGCAAAATGATTTGTATGAATGTTAGAAAACCGAATGGGACGATAAAGATTTGTCCTTTGAGGCTTTAAAAAGGCTAAGTTTAAGTGTGTATTGCTTTGGGGTATCATATCTTTGATTTTGTGCGAAATCTCCAAAGTTAGTAGCGAAACCGGTCAGGGGCGCAAGGTTGTAACACCCCAAAAATGTTAAATAATAATAGTATGATGAAAATTGAATATGTATATGTATATGTATATATATGTATGCGTGTATATTAGGTAGGTATGAGCATATACGTATGCGTAAATATATATGTGTGTAAAGGTGTGCACTCCTAGTTGTAAGTAGTGCATTGATAGTTGTACATCTAATAAACATAAAAATTTACCAAGTTGGTTACTTGGGCAAAATGGTGACACCATAGTTGATAAATGGAAGAGGTAAATATAAAACAAACTCATTCTAAAGGGGGTTGATTTAGATAAGAGTAGAAGTAGTATTATAGTTGAGTGGTTAGAAGGAAAATGGGGTATTTTGGAAGAAAAAGAAACGCAGAGAGAGGAGGAGAAAAGGGGGCGACAATGGGGTGTCCAAATCAGCCCTTCATAGCTGAAAATTAGTGAGGAAGAACACCTCTAATCCCGTGCATGTTCATGAATCCTTAACCAACTAGTAAAGCTAATCCTCTTGGTGTGAAGGTGGAAGGTTCAAGTGATCACAAGGAATAAGGTGCACACAACAAAGGTAAGTTGGTTACTACCAACTAAATAGTTAATGATTATATTTGTCATATTGGTTATGTATATATGGTTGTGGATGAACTTGATGAATTGAAAGTAGTATGAAGCACCTTTGTGTTTACACAAAGTGCAAACTAGTAGAATGATTTAACATGGTAGAAGCACCCTAACGGGTCAAAAAGGTAGAAGCACCCTAACGGGTCAAAAATGTAGAAGTACCCTAACGGGTCAAAACGGTAGAAATACCCTTAACGGATCAATATAGTGGAAGTACTCTTAATGGGTCAAAAAGGTGGAAATACCCTTAACGGGTCAAATGGTAGAAGTATGGACATTATCACGACTCCATGGAATGTTCGGTTACCTTGGACAAGTGATGATGGTGTTTATGCATACTAATGGTTGTCTTGTTTGATTTGTTAATAGGTAAAGCACATGAATGAAGATCAAGTCTCAAGCGAGGTTGAATCCTGCACGCTCAAGTCTCTTTTGGGTTGGGTACCATGTTAGTGATAGAATCTTTGAGTCATATAACAAGATGTTAATGTGATGTGTACATGTTTTTGAAAATGGGTCAAAGATTTACATGGTAGCCAACTTGGACATTATCTTTTGTAAATATAACTAATGTCGTTAGTCGTTGGTATATTGTTGGGACAAGGTGTTTTGGGCATATATCTATATGATGGGAGTTTATATTATTACACATATGTTTAAAAAAAAAAAATTTGGGTCTTACAAGGATTGGATTTGTATTAGGGTTTGCCATTTGTTCAAGTGAAAGATAAAAAAAAAAATTAACCTAAAGCACTATATATATACATGTAAAATTTTATCAAATCAAGCAAAAATTTAATTTACTTATTTAATTTTTGACCGTTAGCTAGCTCCCAACGGCCAAGACCATTGGAATTTCACCCGCTAGCTCACGCGAGCTTCCTCGCTTGGGGTAGCTCGTGGCACCGTTCGCTGACCATCGTTATGGGCCAAGCTATCCAGGTGGATCACATTGTGGCTCGCGGCAGGCTGCTCGCGGGCCACAACGGATAGTCTAACAGGTAAGAAGCACTAAAAACCTCTAAAAACCTGTTCAGTCAGCTGTCATATCAGAAAAATATTTATTCTTCAAAAACAATAAGAACTCATCCAATAAGAAACCTAAAAACCATTGCCACATCATCACCACATTTTACATTTATTTTCAATAACTTATCTTATAATAATATCCCCCCTACACGGACCAACCTCTTGGGTTTTTAGAGGTTTTTTTGTGAAGAACCTCCACCAAAAACCTTCACTAAAAACCAACCTCACAACAGCCACCCACCATAAACCTTATCTAACAACCATTATTGTGGATGCTCTTAGGAACCATACACCCTCTATTTAGGAATCATACACCCTGGCCCACATCACACACCAATAGAAGGCTGTCACATACCCTAGAATACGATGTCACACCTCCAGAATGTGATGTCACGAGGTGTATGAAACCTACGCGTGAATTTCTATTTTTTTACAATCCTCTATGATTATTTTTTAAACGCTTTTAAGTTTAGTGCTATCGATAAGTTACATAAACTAAACAATTGTATGGGAATGCTCGAGCATTGCGACGGGTGCTCCGACCAGGAGCGGACCTAGTATGGGACTAGGTGCCGCGAACGTTGCGGCTCAACTTCGCGCGCGTAGTGGAAAATTTGTTTTTTTTACGAAATTTGGAAAACGTTGCTACTAAAATGAAAAAAAAGAAAAACATTACTACTGAAAAACATTTCTATATCCGCCTCTGGCTCTGACTAACGTCAGATTCAATTATGCGATGGGGCGCTTAAATGCATTACGTGTAAAAATCATCTAATGTATACTACGTGGGCAAGCTAACCTTATTCCACTAACCTTCAGGGCTCTAACTACGATACCAAAACAAAATAGAAAATAATTAAGAAGACGATTACATCTTATATTTACGCTAATATATAAAAATGCATAGGGTAGTTGTTAAGATTTGAGTTTGATTTGTTATGAAAGTTCAAGTAATGAAACAGTAAATGAATGAATTATAAAGATGGAAAGTGCAGCGGAAGTAAACTATAAATCATAACAAATGGAACAATTGTTTTCAAACAAGTACTATATATCAGTCATCACAGATTTCAGTACAAGTTATTACAATTCTCCCCCTCAGCCTGATCACTCAATAACTTTGTCTGTGTAAGAGAATGTGTGAAGTGATGAATACATCAGTACAGGCACTGTTCTATTTAGAGCAAACAAAAGTTCTGATGACCTAGGCTGACGTCACCTAAGACAGTGACAACTAACTAATTTAACAACATGAAACATCTGCTGAATACAAGCACTGTTACATTGCCTAAACCTCTGATATCTAAAACACTGAAGACTAAACATTTGTTGACTTGAAACATCTATAGGAGCCTAAGTGTTGTTGGCTCCAACAGACCTTGTTTCTTCATCAGCACTTGTCTTGTTTCTTCATCAGTTCTTTGATCATCAATGGTTTCTTCCATCAGCACTTTGTACTCAATCAGTTGTTTGGGGAACATCAGTTAGCTTCAATAGTCTTTTGGGAGGATTCTTGTATAAAGTACTGTTTTATTGAAAATAAGAAGTATAGAATATTTTGGCTTTCAATCATCTGTTCTTTTCCAGGTCAGCAGACCAAAAAATCTCCCCCTAGAACAGATGATGCCAAAACTTGTCTTTATTGCTGATCTTTATTTCTCATCAGACTTTCTCTAATTTGACCTTTCAACCGTAATTCAAAGTTAAAAGAGAAGAGGTCATCAGCTTCCCTTTTTAGTTCCAAACTCATCAGATCTTGGAGGTCATTGCATTCAGACTATATGCATCATCCATGCTGAGCTTTTGGATCCTTCCATCTTATCTGAGCAGAGTCAATTCATGGCTGGTTTTATCAACCTTCCATTTTAGAATTTTTGAATCAGATGGATTTTTGGGCTGCAAATTTATTGTGGATGAGTTTGGTGATGGAGGTCTCCTAATCATTCTATTCAGCTCTTCACTGATGGGATCAGAAAAATATCTAACTTGGTTGAAGACCCCTCTTTCACATATGTGTCAGCAAACTTCTTTTGATCTTCTTCAGACATCTCTTTCTGTCTCTTGTGTTGTCTTCTAGAAACAATTGAAACATCTGAAGAAGGAAGTAAGCTTTCAAATAAAAGGGTCTGATGAGATCTTCCACCCTGTTCATCATCAAGGTAAGTTGGTTTTCTAGGAAGAGTTGGATTAGTTTTTCTTTGTTCTTCAAGCTTCTTATATGTTTCCACCAATCTTAGCTCAGACCATTTAGATACAGACTTCATCTCACCATAGCCAGCTTCTACCAGTTCAGCTCTCATTCTTTTAAACTTCAAGGCTCTGCCAGGGTCTTTGCCCTTTTTGAAATCAGGGATAGCAGCCTTTTGGTTTTGTTTGTTCAAATCTTCAATTCTTTGAAATTCTTCTTTTAGATCTTGAATGGTCCAACCAGTGAAATGTTTCCTCTTAGCCTTGTAAGGTGTGGTTGCCATAATTTGATCAAGAAGAGATTCCTTGACCAACTTTACCATTTCACCACTGATGGGCTTGGAAGACATAGACTTGCTCAGGTCCTTAGCAAAGTCTTTAATCCTTCTTAGTTTGCTAAGTTCTGCTGAATGGATGCCCTGAGCAGTCCTGTCATCTTTCCCTTTGCATTTCTCTTTGATGATCAAGTCTGTTTGTTGTACTTTATGATTTAAGTATTCATCAAGATTTCTGGGCTTAGGCAGATTCAGACTTGAAAGACATGGGAAAGATAATTGTGAAGCATCCTCAGTATTATAGAAGGACTGAATTTCCTCCTTGATCATGTCAAGCTCAAGGGGATACTGAGCAGCCAATGGGATAGTGGAAGTTGGTGATTTAGTGGTGGAAGGATTGGATGTGAATTGTGAAGTGTGTGGTGAGAAAGATTGAAGTGGAATGGCATGAATGGGTTGAGATGGTGATGGTATGGTTGCTATATTCTCATCTTGTACAACAAAGGTGGATTTCCTTTTTCTTTTGTACAAGATGGTTGGTGATGGTGGTGATTGTGGTGTGTTAACATCTGTACACTTGTTTAGTACCAGCAGATGTTTTAGTACCAGCAGATGTTTGAGGTGATGATGGTGTGGGTGTTATGGTCAAGGCTAAAGCAGTTGTGGTGGTTGTAGTGGATGTTGTGGTAATTGGTTCAGTAGTTGTTTTGGTGGAAGAAGCAACAGAGGTTTTAGTTTTTGAAGGAGGCTGCATGATATGATGAGCAGGACTCTTCTTCCTTTTGGAACTTCCAACATTTTCTTTTTCCTGCCGTTCTTGTTCTTTCCTTTTAGAAAGTTTTTCTGCTTTAGTTTCCAATGTTTCAGCCCTGGTCTTCTTAGCCTCGGCAACCTTTTCAGCCTCTTCATTTGCAGATTCATCAACTTCTTTTGTTTTGGCTGCTTCAGCAGTGGTTTGGTCAGCAGACTCTTGAACAGGCTCTTGAGCAGACTTTTGTGAAGGTGTAACCCCAAATGTTTTCAACTTGGGTAGTCTGTCTCTGCCACTCTTCCCCTTTTTGGCATCAGCTGCTGTGAACTAATTGTCATCTTCATCTCTTAAAGTAGTTGTGGGAGCAGAGCTAGTAGTCTTCAATAAATGATCTTTGATGGCTTTGATATCAGCTTTAGTGTCATTAAACCTTGCATCAACCATAGTCCTGATCATTGTCATGTATGTTTCTTGGGTTTGATCAGCTAGATTTCGATGAGCTATGATGATGGGATTGACTGACTTCCGTAGCTCACTAGCAATCTCCTGGGTGGATGGTTGACTTTGTGTGAGAGTCACCAAGGTTTGCATCACTGTCTTGATATTTGACTTGATTTCTGTTATTGATGACTCAATGGAGTTTACACTCTCCGTTAATTCCTGGTCTCTTAATCCATCACCTAACTTAATAGGATCATCTGAATTCCTACCAGAGGTGGTAGTTGTAACTGGTTCAGTCCTAGGAGGTGTGTCCATGGGAAAGAAACCAGATGCCCCTTTTTCTTGGTTCTGGGGACTTCCAACTTGTATTGAGGTCACTCTTGTGGCCTCATCAGTTGTTGCCTTCAAGGAAGTCTAAGCTATGTAACCACTGTCCGGAAGTGAGACAATGGTCTCTACAACAGTAGTGGCTGCTTCACTTGAAATACCACTTTGAGTTACATGTAACTCAAAAGGTGTAGCCTCCTCTGTTCTTCTTTTAGATCTTGAATGGTCCAGCCAGTGAAATGTTTCCTGTTAGCCTTGTAAGGTGTGGTTGCCATAATTTGATCAAGAAGAGATTCCTTGACCAACTTTTCCATTTCACCAATGATGGGCTTGGAAGACATAGACTTGCTCAGGTCCTTAGCAAAGTCTTCAATCCTTCTTAGTTTTCTAGGTTCTGCTGAATGGATGCCCTGAGCAACCCTGTCATCCTTCCCTTTGCATTTCTCTTTGATGATCAAGTCTGTTTGTTGTACTTTCTGATTTAAGTATTCATCAAGATTTCTGGGCTTAGGCATATTCAGACTTGAAAGAGATGGGAAAGATAATTGTGAAGCATCCTCAGTATTATAGAAGGACTGAATTTCCCCCCTTGATCATGTCAAGCTCAAGGGGATACTGAGCAGCCAATGGGATAGTGGAAGTTGGTGATTTAGTGGTGGAAGGATTGGATGTGAATTGTGAAGTGTGTGGTGAGAAAGATTGAAGTGGAATGGCATGAATGGGTTGAGATGGTGGTGGTATGGTTGCTATATTCTCATCTTGTACAACAAAGGTGGATTTCCTTTTTCTTTTGTACAAGATGGTTGGTGATGGTGGTGATTGTGGTGTGTTAACATCTGTTGGCACTTGTTTAGTACCAGCAGATGTTTTAGTACCAGCAGATGTTTGAGGTGATGATGGTGTGGGTGTTATGGTCAAGGCTAAAGCAGTTGTGGTGGTTGTAGTGGATGTTGTGGTAATTGGTTCAGTAGTTGTTTTGGTGGAAGAAGCAACAGAGGTTTTAGTTTTTGAAGGAGGCTGCATGATATGATGAGCAGGCCTCTTCTTCCTTTTGGAACTTCCAACATTTTCTTTTTCCTGCCGTTCTTGTTCATTCCTTTTAGAAAGTTTTTCTGCTTTAGTTTCCAATGTTTCAGCCCTGGTCTTCTTAGCCTCAGCAACCTTTTCAGCCTCTTCATTTGCAGATTCATCAACTTCTTTTGTTTTGGCTGCTTCAGCAGTGGTTTGGTCAGCAGACTCTTGAACAGGCTCTTGAGCAGACTTTTGTGAAGGTTTAACCCCAAATGTTTTCAACTTGGGTAGTCTGTCTCTGCCACTCTTCCCCTTTTTGGCATCAGCTGCTGTGAACTAATTGTCATCTTCATCTCTTAAAATAGTTGTGGGAGCAGAGCTAGTAGTCTTCAATAAATGATCTTTGATGGCTTTGATATCAGCTTTAGTGTCATTAAACCTTGCATCAACCATTGTCCTGATCATTGTCATGTATGTTTCTTGGGTTTGATCAGCTAGATTTCGATGAGCTATGATGATGGGATTGACTGACTTCCGTAGCTCACTAGCAATCTCCTGGGTGGATGGTTGACTTTGTGTGAGAGTCACCAAGGTTTGCATCACTGTCTTGATATTTGACTTGATTTCTGTTATTGATGACTCAATGGAGTTTACACTCTCCGTTAATTCCTGGTCTCTTAATCCATCACCTAACTTAATAGGATCATCTGAATTCCTACCAGAGGTGGTAGTTGTAACTGGTTCAGTCCTAGGAGGTGTGTCCATGGGAAAGAAACCAGATGCCCCTTTTTCTTGGTTCTGGGGACTTCCAACTTGTATTGAGGTCACTCTTGTGGCCTCATCAGTTGTTGCCTTCAAGGAAGTCTAAGCTATGTAACCACTGTCCGGAAGTGAGACAATGGTCTCTACAACAGTAGTGGCTGCTTCACTTGAAATACCACTTTGAGTTACATGTAACTCAAAAGGTGTAGCCTCCTCTGTTCTTCTTTTAGATCTTGAATGGTCCAGCCAGTGAAATGTTTCCTGTTAGCCTTGTAAGGTGTGGTTGCCATAATTTGATCAAGAAGAGATTCCTTGACCAACTTTTCCATTTCACCAATGATGGGCTTGGAAGACATAGACTTGCTCAGGTCCTTAGCAAAGTCTTCAATCCTTCTTAGTTTTCTAGGTTCTGCTGAATGGATGCCCTGAGCAACCCTGTCATCCTTCCCTTTGCATTTCTCTTTGATGATCAAGTCTGTTTGTTGTACTTTCTGATTTAAGTATTCATCAAGATTTCTGGGCTTAGGCATATTCAGACTTGAAAGAGATGGGAAAGATAATTGTGAAGCATCCTCAGTATTATAGAAGGACTGAATTTCCCCCCTTGATCATGTCAAGCTCAAGGGGATACTGAGCAGCCAATGGGATAGTGGAAGTTGGTGATTTAGTGGTGGAAGGATTGGATGTGAATTGTGAAGTGTGTGGTGAGAAAGATTGAAGTGGAATGGCATGAATGGGTTGAGATGGTGGTGGTATGGTTGCTATATTCTCATCTTGTACAACAAAGGTGGATTTCCTTTTTCTTTTGTACAAGATGGTTGGTGATGGTGGTGATTGTGGTGTGTTAACATCTGTTGGCACTTGTTTAGTACCAGCAGATGTTTTAGTACCAGCAGATGTTTGAGGTGATGATGGTGTGGGTGTTATGGTCAAGGCTAAAGCAGTTGTGGTGGTTGTAGTGGATGTTGTGGTAATTGGTTCAGTAGTTGTTTTGGTGGAAGAAGCAACAGAGGTTTTAGTTTTTGAAGGAGGCTGCATGATATGATGAGCAGGCCTCTTCTTCCTTTTGGAACTTCCAACATTTTCTTTTTCCTGCCGTTCTTGTTCATTCCTTTTAGAAAGTTTTTCTGCTTTAGTTTCCAATGTTTCAGCCCTGGTCTTCTTAGCCTCAGCAACCTTTTCAGCCTCTTCATTTGCAGATTCATCAACTTCTTTTGTTTTGGCTGCTTCAGCAGTGGTTTGGTCAGCAGACTCTTGAACAGGCTCTTGAGCAGACTTTTGTGAAGGTTTAACCCCAAATGTTTTCAACTTGGGTAGTCTGTCTCTGCCACTCTTCCCCTTTTTGGCATCAGCTGCTGTGAACTAATTGTCATCTTCATCTCTTAAAATAGTTGTGGGAGCAGAGCTAGTAGTCTTCAATAAATGATCTTTGATGGCTTTGATATCAGCTTTAGTGTCATTAAACCTTGCATCAACCATTGTCCTGATCATTGTCATGTATGTTTCTTGGGTTTGATCAGCTAGATTTCGATGAGCTATGATGATGGGATTGACTGACTTCCGTAGCTCACTAGCAATCTCCTGGGTGGATGGTTGACTTTGTGTGAGAGTCACCAAGGTTTGCATCACTGTCTTGATATTTGACTTGATTTCTGTTACTGATGACTCAATGGAGTTTACACTCTCCGTTAATTCCTGGTATCTTAATCCATCACCTAACTTAATAGGATCATCTGAATTCCTACCAGAGGTGGTAGTTGTAACTGGTTCAGTCCTAGGAGGTGTGTCCATGG
This sequence comes from Ambrosia artemisiifolia, assembly GCA_032199755.1. NCBI lineage: Eukaryota > Viridiplantae > Streptophyta > Magnoliopsida > Asterales > Asteraceae > Ambrosia > Ambrosia artemisiifolia. The sequence goes on from CM063520.1 coordinate 17,422,365, forward strand.
GAAAGAAACCAGATGCCCCTTTTTCTTGGTTCTGGGGACTTCCAACTGGTATTGAGGTCACTCTTGTGGCCTCATCAGTTGTTGCCTTCAAGGAAGTCTAAGCTATGTAACCACTGTCCGGAAGTGAGACAATGGTCTCTACAACAGTAGTGGCTGCTTCACTTGAAATACCACTTTGAGTTACATGTAACTCAAAAGGTGTAGCCTCCTCTGTCCTTCTTTTAGATCTTGAATGGTCCAGCCAGTGAAATGTTTCCTGTTAGCCTTGTAAGGTGTGGTTGCCATAATTTGATCAAGAAGAGATTCCTTGACCAACTTTTCCATTTCACCACTGATGGGCTTGGAAGACATAGACTTGCTCAGGTCCTTAGCAAAGTCTTCAATCCTTCTTAGTTTTCTAAGTTCTGCTGAATGGATGCCCTGAGCAGTCCTGTCATCTTTCCCTTTGCATTTCTCTTTGATGATCAAGTCTGTTTGTTGTACTTTCTGATTTAAGTATTCATCAAGATTTCTGGGCTTAGGCATATTCAGACTTGAAAGAGATGGGAAAGATAATTGTGAAGCATCCTCAGTATTATAGAAGGACTGAATTTCCCCCCTTGATCATGTCAAGCTCAAGGGGATACTGAGCAGCCAATGGGATAGTGGAAGTTGGTGATTTAGTGGTGGAAGGATTGGATGTGAATTGTGAAGTGTGTGGTGAGAAAGATTGAAGTGGAATGGCATGAATGGGTTGAGATGGTGGTGGTATGGTTGCTATATTCTCATCTTGTACAACAAAGGTGGATTTCCTTTTTCTTTTGTACAAGATGGTTGGTGATGGTGGTGATTGTGGTGTGTTAACATCTGTTGGCACTTGTTTAGTACCAGCAGATGTTTTAGTACCAGCAGATGTTTGAGGTGATGATGGTGTGGGTGTTATGGTCAAGGCTAAAGCAGTTGTGGTGGTTGTAGTGGATGTTGTGGTAATTGGTTCAGTAGTTGTTTTGGTGGAAGAAGCAACAGAGGTTTTAGTTTTTGAAGGAGGCTGCATGATATGATGAGCAGGCCTCTTCTTCCTTTTGGAACTTCCAACATTTTCTTTTTCCTGCCGTTCTTGTTCATTCCTTTTAGAAAGTTTTTCTGCTTTAGTTTCCAATGTTTCAGCCCTGGTCTTCTTAGCCTCAGCAACCTTTTCAGCCTCTTCATTTGCAGATTCATCAACTTCTTTTGTTTTGGCTGCTTCAGCAGTGGTTTGGTCAGCAGACTCTTGAACAGGCTCTTGAGCAGACTTTTGTGAAGGTTTAACCCCAAATGTTTTCAACTTGGGTAGTCTGTCTCTGCCACTCTTCCCCTTTTTGGCATCAGCTGCTGTGAACTAATTGTCATCTTCATCTCTTAAAATAGTTGTGGGAGCAGAGCTAGTAGTCTTCAATAAATGATCTTTGATGGCTTTGATATCAGCTTTAGTGTCATTAAACCTTGCATCAACCATTGTCCTGATCATTGTCATGTATGTTTCTTGGGTTTGATCAGCTAGATTTCGATGAGCTATGATGATGGGATTGACTGACTTCCGTAGCTCACTAGCAATCTCCTGGGTGGATGGTTGACTTTGTGTGAGAGTCACCAAGGTTTGCATCACTGTCTTGATATTTGACTTGATTTCTGTTACTGATGACTCAATGGAGTTTACACTCTCCGTTAATTCCTGGTATCTTAATCCATCACCTAACTTAATAGGATCATCTGAATTCCTACCAGAGGTGGTAGTTGTAACTGGTTCAGTCCTAGGAGGTGTGTCCATGGGAAAGAAACCAGATGCCCCTTTTTCTTGGTTCTGGGGACTTCCAACTGGTATTGAGGTCACTCTTGTGGCCTCATCAGTTGTTGCCTTCAAGGAAGTCTAAGCTATGTAACCACTGTCCTGAAGTGAGACAATGGTCTCTACAACAGTAGTGGCTGCTTCACTTGAAATACCACTTTGAGTTACATGTAACAAGGTGTAGCCTCCTCTGTTCGTGGGCTAGCCGCTTGACTTTTCTCAGGACCAGTCACTTGTGGAGGTATACTCTCAGTGATAGGTGGTTGAGAGGAACTGGTTAAGTCCTGAGTTTTGTCAATGGCTTCGAACAATGGTTGCGTGGTAGGTGGAATAGGAGTATTTGATGGTGATGATTGTGGAGTGAAAAGAATATTAGCCCTGGGAGAAGGACTTGTGAACAGATGTTCAAGTGAATCATCTGTTCTATGATGTGTGTCCCCTTGGCTTACAACATGATCCTTTTAAGAGGATACATGAGGAGTTTGGCTAGGTTGAGATTTTACCAACTGTTGAGAGGAAGTATCATCAGTTTTTGTTTGTTGCCTTTGTGTTGCAACATGATTCTTCTCTGGTATCTCATCCTCCAGAGTCACCTGTTTGGGTTGCTTTTTTGGGGGGTTTAGTGGATGGAATGTTCTTTTTGGAAGTGGCTGGTGTGGGTTTCACAGCACTGGATGTAGTGCCATGATCACTAAGAACAGTGGGCTCAACAACAGAGGTTTGCACAACAGTTGTTGTCTTAACTCTCTTTGCTTGTGTTTTGGAAACTTTTGCTTTTGAAGGTTTTTCTTGGTGAGGACCTAACATTCTTGTAAAAGTTTTTTGGGATAGGCTGTTCATTTGAAGGCCTTCCCCTTGTTTGTAATCCTTTTCAGGTAAAACCTTTTGTAGGATAAAACTTAAAAGTCTTGGATATATTAAAAATGCATTATTTGACCCAGACTGGACACCCTTCACATTTCCTAGCAAATCTAGAAACAGTCCTTGGGATAGATTGTAGTCAGAGTTTGTCAAAATAGCATATCCCAAGTACTGAACTTTCAATGGGATTTCATTAAAAGAAGTAGTTTCGGGAGAGAGACATACAAGTAAGGTATGAAAGAACAATTTCATGTCTGGGGGAAAAAACATTTTGTAAATTGTTGCCCCAGTCAGTTGACCCTCATAGCCTCTCTCTATGAACTCTGTGTGAAGTTCAGTTTTGTCAAAAGAGTCTTTACCTGCCTAATCATCCAGTGAGAAGGTAGTGGATATGGATTGTGGGGTAATGGCGACACGAGTATCTCCAATTTGTGAAACAATGGAAGTTGGCTTTTTGTCTGTGAACAGAGTTTCAACTTTCAACCAAAATTCTTGATGTGTGTCAACATAAATGAGGGAACTGGAAGTGAGAGCAGGTTTATATTTGGATGCATTCAATATATCAATGATGGAATGGAAATGACGGTTTTCATCTGTTTTAGACAGATATGGAAGATAATTATGGGGAGCTTTCAATTGGAGATCCATTTCGTGAATTACAAAAAGAAAGTCGATGAATTTTTGATGAAGGTTTAGGTTGAGAGAAAGCGGTTTTTGGAATTTTGAATTCGATGAGACAGTGGAGCAACTATTGGGGATAAACAGGGTTTTTATAGTCTCAGGTGAAAACTGTTGATGTGGCCAAAGTACTGCTTTTGAGAGCATACGTGGCAAACATCTAATGGAAAGGTCTGTTATGGTGGATGATAGTTGTTTATAACATCTATTGGCTTAGTCAACAGATGTTTGAAACATATTTTTCAACCAAACAGTGGTTGTTTTATCTGATCAGAGTTTTAAAACAGATTTTTCAACCAACATATGTTACACTCAATGAAGCAGTGGTTGTTTTATCTTAAACAGATTTACCAAAACTATTTTTAAGGATGAATTTTGATTTTCTGACAACATTTTAATGCTTTTATTCATGAAAATATTTTGTTTTATTCCATGATTAGCAAACCAATCCGAGAGATCAGATTTGCAAAGGTAGATGTGTCTAAAGCTTTTGTCATCACAACTGCCAACTGATCCTCTGTTGGAACATGGTGTTGAATGAGAGACTGGATTTTTGATGATATTTTCAGTTGTCTCTAACAAAGTGATGTCTGATTGCAATGTGCTTTGTTGTTGAATGAGAGACTGGATTTTTGATGATATTTTCAGCTGCTTGACTATCCAACATGAGTGGAGTCCTTAGAGCAGTTATACCAAAATCCAGTAGCTGGTTTTGAAGCCACATAAGTTGGGCTGTACAGCTTGCCGCAACAATTTATTCAGCCTCCGCAGTAGATGTTGAAACAACTGCTTGTTTTTTGCTTTACCAAGAGACCAAGGCATTTTCTAGGAATTGGCACCCACCTGATGTTGACTTCCTTGTGGTTTGACAACCAGCAAAATCACTATTTGAGTAACATGAAAGCTCAATATTCCCATTAGCAGGGTACTAGATACCAAGTGTGGGAGCACCTTTTAGGTATCTGAATATCCTTTTCACAGCAATAAGATTTGAGTTTCTAAGTGATGCATGGGATCTTGCACAATCACAAGTGGCAAACATAATGTCTGGCCTAGATGCAGTTAAGTACAATAAAGACCCAATCATACATCTATAGTGTGTTTGGTCAACCAGTTCATCTTTATCATCAACAGTGAGTAACTTAGTGGTACTCATGGGTGTACTACATGGTTTACAGTCATTCATATCAAATTTTGTAAGTAGGTTTTTAACATAGTTATTTTGGTGAATAAAAGTTCCATTTTGCAGTTGCTTTACTTGGAGACCAAGAAAGCACTGTAGTTCACCCATGGCACGCATCTCAAACTCTGCTGTCATGAGTTCTCTAAACTCTTCACACATTTTGTTACATGTGGATCCAAAGATGATGTCATCCACATATATTTGAATAATCATTAAATCTTTTCCTTTCCATTTAAGAAGTAAAGTTTTGTCAATTTTACCTCTTGTGAAACCAATGGATAAGAGAAAAGTGGAAAGAGTTTCATACCAGGCCCTTGGTGCTTGTTTCAAGCCATACAAAGCTTTATTGAGCTTGTAGACATGATCAGGATGGAATGTGTCTTCAAAACCAGGTGGTTGACATACATAGACCTCCTCCTGAATTTTGCCATAAAGGAATGCACATTTGATATCCATCTGATACACCTTGATGTTGTGGTTGACAGCAAAGGCTAGGAAAAGTTTGATGGCTTCCAACCTAGATACAGGAGCAAAGGTTTCATCATAATCTATTCCTTCTTCTTGTCTGAAGCCTTGAACCACAAGCTTGGCTTTATTCTTGACAACAATACCCCTTTCATCTGTTTTGTTCTTGAAAACCCATTTTGTGCCAATTGGACATACATCCTTTGGCAATGGTACAAGTTCCCATACTTGTTGTCTCTAGAACTGAAGGAGCTCTTCTTGCATGGCTTCTACCCAACTGTTGTCTTTCAGTGCCTCTTGGTACTTGACAGGTTGTGTGAGGGATAGAAAGCCTGCAAAAAGACAAATGTTTGAGGATTGACTACTTGTGAGCACCCCTTCACTGATGTTGCCAATTATTTGGTCTGGTGGATGAGCTCTAAGGAAGATTAGATCTTGTTTGAATGGAACTATGGCATTTTGTGGTGAGGGACAGAGGTTTGTGGCATCTGCTGTTGAAACATCTGTTTGCACTTTTGTAGTGCCAACAAAGGTTTGGAATGGAAGTGGAGAAATAGGTCCAAGTGGTGTAGAGGTGGACAGATTTTTGTCAACTGAGAGTGGACTTTTGTCAGCAGACGATTGATCAATGGTTGAACTTGATGAGGCAGTGGTTTATAGTACGACTGGCCAACAGTGGTTGACTCAGCTGTGATAGAGTTTTGAACATCTGCTTGCCCTGATGCAGAATAGACTTTGCAGTGAGACTGTGGAATCAAAATATCATATCTGTAATCTTGTTGTGGAGACTGTGGTGTACCTGCATTGTCAGTTTTAACAGTGATATCTTAAAATTTGAATTTATCTAAATCAAACAATTCGGCAGGATTTGCTGGGATTTTCAAAGATGAAAGTTCATTGAACTTTACATTAAGAGTTTCTTCTATTGTCCTAGTCCTTGTGTTAAACACTTTATAGGCCTTGGCAGTAGAAGAATATCCCAGAAAATATCCACAATCTACTTTGGCTGCAAATTTTGAAATGGAATCTTTAAGATTTAAAATGAAACATGGGCAGCCAAAGATTTTGAAAAATGATATCAGAGGTTTGATTTTGAACAAGATTTCATAAGCAGTCTTTTGATGTCTAGGGTTGATTAAAACTCTATTTTGAACATAGCAAGTAGTGTTTATAGCTTCTGCCTAAAAGGACAGAGGTAAACCAGAATCTGCCAGCATAGTTCTTGCAGCATCTATGAGAGTTCTGTTTTTCCTTTCAACCACCCCATTTTGTTCTGGTGTTCTTGGAATGTTGTACTGCCTTACAATCCCTTTTGACACACAAAAATCATCAAACTCCTTATTTTTGAACTCTGTTCCATTGTCACTTCTAAAGACTTTTACTGGCAAGTCATGTTGTTTTTCAACTTTGGTGACAAAGTCCTTCAAGATACCTGCAGTCTCATCCTTAGAATGTAAAAAGTAAGTCCATGTAAACCTAGAAAAATCATTAGCAATAACAAGACAAAATCTCTTTTTCCTTAGACTCATGATTTTTACTGGGCCAAACAAATCCATGTGAAACAATTGAAGACATTGACTTGTTTTGGACTCATCAGTGGATTTGTAAGAGCTTTTATGTTGTTTACCCTTTAAACAGGAAACACAATGTTCATCACATTTAAATTCTTTTGGTGGTAGACCTCTTACAAGGTTTTGTTTTGAGAGTGAGTTGATAGTTTGAAGGTTGGTATGACCCAATCTCCTATGCCACAATTATGTCTCTTTAGTTGAGGCAGCAGAAAATAGACAGATATTTGCCATAGGGTTATCCTTCAACATATCAACCACATACACATTGCCAGTCCTATGAGCAACAAGTTGTGCTTTGCTCTCAGCAATGATGGTGTTAATCGTTTCAACCACTTCTGGTCCAATAATCTTACATGTCTTCTTAGTGAAGAATGACCCATAACCTTTGTCACTCATTTGTGAAACACTAAGACGATTAAACTTAAGATTATCAATCAGATTAACATTTTCAAACTTGAGTCTCCCAGCCTGAACAGTCCCTAAACCCAACACTTTACCTTTTGAATCATTACCAAAGGATATATCACCCCCTCCATGAGCAAGAAAGTCCAGAAGAAGGGCTCTACATCCAGTCATGTTCCTGGAGTCTCCACTATCTACATACCATAAACTATCTAAGCAAGCAGAAGCTCCCTGCACATCAATAATGAAATAGTTTTGGTGAGTGCCCGAACCCAAATTGACTTTGGATGGGTTCTCAGACTTTTCAGCCTCAAGCTTAGGACTATGATCAGTGGCTTGAACTAGTTTTTGAACCAAGTTCAACAACTGTTGTTGACCATTTTTTAGTGCTTGTATGTCAACACTTGGTGCAACAGTTGTTTGACCATTTCCTGTCAGATGTTGGTAACCATGAGGATGCCTGTTCACTCTTGGTTTTGAAGGCCTTTTGGGCTCTTCATAAACATGTGGCAGACGATGACATGGTGGTTGTCCATGTCCTCTTGGAAACTTGTTAGAGGGTGGAGCATCTGTTACTTGAACATCTCTGGGAGCAGAGTTTTCATTCAGATTTTTGACAACAGATGTTTGGACTGGTGTAAAAGTCTGTTTGGGTTTTCCTTTTGGAGTACTAACCACTTGACTCACTTGAGTTTTGGCATTATACTCTTGTATTTTGACATCAAAATTTTTGAGATAAAGACACTCTTTAGTTTTATGATTCTTTTTACCACATAATGAACAAATTTGTTTAGAATCACACACACTTGTTCCTTTGTTGATATCATATGCTTTTAGAAGAAAATAGTTTTTAGTAACATTGTTCTTCTTTTCACAAAAATCACCAAACAAGTTATCTTTGGATTTCCCTTTTTCCTTCTTCTTTTCAACAGATGTTTGAACATCTGTTGGAAGATCTTTCAAGGGAATGATTTTAGCCTGTGGTGCCTTTATACCAGCAGGGGTTATAAAATTCATTGGTTGGAAATTTTCAAGAACATCACACTCATCTAACCAAGTTAGTTGAAACTGATATTTTTCAATTTCATCAAATGATGAGGAACCTTCAAGTTTTTCAAGAACAATTTTCTTACCATTAGGTTCAGTGACTTTGATTTCCTGACCTTTTGAATTTGTTGGAATTACTTCAACCCACTTTGGTTCCCTTTTGTCAGTGTTTTGAGAAACTTGATTAGTGGTTTCATTGAAACCAAAGCCAAATTTCACATGACTTTTAGTTTGTTTGTTGACTATCATTTCAAAACCTTTGGATGATTCCACCCATTTCTCACATTCAACTTGGGTGGATTCAAGCTCCTGTTTACAACTCTGATATTTTGTTATCATAGTTTGGAGCTGGTCCTTGGTTATACTTGCTTCATGTTTCAAATTACTGATTTCAGATTCTTTTTCAGTTAGTTTTGATTTTAACTCTTTTGTGAGTTTTTCAAACTGAATTTCATCTTCTAAAATTTTCTTTCTAAAGTTTTCATTCACCTCTTTGATGTTAGAAAAAGCTATTAAACATTTGTCTGAACATAAATCATTCAAGATTTGAGGTGATACTTTAGCAGCAGCCATCAATGCACAATTACACTTGCACTCACAATCATCTTCACCCCATGGGTCTGAGTGATTCACAACCTCAGCTTCAGATTCTTCAACTAAAACAACTGTATCAACAACATCATTTGTCACATTTTCAGACTTAAACACCACTTCCTCAGATTCAACCTCCTCAACAATTGTTTCTAGTGCCATGAAGCAGAAACTTCCTCGTTCATTTTCAAATCTGGCAACTAGAGCAATGTTTTCATCTGTTAACTCATCTGGTAAGCTGCTCCAATCAACAAACGCTTGTGTGAAAAAGCTCTGTTGGCTTTATTGACTGGTCTCTGTAGGAGCAGAGGATGAAGTAGCAGCTATTGGCACTTGTGCCTGAGAAACAGGGGTTTGAACATAGTGAATCTAGGGAGCAGTGGTTTGGACATAGTGCTCAGGAACAGTGGATGAGGACTGTGCAAAATGAGCAGTGTTTTGCACATTTGGTCCAGGGGTATTTTGGGAAAACTGATAAGTGTTTGTCTGGGGCCTTTGGTTTGGATAGGTGATCATAGGTGTACCATTTTGACTCCTACATTCCCTAGCAAAATGACCCATTCTATGACATTTGTAACACTTAATCTTAGATTTATCCAACCCCACTTTTGACCCACCATGTAAACCAGGATATTTTCTGCCAGTTTTCTTATAGAAATTATTAGTTCTAATACTGAGCAGAGCCAATTGATGCAAAATGTCCATTTCTTCTAAGTCCACAGGGTCAATGTACTAAAGGTCATTATACACAAAGGATGTGTTGTCAGATGCCTGGATATCACCACTTGCTGCAAAAGCATAGTTGGGTGAATAAGAATCAGTGTTAAAACCAGTAGTTATATCAATGTAGTGATCATAACCCTGATCCTTACTACTACCAGGGACCTCATCTTGACCCAAAAGTGTTGTATTACTAAAGACATAATCATCAGACACTTTTCCAGAATCCTGAAGCTTCTTTTTCTGGTTAAGCTCTCTCTCATAAGTCAAGAGCTTACCATGAAGCTGGGTCAGAGATAAGTCCTTAAATCTAATTGAGTTCCTCATTACAATTGCAATAGTGTCCCATTTATCTGGTAGTGATCTAAGAAACCTATGGTTTAATGTTGATTTTGGGTAAGTTAGACCCACTAGTTTTAATTCACTTATTAAGCAATTAAACCTCTCAAATTGTTGTGTTAATGACTCTCCCTTCACATGACTAAATGTTTCATATTGTTGATTGAGTATTTCTCGGTTGTTTTCAATAACATCCTCAGTCCCACCGAATTGTTCTTTTAAAGCATCCCACAAATCCTTTGCACTATTACAGTGTAACAGGCCAACATAGATATCATTTGGTAGAGCCGTGGCTACAATACTGAAAGCCTTAGCATCTAACTCATTTTTTTGAAAATCTTGCTCGAACTAGTTTTCAACACTTTTAGGTACTTGGACCTTGGGATCTTTGGTACTCGGCACCATCGGAACATGTGGTCTCAAGACAACCAACTTCCAACACCTAGTGTTTTATTGAGCTAGAACATGACTCATCCGACGTTGCCGGATATTGTATTCAGATCTGACAAGCATTGGTGGCTTGTTGCTCGTGCCAGTGTTATGTGGATCTTGATTCATTGAAGCCATTCTCTGATTGTTTGTAAAACAAAGTGTGTTTAAAAAACTTTAAACGTAAATAAACTTTTACTCTGTTTTCAATAAATAAACAAAGTGATATCAATAATATTGAGCTGATCTATTTATATTAAATTGATTGGTTAGATCGAATTTAATTGACCAAAACTCTGATACCAATTGTTAGAATCTGAGTTTGATTTTTTATGAAAGTTCAAGTAATGAAACAGTCAATGAATGAATTACAAAGATGGAAAGTGCAGCGGAAGTAAACTATAAATCATAACAAATGGAACAATTGTTTTCAAACAAGTACTATATATCAGTCATCACAGATTTTCAGTACAAGTTATTACAATTCTCCCCCTCAGCCTGATCACTCAATAACTTTGTCTTTGTAAGAGAATGTGTGAAGTGATGAATACATCAGTACAGGCATTGTTCTATTTATAGACAAACAAAAGTTCTGATGACCTAGGCTGACGTCACCTAAGACAGTGACAACTAACTAATTTAACAACATAAAACATCTGCTGAACACAAGCACTGTTACATTGCCTAAACCTCTGATATCTAAAACACTGAAGACTAAACATCTGTTGACTTGAAACATCTATAGGAGCCTAAGTGCTGTTGGCTCCAACAGACCTTGTTTCTTCATCAGCACTTGTCTTGTTTCTTCATCAGTTCTTTGATCATTAGTGGTTTCTTCAATCAGCACTTTGTACTCAATCAGTTGTTTGGGGAACAACAGTTAGCTTCAACAGTCTTTTGGGAGGATTCTTGTATAAAGTACTGTGTTATTCAAAATCAGAAGTATAGAATATTTTGGCTTTCAATCATCTGTTCTTTTCCTGGTCATCAGACCCAACAGTAGTCATAGTGTATAAAACAAAAAACAAGTTGAAAGCATCTGAGTACTCTAAATTAAAAGGGGCGTATGGATGTGGTTGGAACACCCCAAGTCTGTGCCCATCACTGGCTACAAGGGGTCATACATCCATTTAAGGTTGATCTAATCCAGGTATAGTTATAATATAAGCATATGCTTAAATGCATATAGTTGATTATATTTTAAGCCAATATAAACCGACAGGAGAAGATAAACTGACGAACCCGAATCGAAGAACGAAGACAACCAGAGCAAAAAGATCTGAATGATCTTCGAGAAAGAATCCAGAAGGAAAGAAGATTTGTTCAAGAAGGACGCTACATGGATCAAGGACGCAGAACAGACAGAAGACTCGGTGGGAATAAGGTAAGTGATGTGACTCTTTACATCTTTGGACTACTTTTGGGATACTCCAGTCAGGATCTATGCGTATGTTCCTACTAAGAAAGATAGCAGGGGTAGGTGTTTCGGTTTTTTAAGATTTAGTCCGGTGGAGAACATCGATAAACTTATTCAGTAGGTGATTCAAGTTAGGGTTAATGGCAGAAATATCTTTGCAAACGTTTCAAGGTTTACTCGTGAAGAAAAACGTCTTGGGCTAAAAAATCCACCAGCTTAAGGTGGAAATCCGATTGATCCACCTCAGCAAATCAAACCTCGTGAAGAAAAAGGTCCTGGGCTAAGAAGACCAACAGCTTACGGTGGGAATCCGAATGATCCACCACGGCAACTTAAAGCCATATACAACCAAAAACATCCAACGAAGAACTGGAAAAATGATAGGTGCAACACGGGAGTGAAAACACCTGTTACTATTCTAAATAATGTGAAAACACCGGTTGCTAATCCAAAGAATGGTGTATGGGGATATACGAAAAGTCTGCTGAATATCAATACAGTCAATGTAAAAAAGACGCATGTTTCATCACTGGTGGGTAGAACGCTTTTAGTTCAGGCCAAAAATCTGGAAATGTTAGACGAACTCAGATCACTCATGAAACCATGGTTTCCAGCTTCAACAAAGGTGAGATATGTTGGTGGCGTCTATGCCTTATTGTCATTTCAATCAGCTGAAGAGACCAAGACGTTCCTAGAAAATAAACCATCTCGTTAGCGTGATTTGTTTGACAATGTCGAAGAATGGATCGGACAAGAGGTCTGTTCTGATAGAATAGCCTGGATAAATATAAGAAGTATCCCACTACATGCATGGGATGCTAACACGTCCAATCAAATTGCACAAGTGTTTGGAAAAGTGGTGTTTCCATCTAAAGCTGATATGTTTGATGTTGATTTCTCATTCGATCATATTGCCATTCTAGTGAAAGGTGGAGACAGAATTAATAAGAAGTTTAAGGTCCGATTGGGTGGCAGAGTGTTTGATGTTTGGGTCGACGAAATTATGCAACAATGGGCACCAACTTGGATATGAAGAATCTGAAAAAAGAAGGTTAAAGCATTGGTTCACCGGAAAAGTCACCGAAAAAGCCACCAGAAGCCCGGGCTGGTGACTGTGGTATCGACATGAAGGATAAAAACCCGAACAAAGTTTGGCGTGGAAGACAAAAAGTTGGATAATGTCATTATTCTGGATACTTTGGAAAGCCAAAAGTCGAATGATGGCTTTTTCCAATGCAAGGAGGGGGGACAAGATTTTGAGGAACCTGTTAAAATTAACTGCACATTGGGTGGGGTCTTCCATGAGCCAGCTAAAGAGAATGTAGATTCGCCGCCAAAATCCTCACAGTTTGCCGGGTCCATTTGAAATAAAAGGCCCAGTCCATAAACGAAGCCCAATAAAAATGAAGTGGGCCCCAATAATAGAAATCATTTAGCCCATCTCTTGCAAGATCTTCAACCCAATATGGAGGAGACCAGTATACCTATCACGATGAACAAAAATAAGAAGAAAGGGAAAACAATCCCTGACCTAAACCTTGATGCTCCCCCAATGAAAGTGTGCAAAAAGAAGAAACCATTTTTGAAAGTTAGAAAAGAGGCGGCGAAAAATAGATTCCGAAGGCAAATGCTCAGAGATGAAGAGGAATTTTTCCATTATGATGATTTTATTAGGGATAGTCAGGTAAATCGATTCTATGAAGAAGAAGATGGATTGGAGGAGGAAGAATGGGCAGAAGGTTTTGAATCGAATGTAGAACAACTCTCTGACCAAGTGACGTCGTCAAACAATACAGTGGTGGAGGAATCGGCTCAAACAATTGCAGTAGGCACTAAGGTTGGAATAAATCTTAATGGTTTTGAAGAAATTGTGGGAAAAAGTGTCAGGCAAGAGGAGGATATCGGTAATCAATGAGCATGATTACTAGAAACATCAAAGGGGGGGGGGGCAAGCCGGTGAAGGCTGCTTGGATCAGAAGTATTAAAAAGGAGAATGGGGTTATGTTTATTGCTATTCAAGAAACACATCTTGCCAGTATTACAGACGATCAGATTAATAGATTCTGGGATAACTCTCAGATGAAAAGGCAGTTTCTAATGCTACAGGAAGAGCTGGGGGGCTTTTATCACTATGGAACTCTCAAGTATTCAGGTCCAACACTATTATCACTAAACATCATTACTAACTTGTTAGCGGGTACATTTTGGGTCACTGTGAAGAGTTTTTTATTAAAAATGTTCATGCTCCAAATGATAAAACAAAAAGGAAAGAACTATGGGTCGAACTCATTGCAGTGAGAAATAAGTATGATGGGTGTTTTGTTTTTCTTGGGGATTTTAATGAAGTCAGAAGTGAAGATGAAAGAATGAACTCGGTCTATAATCCTAGTGGTGCGCTGGCATTTAACAATTTTATCGCAACCGCCGGGATAGTTGAATTCAAATTAGAGGGAGAAAACCATACATATATCTCCGATGACGGGGCTAAGAGTAGTAAAATAGATCGTAACCTTGTTTGTGATAATTTTGTTGACAAATGGCCAAATGCTTGTACAATGGCCCTCCTACGTAAAAAGAAGCTAAATCATCGACCTCTGGTACTATCGGTGGTTTCGTGTAATTATGCACCCACACCTTTCAGATTTTTCAATACTTGGTTAGAGGATGATGAGTTGGTACAGATTGTCAAGGAAGTGTTCGACAAGAAAAGTGAAGATGTAACAAAGGGTAAAACGCTTGCGGTTTGCCTTCAAAACCTCAAGTCGAAAATAAAAGAATGGAGAGGAAGAAGAAAAAAGGAGGAAGAGGAAAGCATATCTAAAGCAAAAGAGGATATTCAAAAGTTGGAATTGGTGGCCGAAACAAGACCTTTAGATCTGGAAGAAAGGAAAAGAAGAATTGAGGCGATAGGAAAAGTGACAAAATGGGAGATTGATAGAGCCGAAGATATATGATATGCGTCAATTTATACATATAAAAGCCCCAATTTAACTCCCATTTATATATGTTTTTGGCCTTATACATGATGAATTGGTACTTATTTGGTATCTTTATGATTACAGGTCTTAAACGGTGTCCATGAAGCAAACTGGATAAAAACGGACAGTTTCTGCACATTCTGCACAATCTGCAGGTGTTGCACTCCCGTGCGCCCTGGTGGCACTCCCGTGCAGACCAAATTGGCACTCCCGTGCGCCCTGGGGGCACTCCCGTGCAGACCAAATTGGCACTCCCGTGCGCCCTGGTGGCCCTCCCGTGCAAGCTCCCAGATATTTTCAGAGACCAACTTGACCCACATGGCTGACGTCATAAAGTGCATGGCCGTGGGAGATCTGACAGTTCTATAAAACAGAGCATAACGTCATTTTTAGGTTATTGGGTCATTTTGGGGCGATTTTGGGCGATTTTTAGGGCTCGTGAACAGCTGTAAAGGCGCGAAACAAGCTCGGGAAAATATCCAAGGCCATTATCATCATCCAATCCATCACCTATAACACTTTATGGTTTGATCTATAAATTTAATCTTATTCAAATCAGTTTTGTTAGTGTTTATTTGTGATGTTTAGCTTAATATTTGTAACCTACGGGTAAAAACAATAGTATTTAGTAGTTTAAACAACCTTTGTATGTTAATTGTATTTTGTATGAATTTGGTGTTCTTCGTGTTGAATCTTGATGAACATGTTATGAGCAGGTTTTTTTATTGTTAGATTCATGTTTATGTTCGTGTGGTTGTAACGATTATTGTTTGTGTTAGTTGGATACATGTTGAAAAACCGCCCGGTTAATCGCTCAGTAGTAAACTAGTTAACTTCTTGATGTGTTTACACCATGAAACTGTAACCGGGTATTGGTTTGGTTAAAGTCACACGAATAATAATCAGGAATGTTTATCGACACGTAAAAGGGTCTGAATCGGCTTAATGGTGTTGTTACTAGTCTTTTACGAGGTTGATAATCTTTGTTAGTTGTTTTGGTAAAAATGGCGATCTTAGTAGACTTGTGTTCAAAGTTAGTGAAATAGAATAGCTTGTGTTATAATCTACTTTATGCTAGTCTCGGTGGTTGTATTGTGTATTCGGTATTGCTTTCCTTGATTAGTGAGGTTAGAAAACTCCTAACGTATGACTAACTTATCTTTAAAGATTTGCATGAGGTTATATCAATAGCTCGCTAATGAACAATTTGAGGTGGTTAACGTGTGTCTATCGTGTTAGTTTTTCGTATAGTTGTCATGTTAGGATTCCCGAAAGGGATACTAATTGTCTGAAAATGGGAATGTTGATCGCATGCCTTTATTTCATATGTTATGTAGTTGACATGTTTAGGTTGTTATTATAGTATATTTATATTTATATATTTTGTATTTGGAGTCTTACATATATATTTGCTATGCTTTAGTTTAAATTAGATTAAATTAGTTAAAACAAACGTTGCCTATCTTTTCTTACCGGTAAATCAGTGACAACGGTTCAGTACAATCGCTCCGCGCGCGTCCATGGATCGATACTTGGTTCTTATCTATGCTTTACTACATATGTGACAGGGTGCTCTTGCCCTTTAATGTGTGTTCTAATGTTAAGATTAAAATCATTTTTATTAATTTAAAACATGAGTTGCGCGAGCGTATTTTGTATATGCTCAGAGCACACCAAGTTTTTGGCACCGTTGCCGGGGAAGCGACGAGCTTTTGGAACAACCCGAGTTACTCCTTTACTGGTGTACATGCTTGTGAATATCTGTCTATACTTGTTTATTTGATTCATTCATTTGTTTATAGTAATCTGTATTTGTTCGTTTATTTGTTAATATGATTGTTTTTATTCTTTATCTGATTAATTTGTTTGTTGATCTTTGTTCTTATTGTTTAATCTGTTTATATTACTATAATATTTATGTATATATTGTTTTTATGTAATATATAATGGAAGTCTGGGTATGTTACGTTTAAATTTGATGGTTCAGATGCTTTTATAATAGGTTTGGGTTAAGAAAAATTGGGAAATTTATTTAATATAAAAGTGGTGTTAATAAAAATAGTTTTCTGTGAAAAATGTTTCCTTGCGATTCGCAAAGAAGCTGTGGTTCCGCTTTAAGCGAGTTCCTAATTACCCCGGATTTTATCTTTTATTGTTTGCGATACGCGAACAGGATCACCAGAGTCCTTCGCGTGACGTGAATAGCCGCTATCTTCCGTCTTTAACTCATTTCATTCGCATCCATCATCGTTTCTATCCGTCAACTTCCGTTATATTATTTTTCGGTGAAAAATGTTGTTTTCGCGCAAGCAAAAAGACGGTCTTTATCTTGTTGTGACGCGCGAGCACCTTGAGTCATTGTACTCACTTGCGCCACGCGAGAAGCGGTCTATACTTCTTCGCGATGCGCGAGCGACTCAGATTTTGCTGAAAATATTGTATATTTTCATAATTTAAGTTAGTGTATAGTTTTTAGTATATTTATCTGTGTATATTTCTTCCGTTTCTCTTAGATCGAGTCTGTAATTATTTTGTCTGTAATTATTTCATACATTGCGTCAGTTTAAGTGTGGGGATGGCCGATGTTTGTTCATTGCTTGATCGATCTTCTGGCCCGTACTCAATCTCCATTCGGGCGAAAGCGATCTTAAAGAAAATCTTTTATGAAAACGACCATTCCAAGAAAGTCAAAGTCCAAGTTGGACTTAGTTGAAAGTCAGCGGGCAGTGATTAAATCATAACATTCAGGCCCGTATGACCAGGATGTGGAAATCCTTGAATTCCACAACCACGCGCCTAAACGCGCGTGGAAAAGCGAGTCAAGCTATCGACTCGTGCAAAAACGTAGCTTCGCAGGGGCATTCATGTCCTTAGCAACTTCATAATATCCTAAACGACTTCATAATGTTTTAGATGTGCAGGGGCAGAATGTCCTAATGAACTTCATAAAGTTTTTAACTTGTTGTTTACTTTGTTTTTAGTTTTTACAGGATTGATTCGCGCCAAAATTGTGTGGATAGTCGCATCAAAATCGGAGGTATTATTGTACTAACAAGTGTCGCGAAACAGGTATGTTGGTTGTTTATGTCAAAACTGAGTGAGTGCAGGCATTTTGAGATGAAACTGCAGCAGAAAACACATCTGCATGCAGTGAACGGACGCTCACTGCTGTCTGTTCAAAATTTTGAGAGGTAAAATGGATATTTCACTTTAAATTTGCAAGATATCAACCCTAAAACACATTGAACGGCCGCGCAGTAGTGTTTCACAACAAAAAAAAACCTACACTTTGCTCTCAAGAACACTAATAAACCTCCCAATCCACAACCAATTTTTAAATCCAAGGTATGAATCTCCTTAGTATAAATTATTGTTTTCCTTCTTTCAAGTATTAGGATTTCTTCATAATTGTTTAACTAATCCTTAAAACTTCTTTAATGTTTGCAATAGTTAGTGTAGATTAGCATGTTATTCTTCTAATCTTTAAAGTTTTGGATATTTCTTCATAATGTTTAATTAAATCCGAAATTTGCAAAATGATTAGTTGAATATCTAGTATAATATTAGAGTAGTTTTGTATAATAATTGTAAATGTAGTATTAATCTTATTGTAATTAGGTTAGTTTAAGAAAATTTGGGGTTTTCTTCATAATAGTTCAAACAAGCCCCAAATTTCGGACATTCATCATAATAGTTCAGATTTTTAAGCGCATTTTCTTAAGAAAGCTTGTATTTGAGATGATTTTGCAAAAATCATTGTGAATGTGATGTTAAAAATCTGAATCTGTAGCAACTTCATAATGTTTCGAAGTATTCGGCCATTCAATCATGAAAACAACATGATTTTGCAAAACCAAGTGTTTGAATGGCCGCGCTCAGGTGCATTTGGCGTAAACATTGCAAAAGGACACAAGCCAAATGCCCAGGATCGAACAAAAAGCTGCTGAAAATCATTTTCGTGCCACTGCTAACAGTGAGCGGCCGCTCGGAAGAGTGAGCAGCCGCTCACCTTCTCTGATGTGAAATTTGATTTTTGTCGTGACTGATTTTAGTGCTGATTCTTTCCCTTCGACTGTGTTTGACATTTTTAAGAGTGTTTTAATGCAGATGGTTCATCAGTTCCTTCGTTTCAGAGCCTCAGAACCCAAGGAACAACAATGCATTGGGGAATTTCAAGCCCTTTGGGCAATGCGGGGACACGATGCAGTAGGTGCATCCGGGACCCGGCAAGATGATGATGACGAGGAGGACTAGGAGGGTAGTCAGACCGTGTGAAGGCGGCGGTGGTATCTTTACTATATTTTATGCACTATTGTAGTTTGGGGGTTCATTTTGAGTTTCTTTTAAATCCCCCCCGGTTTATGTATTCAATTTTAGACAATTTACTTTGCTTTGTTTTAAATTCAGTAATGATGAATGCTTGGAGTTTTATTTTAATGAGTTGTGTGTTTTAGAGCGCCATTTAGTACTTTTACAGGTACTAAGGAAAAGGAGTTCAGGATACACACGAGCACTAAGGGCTGAGCAGACACGACAGCGTCCTTGGATAACCTTCAGTTCGCTTCAACACCAGGGGAGTTTCAGTTTCTCTTCTTTGCACTATAGTTTAGCTATTCATAATGCTTTACTATTTTTTTTTGAGTCACATTGGGTACAATTGGTATCAGAGCTATTCATAATTGCTTCACATCTGAGAATGATAACTTGTATTTATTGCTTTATATTTCAATTGCTTATTGATTCTCATAAACTGCTCAGTCAAGGGGGAGTAATAACTCCTGTTAAAAGTGATAATTTAACCTTAGAACATTTACTATTCCGCTATGCAATAGCTTTGATATAAACTGCAAACACATAAGTGTTCTTAACTGTTTAAAAGAGGCCACTGATCCAACAATTGGTATCAGAGCTCTGGTTTATCTGATCAAATATCAATCTAACAAATTGAGAATCAGACACAGGCTCTTATTGATATCCAATAAAGGATTAAAAGGTTCACTTTTTTCATCCATCACTTTAAAGAAGTATTGACAAATCCAAACTTCTTAAAAATGGACCCTTATAACACTGGATCTGCCAATAAACCTCCTATGCTGGCCAGAAATGAATATAACATCTGGCAAAGAAGGTTGGTACATACAATTTCTCGGACCAACACTGGTTGTTGGAGGTCTATAATATTTGGACCTCACAAACCAGTTGGTACTGATCCAGAAGGAAAAACTGAGAGACCAAAAGACCCAAAAGACTACACTGAAGAAGATTTCCAAAAATTTGAGCTAGATGCAAAAGCTTTTTCTATGTTGGCTATGGCTCTCCCAAACGAAATTTATGCTGGACTTTTACACTGTGAAAGTGCCAAAGAGCTGTGGGATTGCCTAAAAGAATAGTTGCAGGAACTGAAGAGGTGATAGCCAACACTAGAGAAATCCTGTCTCAACAATATGAAACTTTTACTCACATAGATGGTGAAACTTTAACACAACAGTTTGAAAGATATTCTTCACTCATCTCTGAGTTAAAAATTAACAATCAGACCTATACAAATGCATCTATGTTACATAGATTTTTAAGGTCTTTGCCTTCAAAATGAGAAACTTATTCTATAGTTCTCAGATCAAGTACAAATTTTAACACCCTAAACCTAACTAGGTTACATGGAAAATTACTAACTTTTGAACGAGAAATCAATCAAAAGAAAAAGTTACAAGAATCTGGTAAAACTGCTGATGACTATACTCCAGGTAGCACAACCTTATTAGGACATGACTCACCATCTTGTTCTAATAATTTTGGATCTTTTGACCACATTGACATAACTGCTGGGATCTCATCAGATGGATCTTTCCCAGCCTATGACAATGAAGACCTAAGTCAAACTGCTGATAACATGTGTTTTATCATGGATGACTTAAAATATTTTAGCAGTGATGACTTAGAAGAAATGGATATTTTACACCAACTGGCCTTGTTAAGCATTAAAACTAACAAATTTTACAAAAGGTCAGGAAGGAAATTTCCAGGACTAAACAACTCAACAAAAGTTGGTTTTAACAAATCTAAACTGAGATGTCATAAGTGTCAAAAGTTGGGACACTTTGCTAGAGAGTGTAGAAGCTCTAGCGACAACCAACCCATGTCTGGAAATCAATTTAACCCCACTTATAATAGGAATAATGGAACTCAAGGGAGTGCTTATTTTGTACAGGCACAAGCTCCACAAGTTCAATATGTGCGACAAGTACAATATGTTCAAATGCCTGCTCACCAACAGCAGCAGATGCCTCCTTTTCCCACTGCTCAACAACCTGCACAAATTCAACAACCCCCTCAACAACAAAGTTTATTTACATCAGGGTATGTTGACTGGAGCAGTCTTCCTTTTGACACATCTGAATGCAGTCAGGATGCAGACAACAAAGTCTATGATGTCAACTGGGGAGAACCTGACAATGGCAGAAGAACTTTGCCTTAATGGCTTTTGAGGGATACTCCTCCAATTCTGCATTCACTCAGGTATCACAACAATCTCTATTAAAGCTTTGCTCAAAATCTTGCAAAGAATCTTTTGCTTTAATAAGGGAGACCAATGTGCAGTTACAAGGCAAAACTAATGATATGGAGAGAAAATACACCCAAATGAAGTGTGATTTAGAAAGAAAAATTGCTTTGAAAAATAAAGAAATTTCTAAATTCACTGATAAATCCATAGAAACCCAGGCACAAATTAAAACCATGATAGACAACCTAGGAAATGTCATAAAAGAGCTTGCTGACACTAAGGTTGATTGTGAAAAATGGGTTGAGTCTTGTAAAGGGTACCAAATGCTGCTTAACAAACAAACTGCAGCAAATGTTAAGTTTGGCATAGGGTATACCCACACTGAATCACCAACAGATTTCACCCACAAAACTGATAATGATGGGATGAAATTGATTCAAACTTCTGATATGGAGGAATGCACATCCTACCATCAGAACTTTCTCAAAAATGAAAGTACTGCAGAAGTTAAAACAACTGACAATAAGCCATCAGTAGTTTCATCTACATCAGGAGTTGAGACCGTGAAAACTACTGATGACCTATTTCAAAATACTGATATTGTCAGTAAATTGCCTTCCAACTCTCTTGCTTTATCTAAAAGGAAAGAGGAGGCAAAAGCATGTGAAATATGTGGTCTGTTTAACCACATAACTGAACTTTGTAGATACAGAAAGGCAAATCAGTTTAATAAGAAAAATCAACAACTGATTATGGGAAAACAAATAAAACAAGATTTTGAAAACACTTTCTTTCCCAACAAGCAACAATCAAATAAAAACCTTTCTCAGAAGAAAATTTTATCTCAACAAAAGTCTTCTTCTCAAAGTTCATCTTCAGAGGTTACACCTAACCCATCAGTAGTTTCACAAACTACTGAAGTTAAAGTTTTGATAAATTTGGTTAAACTTCTAATGACCAAAGTTGATGGTGGTCACCAAAAAGAACCCACCATTGTTCTTAATGACAAATCCATTGTCAAAAAGACATAGATTTAAAAAATTGGTCCTCAACAAGCTGCACCTGTTCTCAAGAGCAAACCCAAAGCCAAACTGGCTTGGGTTGCCAAATCTAACTAATTTGCTATTTTGTGCAGAGGGTCTCCAGAGGTTTGAATAGCATGTGGTATGTTGATAGTGGAGGCTCAATGCACATGACTGGATGCAGATACCTGATAATCAATTTTATCAGTCAAAGAGAAGGATCTGTGTCCTTTGGGAACAATGCCAAGGGATATGTGCTAGGATATGGCAATGTATCCTCAGGCAAAATGCAGTTTGACAAGGTCAATCTGGTTGAAAACCTTGAGTACAACTTGCCGAGTGTCTCTCAAATGTGTGATAAAGGATATTCTTCCTTTTTCACAAAGATAGCATGCAAGATCATATCACCAGAAGGCCAGAAGTTGATAGAGAAGATCATTGAAGATCATACTTTGCTGATTGCCAAAAGATGTGGCAATGTCAATGCAGTGGACATTGAAAAAGACAAAGTATTGAACAACGCTGCCTGTTTCTTCTCAAAGGCATCAACTTCAGAAAATGATCTCTGGCAGAGGAGACATGGCCATGTGAACTTTAAAACCATCAATAAAGTCACTAAAATGGGCTTGGTCAGAGGTCTACCTTTGAAGGAATACCAGTGTAAAGAACACTGTGTTTCCTGTCTTAAAGGTAAACAGCATAAGTCCTCCTATAAGTCTATTGAAGAATCAAAAACAACCTGCATGTCTTCAATTACTCCATATGGACTTATTTGGACCAGTCAAAATTATGAGCCTTGGTAAGAAGAAGTACTGCTTAGTCATCATTGATGACTACTCAAGATTCACATGGGTCTTCTTCTTATATTCCAAGGATGAGGCAGCTGAAATCATCAAGTTCTTCATTCTACTAGTTGAGAAGCAATATTCTCTTTCTGTCAAAGTCATCAGGAGTGACAATGGGACAGAGTTCAGGAACAAAACTCTGGATGAATTCTGTTTGTCTAAAGGGATTGTTAGACAATTCAGCATTCCCAGAACTCCTGAACAAAATGGTGTGGTAGAAAGGAAGAACAGAACTTTAATAGAAGCAGCCAGAACAATGTTAGCTGACTCAGGCCTACCTTTGTACTTTTGGGCTGAAGCAGTCAACACAGCTTGTTATGTTCAGAATAGAGTTCTTATCAACAAGAGACATACCAAGACTGCCTATGAAATTCTTCATGGCATAAAGCCCCTTATCTCCTTCTTCAGGGCTTTTGGATGTCAATGTTTTATCCTCAACATCAAAGACTCTATCTCAAAATTTGCTACAAAAGTTGATACAGGTTATTTTCTTGGTTACTCTCCTTTGAGAAAAGCTTACAAAGTATTTAATTCAAGAACCAAGATAGTTGAAGAAACACTGAATGTCAAGTTCAATGAATCAAAATACACTCTTATTCCAGCAAATCCTGCTGAATTATTCGACCTTGACAATTTCCATTTCGGACCTGAAAAGACTGTTGAATCATCCAAACCTCCTCAAAATGGTTTTCAAGGATTTGAAGATGATAGTCCTACACCATGGAATCCAAACACAGTCAGAAGATCAACTTTTAAACCTTCAGAAGTTTCAAAAGCTTCAACTTCAGGAACTACTGATGAACAACTTGAAAGTACTGATTCAGCTGAACCTAAAACTCCTGAACCTCAAACAACAGCTGAACCAAATATTATCAATCTCAGTGGTTTAATTGAAGAAACAGTAGAGCCATCCTCTAGTACAGGTCTACAACAATTTATTGAACACAATGATCATCCATTGGATCAAATCATGGGTGATATTGCTTCAGGGGTGCTTACAAGAAACCAGCTTTCCAACTTTTGCTTTTTCTCAGCATTCATTTCTCAGTTGGAACCAAAGAAATATCAAGAAGCCCTCAAAGATAACAATTGGGTGCAAGCCATGCAAGAAGAATTGCTTCAATTCAAAAAGCAACAGGTTTGGGAAATCTGTCCCTTACCTCCAAATAAGCAGCCAATTGGTACAAGATGGGTCTTCAGAAACAAATCAGATGAAGCTGGTATGATCATCAAGAACAAGGCAAGATTGGTGGTACAAGGTTATTCTCAAGAGGAAGAGATTGACTATGATGAAACCTTTGCACCAGTTGCAAGACTTGAAGCTATCAGGTTATTTTTAGCTTATGCAATTTCCAACAACATAAAAGTTTATCAAATGGATGTCAAGAGTGCATTTTTGTATGGAAAAATAAAAGAGGAAGTGTATGTCTGTCAACCTCCAGGGTTTGAGGATCCTTCTCATCCTGACTGGGTATACAAACTTGACAAAGCTCTTTATGGGCTAAAACAGGCTCCAAGAGCCTGGTATGAAACACTTTCCAACTTTTTACTTAAGAATCACTTCACAAGAGGCTCCGTTGATAAAACTCTTTTCATAAAACATGTTGGAAATCATGTCTTACTTGTTCAGATTGAATTTGGTATCCTGCTTCAAGCAATACCAAGTTAACAGCTTTTTCAGATAGTGACTATGCAGGGTGCAAAATGTCAAGAAAATCAACATCTGGTGGTTGTCAATTCTTGGGAAACTATCTGGTGTCCTGGCAATCAAAGAAACAAACATATGTGGCAACTTCAACAGCTGAAGCTGAATACATTGCTGCTACAAGCTGTACTTCACAGATACAATGGCTCCAATATCAATTGCTTGATTATGGAATCAAAGAGACCAAGACTCCACTCTTAGTAGACAGTGAATCTGCCATTAGCATCATTCAAAATCTTGTTCAGTTCTCAAAGACTAAACATATTGAAATCAGGTATCATTTCATAAGAGATTGCTATGAAAAAGGCAAGATTGAGGTGAAACATGTCACAACTGCTAATCAAATAGCTGATATTTTCACCAAACCCCTTGACTCAACAACATTTCAGAGGTTAGTATCCATGCTTGGGATGCTAAATTTAGAAGAAACTCTGTAAGTGTTTTCACTTTTTGTTCTGCACATATTTTATTTTCTCTTACATACTTATCTGTCACAAAACCTCTGATGAACAATTTAAAGAGAGAGAAACTACTGATAATTTGAAAAACATCAAAATGGGAAATTTTTAGAAAAGAAGTAACTACTGATGATAATCAGAAGTTATTCAAGTGTTTTGAAAGTCATTCTCATCAGCTGTTACAAACTACTGAAGAGATGACCAAAACCACTGATGAAGAAACCTTCTTCGTCAGTAGTTTCATTAAAAAGGGTAAAACTGACATTTCACTCATTAGAAGTTTGACCTAGTCGGTTAAAAACTTCTGATAAATACCATTTTCAAACACTTATCCATTCAAAAAGCAAAATTCACTCTTTCTCTCTCAAAGCAAAACCAAAACCCCCTCTCTAACCTAAATTTACTGTTCGATCAAGAAACCATGGCTCTCGTTCTAAAACAGGGACACAATCAAAGAGGCTACTTCGAGAAAGATGATGCATGGTCCCAATATGATGAAATCATTGATCTTGTCGTCAAATCCCAATATTATCAAACTTTCACCATTTATCCTCCCATACATGTAGAAACTCTCAATGAGTTCTGGGCTTATGCAGAGGCGGTGACAATTAATAATGAAGTGATTTCCCTCAAATCATCCATTCAAGGGAAACTGATGGCCATATCACCAGAAACTTTAAGCATAAGGCTTGGTTTGAATGATTCTGATGCTCCAAAGCATATTTCAAATTCTGATATTTATCTTACCATGACTGAATGTGGCTATCAAGGTACCTTGGCACAGGCTACAGTTTATAAGAAATATTTTGATCCAAAATATAAACTGTTATTTCATTATATTATTATGTGCTTAAGTCCTAAAACTGGATCTTATGATCAGATGCCTTCAACTTTTCAACCTATTTTTCATTCAATAATAAATGAAACACCTTTTAAGGCATCAAAACTGTTCTTTAATGAGTTGGTGTTGCATCATGAAAATCAAAAGAAAAAGTTTTTGTTATACCCAAGGTTTGTTATGCAGTGCATAATAAAAGAACTTGGAGAGGGAATACTTGTGGGAGAACCAACTGTTTTAAAACCATTAACTTCACAAGTATTCTCATGGCACAACAAACCGGCCACAGTGCCAGAAGATGACCAAGGGGAACAACAACCCATCCCTGAGGAACCCACATCTTCCAAACCTAAACAAAAGAAATCCAAAAAGCCTTTACCTCTCAAACAAAAACCTACCAACCGAAAGAAACAAATAGTTCAGGAAGTGGAGAACCCTGAAACTACTGATGTGCAATCTGCACTTGATAAAGATGTGGCTGAAACATCGTCTCAGCACACACCATCTCCACCACCCAAAAGAAAACCAGTTACAGTCATTTTCCAAAGAAAAAGACTTAAAAAGACTGTAACTACTGACCAATCCTTCCAAACTACTGAACCTGAACCCATACCAACTACTGAACACCAACCCTTAACAACTGCTGAACCTGACCACTCCCACACAACCATAGAAATAGCCTAACATCTCTCAGGACTAAAAGGATCCCATCCAACTCATGTCACTCCCCTAGCAACACATCAATCAGGGGAGATGCCTTTAGAACTTGACATGGATGTGGACCTTATTAGCCCTAACCAGGGAGATGAGGATGGACCAGAGTATCTAAGCCCAAACTTAGAAACTCTTGGTACTTTTGAGGCTGCTACTACTCATTTATCACCCAGTGGTGAACCTGAGGACAGTAGTAACATTGCTAAGACCTCAAATTTGGCAACTACTAATGAAGGCTTAATGCCTGAAGTATGAAAACCTCAGTTCCAAGACAAAGAGGTTCATGAGAAGACTAGTTTGGAGCTAGCTCATGATATAACTGATACTGCCCTCATTGAGGACACTATCAGGGATTCAGATGATTCCTTTAGCTTGGATGATGAGTCACAAGTTCCACAAAATGAATTGACGGCTGATGTTGAAGATCCTGAATCTGAGGTCTCTAAGCTCAGAGAGCTGGTCACCAAAGATCAGGTTAAAGACCACTTGAACCCTATTTCCCCTAAAGTGGCATCTTCAGAAAAATCTGAAGATCACCCAAAAATACCCCCTTCACAAAAACAGCCTACCCAATTCCCTGGGCTCACTAGCATAGATCTGAACCAACTATGCAGCCCAGATGGTCCCCTGTTCCAGATGATGAAAGAGATCTTAACTGCTCAACTCAAATCCTTCACAACTGCTTGGGAGTTGAAGGCCAACAATCAATTTGGGTTGATAAATTCAAGACTTGCAGAGCTGAACAAGAAGATGGATGAGACACAAAAACAGCTTGCAACATTGTCTGCTGCAACTTCTCATTCCTTGAGGCTTCCAGAAGTGGATGAAGCCAAAAAGGGGGAGAAGATTAAGGAACCAGTAACTGAAGTATCTTCTGAAAAACCTGATGCTGAGAAGACAATCAAAAGACCAGGAAAGGAGATCCTTCATGAGTTCACTTCATCTAAGGCACAAGAAGAAACTACTGAAAAGATTTCTCAAACTGCTGAAGACAATCCTTCAGTAGTTGTGACTACCATTCACCCTTTAGAAGTTTTAATTTCCAAAACCAGTCAAGGACAGTCTTCAAAGGCAACTGAAAAAGAACCAACTTCTATTCCTAAGCCAACAACAACAACTGTTTTAAACCCTACTCCCATCTCAATGTCAAAAGAATTATTGGATAAGAGTTTAAAAGAGGCTCAGAAGAAGGCAAAGGAAGACAAAGTGTGGAACAGCCTAGAAGCTAGAGATGATCTGAGCTTTGAAGAAAAATTAGTCAAGTATCAAGAAAAACTTGATGAACTTGAAGCTGAATAGAGAGCACTTGAGGCTGCTGCTGAAGAAGACAAGAGAGCACAGCTGATCAAAATGATTATAAAGAATTCTAAGGCAAAACAAGTCTCTCTGAATAGACTCTCAACAGAAGAACTCACAAGAAGAGCTCAACTTATAGCTTATAGGTTGGCAACAGAAAAAGAGAGAAAAGCTAAAAGAGCTGAGATAGTGGAAGAACTTGTAGCAAATGGTTATGGTTCAAAGGCCTCAGTTTCAAAGTGGAAAGAAGAAACTTTATATGAAACTTACAAAAAGTTTAAGGCCAGCAAAGCTGCAAATCCAGATAGATTTGAAACTCCTGAAGCCCATCAAACTTCAATCATAAGGAGATCATTTGGTGCATTAAGAAAACCAGCTACAAAGAGAAAGGCAGAGGTGACTGTGAAGACTGATTTCAAGATGGTACTCTTGGAACGAAATCAGTTAGTTCATGGTGATTTTGATGTAGAAGAGAAGCCCCTGCTTACACAATTCAAAGATCCTGCTACTTATGCTTACCAGCTACAACAATCTATTAAAGACAAAACTCATTCCAAAGTTGTTACAGAACATCACCAACCCAACATTGCTATCCAAGGTGGTGTTGACCTTCAAGCTAGCAAGGATTCTCACCTGAGAGTCACAGAAATTGAAGACATTCCCCAATCCTCCTCAGGTCAACCTCAGGAAACTGGCTTGGTTTCCTATGCCTCTGACTTTGACAGGTCAAAGGTAAATATTATCAAATGGTCATTCACTGATTCAAACTCAGTGTTAGTGACCAGAAGAGATCGTTCAAGCAAGGTCTACAAGAACGCAAAGGAGTTGAGCATATTGTCATCAAAGGACCTTCTTACCATTCAACATCTTACACCTGAACAAGGATCTCTTACAGAGCAACAAAAAGACACTCTTACTACCAAGATGACAACAGAAGTCTGGAAGATACTAGAAGAGAGAAAGAATCAAGAACAATAAAGAATGGATAAGGTTTTGGCTTCATCAATCCAGGGGGAGATTGTTGGGACAAAGAGGATTGAAGAAACCACCTTTTGATAACCTTAGTCCAAATCATATTCTGCCTAAGTATATAAGAAATTGCTGAAGAAGAAAACAGAAGTACTGAAGAATAGAAGAGCAAAGTACTGAAGAAGAACTGATCAGTAGTTCTGAGGTCTAACCAGACACTTCACTTCAGAACTACTGAAGACAAAACTACTCATCAGTAGTTTGTCTTTTCATCAGTAGTTTGTTGATCTTATCTTCATAACCGACTCAGACTTCAGTAGTTTAGTATTATATTGTTTTGTTAAAGTCTTGGATCAAGTTTCGATGTAAAGCCTGTTGTAAACATTATCCTTAGTATAATATCTTAGCTAAATATCTTAGATTACTTAGTACAACAGTCTTTGTATCTTTGTCTATAAATAGATGAGCTTGTTCATCTATTTTAGTACGAATGTGATTTACTTTGATTATAATTGAAAAACCTTCGAGGCTTTTAGACTTATTATACATTTCACATCTGAGAATCATAACTTGTATTTATTGATTCTCATAAACTGCTCAGTCAAGGGGGAGTAATAACTCCTGTTAAAAGTGATAATTTAACCTTAGAACATTTACTATTCCGCTGTGCAATAACTTTGATATAAACTGCAAACACATAAGTGTTCTTAACTGTTTAAAAGAGGCCACTGATCCAATAAGCTTTAATGTACAAAGGGGCCTTCGACAAGGGGATCCGTTATCCCCCTTCTTATTCATTTTGGTTATGGAAGCGCTTCATGTTATTATGGAAAAAGCTCACTTGAATGGTTTGTTCGGTGGCATTTCGCTATCAAATGAAGATCCTACCATATCCCACCTATTCAATGCCGATGATGTGGTGTTTGTTGGTGACAGAATTGTGGAGGAGGCAAGGAATTTAAAAAGAATTCTGCGATGCTTTCATCTAGTATCCGGTCTCCAGATCAACAATTCTAAGAGCAAGGTCTATGGCGTGGGTATAGAAGAATCTCAACTGACCGAGGTCGTTTCGTGCTTGAAATGCAAGGTACAAAATTTACCCTTTAAATATCTTGGTATATTTGTTGGCGCTAACATGAACAAGATGTCTAATTGGAAACCGGTTATAGACATTTTCAACTCGAGGTTATCTAGATGGAAAGCGAAATGCCTTTCTTTTGCGGGTAGAGTACTCCTTGCAAAAACGATTCTTGGTAGTCTCCTAACATATTTTTTGTCTTTGTACAAAGCACCAAAGAAGGTAATCAACATGTTAGAAAGCATCCGTAGGAAATTTATATGGGGTGGTGGGTCTAACAACAAAAAAATACGATGGGTGGCTTGGGAAAGAATGGTTGCGGCCAAGAAGGATGGAGGTTTGGGATTGGGTAGGTTAAAGGAATCAAACTTGGTACTTCTTATTAAGTGGTGGTGGCGATGTAGAGAGGATGGGGATCATTTATGGGTCAAGACAATTCGGGATATCCATGGGAATCAGTGGGTTAAAGGAATAATTCCTGTTAACAAGCAAGTCACAGGGGTATGGAAAAATATTGGGGCTTTCGGTTTAGAGCTGATCAAAAGGGGTATTGATGTTAATAAAAAATTTGTTTGCAAAGTGGGTAATGGTGGCAACTGTAGATTTTGGGAAGACAATTGGCTACATTAACAAAGTTTCAAAGATATCTATCCAATGGCGTACAAATTGGCTGGAAATAAAGGTTCCTTGGTCAGTGATAATTATCGTTGGGTTGGATCAATGTGTATTTGGTCCTCGATTTGGAAGCAGAAGCCATCGGACGATGATACAAGGCTGCAGTCGTTAGGCATTATTCAATTTCTTCGCAACATGAACATGAAGACGGGTAATGACAATTGGATTTGGGATACAAAGGATGGGGAATTATTCTCGGTCAAGCACGTTTCTACAGATTTACTTACAGCTGCAGGTAATAACCAAATCAGCAATGAGATGCATTGGTGCAATTGGGCAACACCGAAGGCAAATATGTTCGTTTGAAGGGCGTTAATTAGAAGGGTGCCAACAAAAGTAGAACTGGTAAAAAGGGGAATCAACGTGGGAGGCAACCTGTTTCCGTGTTGCGGAATTGAAGCTAAAACTGTGACCATGTACTTATATCTTGCATCATGGCTAGACCAATTTGGTGGACAATCGGCTCTTGGCTTAAACAAATTTCATTGTCAAGCGTTTCTTCTGTCAATGAAGTATTATCACAAACAAAACAGTTGAAGGTGAACAAGAAGCAAAGAAAAGCAAGCATTGCAATCATCTTGGCGACACTGTGGAAAATATGGATGAATAGAAATGAAAGAGTTTTTAAAGGAAAGTCGTTATCGTATTCAAAATTTGTGGATGAAATTAAGGAAATTACGTATCTATGGATAAAATTCAGAATGAGTGTGGAGATTCCGAGCATACAAGAATGGTTGGGTAAGGGGATTTATAGTATTAAAAGTAATGGGTAACTAAGCGTAATTTGTGGGCAAATGAGTCAAAATTGTGATTGGCGCTATTATTCCCGGCTACACATATTCTTTTTGTGTCTACTTCATTTCGTGGGGTGTGTATACTTCTTTTCTTGGGAAGACCTTATAGTGCAGCAATGATAATTCAAAGCAGTAAGGTTTTTGGTAAAGGGTTGTTTTGGAAAAATTGATGAAGTTTGCAAATTATAGCTGAAAGAATTAAAAGTTTCAAGATGATACTTTGAAAAACTAGGAGAGTGGGGAAGGAAAAAAAAATCTGGGACGGTCCTTGATCTATTGATGCAACCACTGAAAGTGGCCTTTCAAGCTAATCATGGTACACGTATAGATCCTCAATATGGTATAGCAATCTCATGTATTCATTAACATTACTTTGGCATGGGTGCGTGTTTTGGTGGATATGTTAGCTACGGGGGGATAGGGTAGCGCTAAGTGTGCGTTACGGCGTGAGTTTTATCTGGGGCAAATGGGTTAATATTGCGTGTTGGAGCTACCCTCCCTAACTTCATAAATCTTTCGTGTTAATTCGATTCGTGGTGTGTGTGTTTCTTTGGATTCTTCTTTGGGGTTTTTTAGGTCCATAACAGAGAGACCTTTTGATTGGTTAATTGAAGTTTGTTTTGATGGTGTAAGTTGAGTTTTGCACAGGAATTAATGGCTGCAGAAATATAACAAGCAAGTTTTGTCCAAGAAATCGACACCGCTATGTAGTTTCCAGCTTGGCGAATTAATATGACAAACCAACAAAAATTTTGGCCCTGTTTCTGGTGCACAAGCGCTGCAACATGGGTTGGGACCTTGGCTATCGCATATGGGGGATCAACAATATTCTCGGACCTGTTTTGCTGCATATAAATGATGCTTTAGATGACGAAGTATTACATGATGGATGTATCGAAAGCATCTTAAATCATAGTCTGAAGTCTGTTAAAGTGCAAGAAGATTGTCTCATGCTGTGATAGATGAAGTATATTAGCATGTGCATGTCCAGAAAAGTTCACCCCTATGCCGTTTTTCCAGCTTGGCGATTTAATATGGCGGGTCATCAATATTTTGGCCCTGTTCTGCTGCAAATCGCTGCAATAGGGGTTGCCTTCTTTGCAAGCGCTTATGGTGGATCAACAATAAATCGGCCCTGACTTGTTGCACATTCGCTGTAGTCAGGTTGCCGGCTTCAAGTGAAGTTTTTGGTTAATTGTTTCGGATGTGGATGTTTTCTTGTGGAAAAGTGGAGTGCATAAAGAGCGTATCCTCTATTAGTTTATATCTCAAGCGTACCCGGTTATTAGTTTCATAGTGTCTTGGTTGGGCGATTGTAGTTTTTGTGCTTGTTAGGAGAGAGCCTCGTATGTGTATATTTCTTTTGTCATGGTTTTCTAACCTCTAGTTAGGCAATCTTTGTAAACGTTATGTTTTTGGTCTCGTGTGGAATAAAATTATCTCCTTCTCCGTTAAAAAAATGAAAATAAATAAATAATTTGAAGGTACAAGAATCGATCAAATTTATGGCATGTATCAAAGTGAGATTGAATCTTTATTCAAGTTGACCAACTAATTATAGGCATAATACCATCATTACAAACCACAACTAAATTAATAAGATAATGAGAATATAACTAAAAGCTCGTCATCATTGGAAATGTTGGTTTTCAACTCCACAACTACCGGTTAAAACTATAATAAAATGCCTCCAATGCCCATTAAGCTAAAGATTCAGTTTAGACTATAGCTAAATTTCTGCAAAATTAATGCAACAACAGAAAAGTTTGGAGTCAAAGTCAAAACCAGTACTTTATGCATTTGAATTTCGTTAGAATTGAAATAAAAAAATAACATTTGAAAATCAAAGTCGGAACCAATCTTATATCTGAAAATGCTTAAAATTATGCATATATTTAGTACCCTTTTGTGCCTTTAGAGTCATTTGCGTTTAGTTATAACAGAAAAGTATTAGCCTTTGGTATCAAATATCACATCCACATCAACTTTGAATTTTTAGGACATTTTATGTCAAGTCAAAGCACTTCTTTTGGAAATTGGAAAACGTTGTTGCTTGAATGCCAAAACAAATGATAAAATTCGATTTCTTAACACTCTATTCCCCCCTTTGAAGTTTTAAGTACCTCACACTATAGAAAAATACCACTATTAAAGTAAAACCTAGTACTTCCAAAATTCACATTCAGAATAATTTATGTTGCATTTTTAACATGGTTTTTGTTGTATTTTATTAATAAGGTTATCAATCTTTATCAGATAATCTAACAAGCTAGCGTCAAATTTTGCAATTTCTACTATCAAAGTCAAAACAAAAGTATAATTGACCATAGAAACAGTAATAAACTTACCTCAACTAATGCACTATACCGTCTGTCCAATTTTCCATTCGTTTGAAGAGCTCCTGAATGGGATTGTGAGCTTGCTGAAGTATCTTTGGAGTTAACAATGTTTTAGTAATCAAGACATACCATGTAGTAGTAGAGAAAAATTGACATTAGCTACACATTAAAAGTGAACATACGATTAATACAAATCTAAGTCCCCTTTTTAGTCATTTTATCTGTTAATAACTTATATAATCAAAATTGTTTAAACACAAAAGGCATGTTCAACTATTTTTTACAACCCATTTTATAACATTTGTTTTGTTACACAATATCACATAATTAGTTAACTTTTGAAAACAACAATCCTTATTATAATGCCATTCGGTCTATGAAGGTGCTTTGCAAAGAGGATAAACAAGTATTAAACCAGTAACTATGTCTTTATAATTTATTTGTAACTAGAAAAATAGTCAAGCTTTAGAAATATAAATTTAAATATGTAAATTTCCAACAAAATTCGTGAGCTGTCTCACTGCAAAGAGAGTAAGATTGTAGGGACCCGCCATTGATCCGAAGCTCATCACTAAACCAAACCCAAAATTACATTTTAATTAACTTTTAGGATGAACAAAGAATATTGGTACAAAGATAAATGATAAATGAGTTACCAAAAATAATTGAGGGCCTCAAGAATCTGATCACAAAGATCCTCCATAGATGGAATAGGATCATTAGGATAAACACTTTAATTGCAGATTTATCCGAGTTAACTTTGATTAATGATCAAATGAAAGAGATGGTTAAGAAGGTTGATGAGGGCAGGTTTAAGAGACCTAGCCATCAGAAGAAGCATGATAGGTATGCTTCTCTTCTTGGTTATGAGAAACCATCAGAGGCCGAACCCACTATTCGACTGCCGAATGGTATCAAGAACAAACGCTGTGGCAAGCAGAAGCGTATAAAGTCCAGCAAGGAAAAACAAGTTAGTCAAACCGGCAAATGGAAGAGAACCTGTGCGATATGCGGAGAGAAAGGCCATGATCGATGAAAACATTCGAAGGAGGGTGGTTCAACCTAGCCATAAGTTGAACAAGATGACCAGAATGTCGAAGATGACTTTGAAGATAACGAAGAGATTGAATTAGAAGATTATGATGATGAGGAGTTATCTTAAATATGTTGTAAGAGGATGATTTTTAGCCGAAAACAGGATTATATGATCATACAAGTTACAAAACCAGGTGCGGAAACCCTAGCTTTGAACAAACTGATATAAACTCAAATCAAAAACACAATCAAAGTCATTTTCAAACGTTTTCATAGATTAACATATGCATAAACTTGATTACAACTGGTTTTAGGTTAATCTAGAACACACACAGAACCTCTCAAACTATTCTGGAACCTCACCTCAAAACACACACAACTAATGACTCTCTTTTCATTACAAAAACACAAATTCTATTTATAGGACCTGCACATTCGCCCATCTGTCCTGGTCGAATGTGAACAAGTTCCACATTCGCCAACATACAATGGTCGAATGTATTCTTCTGTCAAGTTCCATTCCATGTTCGTCCTGTTGATTCTACCTTCGCCCACTAAACTTCTTCCTTCGCCCACTTCAGTTTTCTAACATATGTTAATATCCAATCACTAGTCGCAAAACGCATCTACAAACTCCCCCTCGACTATTGATTAGATCGTCTTCTGTCTTCAACCATGGCTTTGTTCAGCAACTTGAGTCTGAGCTGTTTCTTCTGCTCTTTAGTCATTTCAGGCTCTAGCTGTCTCTTCACTGGTTTTGACACATTTGCCATCTTCACCATCTTGCCAAGTTTGCCATCCAAATTACTTCCCGCATTTATATCATATGCAAAGCACACACCAACCACTTGAGTGTATTTCTTTGCCCGATCAGCGTCGTTTGGCTCATGATGAATCGGATTGTAAAAGAGCATGATGATGTCTTCGAAAGTACAGTTTATCAACCACATAGGATCAAATACATGAACATGCTTGTATTTATGTGACACCCGGCAAATTCAAATTAACAATGTCGTCTAGATTAAAGTCTACCTTAGCGAGTCACGCGTATGTTGTACTTAACTGGGTTAGTTAGGTCGGGTTATGGTTCGGGAACTAACGGTTAGTCTAGAAGATCATTGGATGTGGGTCTAGAAGTTCGTTAGATGTCAGTCCTTAACCAAGTGTACAAACGGTGACGATTTGTAGGATCGTCAGGGCATACGGAACGTACGAGTCTCGAGTCCCGGGAATTGGTGAACGAGTGTAAATATGTGTATTTACTAGTGTTATGTGTTTACAATCATTATGTGACTTGTCGGTATGTGAAAATGTGTTAACATGTGTTAAAACGGGGTTTAACGCGCAAAATACTTGGAACGGGACCCTGCAGGCGATTAGGGTGAGCTAATCACCTGCAGGGTGGCGATTAGCTCACCCCAGGTGGCGAGTAGCTGCCTCTGGGTGGCGAGTAGGGGGCTAATCGCCTAAGGGGGTGGCGATTAGCAGCCCTAATCGCCTGCAACTGGAAGCTAATCGCCTGCAACGTAAGTGACGACTAAAAACGACTATAAATACAATACTTAACCTCCTAAACATCATATTATCAACCCTAGTCGCCCCACAACTCATCCCAACACCCACATAACCTCTGGAACACGATTTTGGATCAAACAACTCGATTTCAAGCATATTTCATCAATCTTTCACAATCCTAAGGTGTGGTTTTCATCCATGCAACCTTGTTAATGTTTTTATTCAAAACCCTAATGTTCCAGACCTGGTTTCAAACAATTGTATCTTCTGAAAATCGTTAATAATCGTTGTTGTGTTGATTCTAGATACTATGCATGTTGTTTGTGTAGGTTTTAATTAAAAGATTAGATTTTTATGATTCAAGAAGGATTATTAACATGATGTTAGGGTAGTTACTGATCTATGATGATGGTTTGATATAGTAATCTGGTTGATTGTTCATTAGGGTTGTGTTTACGCATGTTAGTATGATGATTACATGATACTTGTGTTATGTTTTAGAAACATGATTGCATCCAGGACTGCTAGAACAAGGTTTAATGGTGTATTTTGATCTAAACATGTTTAGGATACTTGTTTTTTTGATATTGGAGGTTTACACACGTTCTAGGGTTGATTTGGAGTGTTAAACGCGCGAAAAACCGGAAAAACTGGGTAGCATGCGATTAGCAAGGCTAATCGCCTAAGGGTTAGGCGATTAGCAAGCTAATCGCCTGCTAGGAGAGGCTAATCGCCTGATCATCATGCAATTAGGGGCTAATCGCCTGCTAGGTGGTGTTTTTGCATGCTGCATGACCCTAATCGCCTGATAAGTTCTGAAATGCATGTCACATGACCCTAATTGCATGCAAACTCAAAAATTTGCATGTCACATGACCCTAATCGCCTGCACTGTAGGCGATTAGCATTCATAATTGCCTGTTGACCAACGTAATTGCTAGTTGACTTTTCCTAATCGCCTGTACTGCTGCTGTATGTATATTTTAGCATTCCGAGACTCGTTTTGACACCTAGGAACATGCTAGGAACCCCGTGACATGTCTAATAACTTGGTAACATATACTTGGATGTATTTCGGTGATACGTGAACTATGTGCTATAACTTGTTGTGTGTTAACGTATGTTAAGTGTACTTGCGTGATTGTATGTTTTGGAGCGTAAACGTAACACGGGGAGTCTCGGGTCACCAATGGGATGTCGGGTCTTGTACTTTGGGTCGGTTAAACAGTCACGGTGTTTTTAAACAAACTTGGTTATGGTCTGGACATCTAGGGACTAACTAACCTAAGGGTTATTAGTCTAAGTACTTGTAACTGTCATATGTTAGGTCGCTGTTTTACGGGACTAGCATAGCTTGTTGAACTATTCTATTAGCTGAAGTTAACGCAACCTAAGGTGAGTTTACGGCCCCACTTTACTTGGTTTTCGTTTTCGGGGGAGAAAACATGTGTTAAACAACGATTTGGTAACAACTGTCATACTATGGGTTTTCTAACGGCTTACTATACGATCTTTGGAAGTCCCGGGGGGAACCATGAATGTGCTGGTTTGCACAACGGGGAAATGTGAATAGCGCTATTGGGAGTGACCAACCCCACCCGTCGGCATGGAGCGCCGGGCGGGTGCATATTGTCTCAAACAGGAACAGGTTTGCTATTCGGGCACAACAACTGGTTTGCGAGTTAGTAATGGTTTTCCAATCGTAGTAGTAATGGTACATGCGCCTAGCTAGCGTACTTGGTTTACAATTGTTATAGTATGGACAGGTTATACTTGGAACTTTGATTACAAACCTGTAAACTCACCAGCATTTTTGTGCTGACGTAAACTCTTACATGTTTTCTCAGGTCGCTAAGGTAGCAAACTGGAACTAGGGCGCACGCGTCTGCACGGCGTCTAGTTAGAGTTGCATGGTTTTGAACATTAAACATTTGGTTTTGTTTTGTTTATGTAACGACATTTAGCTTCCGCTGATGTTTGGGATTTTTAAACTATGTTTTTGAAATTCATTTAGTATTGTTTATTGTGATCATTGACTTGGATCCTGGTTTGTCACGTGCCTCGCGGTAAAACTCCGCAGGTGGATTTTGAGGGTGTGACAGATTGGTATCAGAGCCAATGGTTATAGTGAACTAGGACTGCATGTAGAGTCTAGTCTATAACTGAGTCGCACACACTAGATGATCACATGGTACTAAACTTGATACTGGGTTACTCATAGACTTGTCGGGGTGTCTCTAAATCATCTTGCCCTTCTGTGTTACATCATCCAGTCTCTTTTACTGGGTTACTTGCTTACTAGACAGTGAGGTACATTGGGGTTAACTGTATACTCTTGAGATTGGTCCAAGACTCGGACTTCTCCCTTTCCTACCCCAATAGAAACCCTTGTCATGAACTACCGTAGTATTACGGTGTATAGCTAAGAGTCTATGTCCGGTGATTTGAACTTTGAACTAGGAGAACACTTGGAGGACCATGTAGAGCGGTTTATCATTTTGGGTGCACACAAAATCATAAACCGAAATGCATGAAAGCCCTAGTGAGCTCTGGGTTCGAATGGATAGTCCTGGGTTGGATCTAGCTTTGATCTTGTAAACGCTAGTGTTTATCATTAGCTGTGAAACTAAATTTTCTCGTCCTTTTTGCCAGAATCATGTCTGGAGCACGAGGAGGACGTGGAGGTGGTCGCAATGGTGGGCGTGGAAATGGTGGTCGTGGGGGTGTGAACCTCACGCAGGATGACTTGAACAACTTGCTGCAGGCTGCCTTCCAGCTAGGGCAAAATGGCGGTAAGTTAACCTAACCACTTCTATCTCATCGGTGAACTTTGTTTACATTTCCCGTGGTTTTCTTACGTGTTTCTTTACAGGTGGTCATGTTAATCCACCACCACCACCCATGTGCACCTACAAAATGTTTCGGGACTGCAAGCCCCATGAGTTCGCGGGTACTGAGGGTGCAGTAGGTTTGCTCAGGTGGTTGGAGAAAGTGGAGTCTGTTTTCCTGATGTGTAACTGTCTCCCTGAGGATCGAGTCAAGTATTCTGCTGGATTGCTCCAGGATGTTGCGTTGACCTGGTGGAACGATATCACCCAGACTATGGGTATAGGGGAGGCTTATGCTATGCCTTGGGAGAACTTTGTGCAACTGCTGAAGAGGGAGTACTGTCCCAGGGAGGAGATTCAAAAGCTGGAACACGAGGTGTGGAACCTCAAAATGTCTGGGTCAGAAATCGAGAAGTATACTGTGAGGCGGAACGAGTTGGCTGTACTTTGTCCTGATCTGCATGTGCCGGAATATAGGAGGATTGAGCATTATATCTCGGGTCTTGTGCCAGAAATCGCAGGGTTGGTGGCTGCGGGGAATCTTCCTACTTACGCGGAGGTGGTCCGATCTGCTCATAGGATGACTAACTTAAAGGTGAGTGAGGGTATCTTGCCTGCCAAAGGTTCAACTGCTAAGGCTCCAGAGAGCAACAAACGAAAGTGGGATAATGATGTGAAGAGTTCTACACCAGCACCAGCTCAGCAGGGGAAAAGGTTTGATAGTGGGGGTTCGTCTTCATCGGGTTCTAAGCCAAGTGGTGGGTATGTAGGGAAGTTACCGAAATGCAATAAGTGTGGACGCCATCATCATGGGAATTGTGACAACAATCGTTGCCATCGCTGCCAGAAGTTGGGGCATTTTGCCAAAGACTGTAGGGCGACTCTTCCATCGACTCAGGCCCCAACTACTACTCCGACTGCTACTACTCAGGGGACTGCGGGTAAACAGGGATGTTTTCACTGTGGGGAAGCGGGGCATTACAAGAAAGAGTGTCCAAAACTGAAACAGGGAGGGAACGGGAATGGTAATGGGAATGGAAATGGTAACAACGGGGGCGGAAACAGGAACGCACGTGCCTTCGTTATTGGGACTGCAGAGGCAAGACAGGACCCTGACACAGTCACTGGTACGTTTCTTCTCAACGATCGCTCTGTTAGTGTTTTATTTGACTCTGGTGCCGACAAAAGTTTCATATCTGTGGAAGTTAGTTGTTTGCTAGATGTGGTACCTGTTCCTTTAGAGGCTAAATATATTATAGAATTGGCTGACGGTAAGAAGATAGAAGCTACTTGCGTTCTTCGGGAATGTCACATAGAGTTGTCGGGTTTGTCTTTTCCTATCGACCTTATGCCGGTATCTCTGGGTAGTTTTGACGTGGTTATAGGCATGGATTGGTTGTCGCTGTATCGCGCGGAAATCGTTTGTTACGACAAGGTCATCCGGATTCCTCTCCCTGATGGAGAATTTCTTTCTGTGTACGGGGACAAGAGCGGTGCTCCGCTAAGTCTCATCTCTAGCATGAAAGCCCTTAAGTATCTTCGGAAGGGTTATTCGGCTGTTCTAGCACTTTTATCTGTTTCCACTACCAGCGAGAAGAAGATCGACGATATTCCGGTTGTACGCGAGTTTTCTGATGTCTTTCCTGATGATTTATCTGGTCTTCCTCCCCATCGTCAGGTTGAGTTCGGTATTGATCTTGTACCTGGCGCTGCTCCTATTGCTCGGGCCCCCTACCGTCTTGCACCTCCTGAGATGCAAGAATTGTCTAACCAGTTACAGGAACTCTTGGATAAGGGTTTCATCAGACCAAGTTCTTCCCCTTGGGGAGCCCCGATTTTGTTTGTTAAGAAGAAGGATGGCAGTTTTCGACTGTGCGTGGATTATAGAGAGCTGAACAAATTGACCATTAAGAATCGTTATCCTCTTCCACGTATTGATGACCTATTTGACCAACTCCAGGGTTCTAGCTATTATTCCAAGATTGATCTCAGGTCCGGTTATCACCAGTTGCGCGTAAGGGAAGCTGATGTTGCTAAGACTGCCTTTCGTACACGTTATGGCCATTTCGAGTTCTTGGTCATGCCTTTTGGCCTCACTAACGCACCGGCGGTTTTCATGGACTTGATGAACCGCGTTTGTAAACCGTATCTTGACAAGTTCGTCATCGTGTTTATTGATGATATTCTGATCTATTCCAAGAACGAGACCGAACATGGGGAACATCTACGGTTAGTTTTGGAACTCTTACGACGAGAACAACTGTACGCAAAGTTCTCGAAGTGCGATTTCTGGTTACGCGAAGTCCAATTCCTAGGGCATGTAGTCAATGAACTGGGAATCCATGTCGATCCAGCTAAGATCGAAGCGATCAAGGACTGGGAAGCACCGAAGACGCCAACTGAGGTGCGGCAATTCCTAGGCCTTGCGGGTTATTATCGGCGTTTCATTAAGGGGTTCTCGAAGGTCGCTCAACCCCTCACCACTCTTACTCAGAAAGATAGAAAGTTCGACTGGGGTGAACCACAGGAGTCCGCATTCCAAAAACTGAAGACTAAGCTTTGCACTGCTCCTATCTTGTCTTTGCCTGAGGGCACTGAAGATTTCGTTGTTTACTGTGATGCTTCTATTCATGGTCTCGGTTGCGTGTTGATGCAACGCGAGAAGGTGATTGCGTACGCTTCCCGTCAACTCAAAGTGCATGAGAGGAACTACACTACCCATGATTTGGAATTGGGTGCGGTGGTGTTTGCGTTGAAAATTTGGAGGCATTACTTGTACGGTACCAAATGCACCATCTACACCGACCACAAGAGTCTCCAGCACATTTTTGACCAACAGCACCTGAACATACGACAGCGCCGTTGGGTTGAACTCCTGAACGACTATGACTGTGCCATTAAGTACCATCCTGGCAAGGCGAATGTTGTGGCAGACGCCTTGAGCAGGAAGGAATCGACAAACCCTCGTCGCGTTCGGGCGTTGCAACTCACAATCCATTCCTCTCTGCCTGATCAACTCCGTTCTGCTCAGTTAGAAGCCTTGAAGGAGGAAAACCTTAAGGCTGAAACTATGCACGGTGCCGACAAACATCTCGAGCAAAGGCCTGATGGCCTGCGCTACTTCGCAGAACGCGTCTGGGTTCCTTTATTCGGGGGACTTCGGGAGCTGGTTCTTGATGAAGCTCACAAGTCTCGGTATTCCATACATCCTGGTTCAGACAAGATGTACCAGGATCTAAAAATACTGTACTGGTGGCCAAACATGAGGGCGGATATAGCCTCATACGTAAGTAAGTGCTTGACCTGTGCTAAGGTCAAGGTGGAATACCAGAAACCGTCGGGTCTATTGCAACAACCCGAAATTCCAGAGTGGAAATGGGAACGGATTACAATGGACTTTGTCACGCAACTACCTAAATCACCGAGCGGGAATGATAAGATATGGGTGATTGTCGACCGTTTGACGAAATCAGCCCATTTCCTTGCTATTAAGGAGACCGACACCATGGATCGGTTGGCTCGTTTATATCTGAAAGAAGTTGTCTCTAAGCATGGGGTACCAGTTTCTATTATTTCGGATCGTGATTCACATTTTACTTCGCATTTCTGGAAGTCTTTGCATAAGGCTTTGGGTACCCAGTTAGACATGAGTACAGCTTACCATCCACAAACTGACGGTCAGAGTGAGCGTACAATTCAAACTCTAGAAGATATGATGCGGGCATGTGTGATCGATTTTGGCAAAGGTTGGGAAGCTCACTTACCGTTAGTAGAATTCTCTTACAACAACAGTTATCATACGAGCATCAAAGCAGCTCCGTTCGAGGCATTGTACGGACGGAAATGCAGGTCTCCTCTCTGTTGGGCCGAAGTGGGTGAGAGTCAGCTCACTGGGCCAGAACTGGTGTACGAGACTTCTGAGAAGATCGTACAGATTCGTAACCGATTGGCAGCGGCACGGGACCGACAAAAGAGCTATGCTGATCATCGCCGTAAGCCATTGGAGTTTCAAGTGGGTGACAAGGTACTTCTAAAGGTTTCACCGTGGAAGGGCGTCATACGCTTTGGGAAGCGTGGCAAACTTAACCCGCGGTATGTCGGTCCATTTACGATCCTGGAACGGATCGGACCGGTGGCATATCGACTTGATTTACCGCCGGAGCTCGGTAACGTACATAACGTCTTCCACGTATCTAACCTGAAGAAGTGTCTGACTGACGAGTCTCTCATTGTTCCACTAGAAGAGATCAAGGTTGATGATCGTCTTCGGATAGTGGAGGAACCTGTCGAAATCCTTGATTACAAGATTCGCAGTCTGCGTCACAGTAAGATTCGTATTGTTAAGGTTCGATGGAACTCGAACCGGGGACCGGAATACACTTGGGAACGCGAGGATCAGATGAAGTCTAAGTATCCTCATCTTTTTCCTAAAGAGGCATTCGAGTCGAGACACGTTACCACTGCAACGGAATGAATCTCGGGGCGAGATTCCTTTTAACGTGGGGATGATGTGACAACTCGGGTAATTCTCTCTCTTGGTTTCTATTTTTGTCTGTTTCTTTTGTTCATACTTGGTACTTACATAATTTTCGGGACGAAAATTCTTTTAACGTGGGGATGATGTGACACCCGGCAAATTCAAATTAACAATGTCGTCTAGATTAAAGTCTACCTTAGCGAGTCACGCGTATGTTGTACTTAACTGGGTTAGTTAGGTCGGGTTATGGTTCGGGAACTAACGGTTAGTCTAGAAGATCATTGGATGTGGGTCTAGAAGTTCGTTAGATGTCAGTCCTTAACCAAGTGTACAAACGGTGACGATTTGTAGGATCGTCAGGGCATACGGAACGTACGAGTCTCGAGTCCCGGGAATTGGTGAACGAGTGTAAATATGTGTATTTACTAGTGTTATGTGTTTACAATCATTATGTGACTTGTCGGTATGTGAAAATGTGTTAACATGTGTTAAAACGGGGTTTAACGCGCAAAATACTTGGAACGGGACCCTGCAGGCGATTAGGGTGAGCTAATCACCTGCAGGGTGGCGATTAGCTCACCCCAGGTGGCGAGTAGCTGCCTCTGGGTGGCGAGTAGGGGGCTAATCGCCTAAGGGGGTGGCGATTAGCAGCCCTAATCGCCTGCAACTGGAAGCTAATCGCCTGCAACGTAAGTGACGACTAAAAACGACTATAAATACAATACTTAACCTCCTAAACATCATATTATCAACCCTAGTCGCCCCACAACTCATCCCAACACCCACATAACCTCTGGAACACGATTTTGGATCAAACAACTCGATTTCAAGCATATTTCATCAATCTTTCACAATCCTAAGGTGTGGTTTTCATCCATGCAACCTTGTTAATGTTTTTATTCAAAACCCTAATGTTCCAGACCTGGTTTCAAACAATTGTATCTTCTGAAAATCGTTAATAATCGTTGTTGTGTTGATTCTAGATACTATGCATGTTGTTTGTGTAGGTTTTAATTAAAAGATTGGATTTTTATGATTCAAGAAGGATTATTAACATGATGTTAGGGTAGTTACTGATCTATGATGATGGTTTGATATAGTAATCTGGTTGATTGTTCATTAGGGTTGTGTTTACGCATGTTAGTATGATGATTACATGATACTTGTGTTATGTTTTAGAAACATGATTGCATCCAGGACTGCTAGAACAAGGTTTAATGGTGTATTTTGATCTAAACATGTTTAGGATACTTGTTTGTTTGATATTGGAGGTTTACACACGTTCTAGGGTTGATTTGGAGTGTTAAACGCGCGAAAAACCGGAAA
Organism: Ambrosia artemisiifolia; assembly: GCA_032199755.1. Classification (NCBI taxonomy): domain Eukaryota; kingdom Viridiplantae; phylum Streptophyta; class Magnoliopsida; order Asterales; family Asteraceae; genus Ambrosia; species Ambrosia artemisiifolia. Next base: position 17,467,266 of record CM063520.1, read on the forward strand.
AACTGGGTAGCATGCGATTAGCAAGGCTAATCGCCTAAGGGTTAGGCGATTAGCAAGCTAATCGCCTGCTAGGAGAGGCTAATCGCCTGATCATCATGCAATTAGGGGCTAATCGCCTGCTAGGTGGTGTTTTTGCATGCTGCATGACCCTAATCGCCTGATAAGTTCTGAAATGCATGTCACATGACCCTAATTGCATGCAAACTCAAAAATTTGCATGTCACATGACCCTAATCGCCTGCACTGTAGGCGATTAGCATTCATAATTGCCTGTTGACCAACGTAATTGCTAGTTGACTTTTCCTAATCGCCTGTACTGCTGCTGTATGTATATTTTAGCATTCCGAGACTCGTTTTGACACCTAGGAACATGCTAGGAACCCCGTGACATGTCTAATAACTTGGTAACATATACTTGGATGTATTTCGGTGATACGTGAACTATGTGCTATAACTTGTTGTGTGTTAACGTATGTTAAGTGTACTTGCGTGATTGTATGTTTTGGAGCGTAAACGTAACACGGGGAGTCTCGGGTCACCAATGGGATGTCGGGTCTTGTACTTTGGGTCGGTTAAACAGTCACGGTGTTTTTAAACAAACTTGGTTATGGTCTGGACATCTAGGGACTAACTAACCTAAGGGTTATTAGTCTAAGTACTTGTAACTGTCATATGTTAGGTCGCTGTTTTACGGGACTAGCATAGCTTGTTGAACTATTCTATTAGCTGAAGTTAACGCAACCTAAGGTGAGTTTACGGCCCCACTTTACTTGGTTTTCGTTTTCGGGGGAGAAAACATGTGTTAAACAACGATTTGGTAACAACTGTCATACTATGGGTTTTCTAACGGCTTACTATACGATCTTTGGAAGTCCCGGGGGGAACCATGAATGTGCTGGTTTGCACAACGGGGAAATGTGAATAGCGCTATTGGGAGTGACCAACCCCACCCGTCGGCATGGAGCGTCGGGCGGGTGCATATTGTCTCAAACAGGAACAGGTTTGCTATTCGGGCACAACAACTGGTTTGCGAGTTAGTAATGGTTTTCCAATCGTAGTAGTAATGGTACATGCGCCTAGCTAGCGTACTTGGTTTACAATTGTTATAGTATGGACAGGTTATACTTGGAACTTTGATTACAAACCTGTAAACTCACCAGCATTTTTGTGCTGACGTAAACTCTTACATGTTTTCTCAGGTCGCTAAGGTAGCAAACTGGAACTAGGGCGCACGCGTCTGCACGGCGTCTAGTTAGAGTTGCATGGTTTTGAACATTAAACATTTGGTTTTGTTTTGTTTATGTAACGACATTTAGCTTCCGCTGATGTTTGGGATTTTTAAACTATGTTTTTGAAATTCATTTAGTATTGTTTATTGTGATCATTGACTTGGATCCTGGTTTGTCACGTGCCTCGCGGTAAAACTCCGCAAGTGGATTTTGAGGGTGTGACAATTTATCCTTCCCGTCTCTCAACACAATCACCGCCTCTGCTTTTCTCCAATCATAATACCAGAAGATAAAATCAGCACTGAATTGTTGTGGCATGGGCATTAAAGGTATTTTCCTCATCACTTCAGGTGCCTTATATATCAAAGTAACCCGCTTCAGCTTGGTTCTGGGATCAATATCCCTATGAACTTTCCTTCGAGGATAATGTGGCTTGAATCTATTCCATTTTGTTCTGCTCTCCCAAACCAGCTTGTCTGCGCACCAACCGACATGTGTATTATTAACTAAAGCACCCGACATAGGGAATCTGCACAAATCTCTGACCGCCCAGTACGGTAGAGTTAGCAAGTCAATGAATCTGTAAAAGTACAAGATCCCTGATTCCCATTTGGCAGCTAGACACTTCAGCCTGCCTAAATATGTCCACCCGAGAGCTCTGCCCTTGAACCTAGCATTATGAAATCTATAAAAGTTTCCTTGAGCTTCAGGCTTCGGTCGGTTTTCATCCATTTCTCTCAATCTCTTCAAATAACTCTTCAATTCATCAGGTTTATTTGAAGATTCTGGCTTATCAGCTCCAAATACTTTCTCTACAAACTCTGCACTTCTTTTCTTGGCTTTCTTCTTCGCCGAAGTGTTTGGAATTTCAGTAAAATCAGGAAATACCACATCTTCATCAGTTTGTCTGAAGTATTGTGGGTATTCCTCATGCGTTATATCTTCAATCTCCACTTCTTCAAACTCAGGGATATTTTTATCATCTGAGTGACTTCCAATATCCTTTTCAGTAATATTTGGAATCGACTCATCTACAATAAACTCCTCAAACGTTTTCCCTACCCTCTGTGCAAGTCCATCCAAAATCTCCTTTGCCACAGATGCAGGTACTTCCCCTTCTTCAAGATCAGGATCGTTGTATTCCAATTCATATCTCATGTCATCAGTTTGGAATATCTCAGCAAAACGACCTGTGAACTCAATGGTCCATTCTCTTCTTTCCAACATGTCTTTGTAAACTTGTTTAGCATCATTAGTCAAGGACCTCACCTTTTCATTCCAGAATATACTTTCATCTGAATCAACGTTCTCACCTTTTTTCTTCGAACTTGATTCTCCAGTATCTTTCTTTTTCTTTGAAGGTGGTCTCTTCTCAAATGTAAACTTTGAAGTATCATCTCCTCCATCATTATCATCATCACTGCTACTATCATCTTCTTTTTGACTACCCGATCCCTCTGCATCATCATCATCATCATCTTTATCATCCTCATCATCACTCTTCTCCGATTCTTCATCATCCTCATCATCATCTTTCTCTTTATCAGACTCAGATGGTTCAAAATCAACCTGTTCTTCTTCTTTTTCTTTGTCTTCTTCACCCTCCTTCAATTTGGGTGCAACATTGTACAGGTTATCAATCAACTCACTCAGGCGTTTATTCTCAGCCTTCAGTTCTTTGTTATCCTCTTTTATCAACTTAAGCCTGTTCTTGTTTCTTGAACATTTACCTTCAAGCTTTTTGTTCTTTGCTTCTAGCTTCTTTACTTTCTCGTCAATTTCATCTTGATTTGACTTTGAAGCTAATACAATCTGAAGCATCTTTTCTTCATTCTACTTGAACTTGGCTATTTCAGCTTGTTGAGCCACAATCATCTTCATCATATCATCCATCGTCTTGTTCACCTGCTTCATAACATCATCATCCACAGTGACTTTCTTGGATTTTGATCTGGATGGCTCAACTTCAGCTTCTTTCTCTTTCTGAGGCTTTCTAAACATGTCAAGTACATTATCCAGTGCTACATTAAACTCATCAACTGGTAATGTTTCTGCCTCTTTAGTCTTCTTTTGTTTCTTAGCGACCGGTGAAGATAACGTTGATGACGTACCAGCTTCGGGTACTCTTTTGCCTCTTAAGAGTTGATTTAACTCTTTCTCTCTCAGCTGCTTTGTACTTGTCTTCTTAGCCATGGTTTTGTGCTTAGGCTTGGGCAAGTTAACTACCACAGTTTCTCCTTCATTCAACTCATCCATATTCAAACCTAAACCTTCATCTTCAGCATCAATAGACTTCTTGCTTTTCTCAGCTTCTGCAATCGATCTGTTTAATGATTCAGACTCACCAACCATAGTGGCCTTACGTTTGGTGGCCCGGACATTCTCAGCATCCGAATCCCATTGTTCTTCAACCTCTGTCTCTTCCGAATCCACTGACTCTTCATCCACCAAACTAGTACCTTTCTTAGCAGTTGATTTCTTTCTAACAACCTGTTGCTTTGAGCTTCCCTGATCAGTCTTTCCCTTGCCCTTCCCTTTGGCTCCGGGATTGACCACTTGCCTCTTCCTCTTAGTATTAGCATCAGCATATACTAAGGGATCATCGTTATCAGAATCACTTCCAGGATGCCTAGCCGTATTCTTTCCTGGATCAGTGTAATCCTCTCTAGCTAAGGCTCCAAACAATCTTCTGTACGGTGGCCTTTCATTGTCTGGCACACCCTTGTATCCCTTCATTCTCACTAATGTACGAATGTTCATGTGATCTAGAGCAAGTATCTGTGTTGGATCCTTCCTCAGATTTGGATACTTGTGATCAAAGATCATCATCAGGAATCTTGGGTATAACATGAAATACTTCTTCTTTAACCCTTTCAGCATCTCCAGCATGTGATCCAATATCATTCCAGAAACGTTAAATGGTTTGTTGAGAGTCAACGCAACCATTAACGAACTCAAACTCTTCCTCATCACGTCATATCCTCCACTAACACATCCAAACACATGAATGATGACGTGAGCAAAATATTTAAACTGCACGCTCAGTTTCCCTTTGTACATTGAACCATCAGTAATAGGTCCTTTGTATTTCATTCTGAGGAAACAAGCTTTCTGCTCAGTCCATGACAGTTCTCTTGGATCTTCGCTTACTTCAAACTTTATCTGGAGTGCTTCTCTGATATCAGACTCTGTAATAAACATCTCCATATCTTGAATTTTGCTTCGTATAATAGTCTGATTATCCAAAAAGTCATACTTTGCGTTGTTGTAGAAGTCTTCAACTATATCCTTGTAGATAATAGTCGGAGTAGCCAAAGCATGCACTACTCTGCTTCTCTTCAAGAACTTGATTATGTCAGTAAACTCAACATTCTTCTCTACGTCCCCTAGATAAGCACAGCAATTATGGTTCTTCTCAAACGGCCACTTGCTTTTGCTCGACGATTCACCTTCCTGAACATTTTCTGGGACTGGATCTGGAACAACAGTCTCAACTGGAATTTCAACATTCTCAGTCTGGTCAGCCATCTGAACACACAAAATCAGAAACAAACGTCAAAACACAAAATCGACAAAATTCACAATTTTAAAATTTAAACAAATTCTACATTTGCCCACTTAGAACAGGTCGAATGTATCTTTTCAGGCACGAATGTGAAAATTTTATGGTCGAATGTAAATCTTTTTGAATAAAAACTACATTCGCCCGTTTTAGTGTACATTCGCCCAACAAGTTTCCACCTTCGTCCGTTCGTTCAACCGAAGGTAGACCTGTTCTTCTTCAAAAATTTAAAAATTTTGCAACTGTGTTGTTATCACTTGATTTTGATTCAGACATGTTCTATTATGACCGATTAAGACTCGTGACTAACCAATTGTCCCTAAAATTCAATTTACATCTGTTTTTCAAGAAGAATTAGGGTTTTATTGTGTCAATCTATCAATCACTGATTAAACCATGTTATTATCCTAATTCCTTGTACACTCTCCCCCTAAAACTGATGTAGATTGAATATGTATCAAAAACAAACACTAAAAACCATCCATTAAACCCAGATTATAAACCCTAGTCCGACGAACTGAAAACAACGATTATGGTCTGTTTCCGTGTCCAATACCTGTACAAATTAAGGTAAAATGATCAGAAAATACTAGGCAACAACAAGCAATGATCAACGAAATATCAGCAACAAGGTTTTGTACTTAGGAAAAAGTTTGAAAAATTTGAAATGAGGGGTCGAATCTGCTATTGGCTATATAAAGACAGCTACATTCGCCCGTTTGGGGTGGACGAATGTGAGAAAATTCCACATTCGCCCCAAATGAATGGCACGAATGTAAAACTTGTTCACCCGAAAGTGGATTTTGATTAGTAAACCCACATTCGTCCGTTTGAAACAGCCCGAAGGTAGAAATTTTTCCACATTCGACCCATTTAAGGGGCGAATGTGAAATGGAAAAATCTGAAAATTTTGCCAAATCACGAATTCGAATCCCGTTCAACATTTTTCACTCCGTTAAGCTTCCAAAACTCATATTTTCACATTTAGAATGATACAAAGTCCAGATGGTGTTATCAAATCTCAGAAATTGACTATCAAGCATCCCCGGTTATCAAAAATAAAGCAGAAATGCAAAAATTTTGGATTTTTCTGAAAATTTTATCAAAACACACCTAAAATCTTTTTGGATTTTGTATCTTTTTGACAATAAAAGTAAATTGCAACAAAATAAAATGCATCAAAATAAATGAAAGCAGTAAACATTTTGTGATGTCCGGTAAGAGGATCATATCAGTTTTCTGAGAAATCTGATCACAGCGTTGATCTTTTGTTTAATATTATCATTAGAAGCAATATGTGACACGGCAATTGCTGATATTGTGGTCCACGTAAGCTCACATGCAGACAATTACGCAATGCTTTAAAATGATACGAGTTAGGTGTATTAGACTCACACGATGTGGTGCCCACACACACGACATACTCCCGTATCAAGTAATTGCACAAAGCTTCGTCGTAACGCGTGATTATGTCAGAGTTATCCGTAAAAGTTACAAAGTATATAGCACAGAGGTGTACAGGTCAGCAATCGAATGCAGCAGAGTAATATGTGCGTATACACTAGGTTGAGACTGATATTAATCACTGATTTACATCAGATGATCAATACGATGTAATAATGATCTATGATCAGTTAAAACATAAAGTTCCTCAATTCGGTAACTTCCGGTTTTGGCAATTAAGCTCTTTTAGCAAATATTCTGATAAAACTAGGTCCGTAAATCAATACGACAAAAGTTTATCAGAATATCCCGGATAACCATAACATAACGACCCGAAACCTCAGATTTTGGCAATCCTATCAAACGAAATTACGGTACTAAGACCATATGCTCATGAGGTGTTCAGCCACGAACGCGTAGTTCGTTATGTTTGTATCACTAATGCACGCAATATTTAGTCTACGAAGCCTATCAGCATATCACACGTAGTCAACATACGCCTCATTATACTATTCAATTCTTTAGCCTGTGTCAGATCCCCACTGATGTACTATCATTTCCTCTTTTTAACCAGGAAATCATTTTTGATTTTCTATTTTTTTAGGTCTTTTTGAATTTTATAATGTTTTTGGTTTTTCTGATAAAATGGCTCCCCCTAAAATAAAGAACATATTTTTGGGTTTTTAATTTTTCTGAAAAACAATAAAAACAAAAAATTTGAAAGAAACAATCCACTCGAAAGCATCAACTTCTTTGAGGATTACACAATCCCCTCGAAAGCATCAACTTCTTTGAGGATTACGATAGTAAAGAGAAATTCCCAATTAGCAAAGAGAAATTCCCAATTAGCAAAATATTAAAACAAAAAAAACTAAAAAGCGATAAACCGAGGTGCCGATTAGTCCTGTTTTTCCTTTATATTGTTTACTTTTAAAAGATATTCAAAACGTGATCTGTCAAAAGCTTTTGTAAACAAATCTGCACGTTGGTAGTCAGTATGGATTTAGCGTAACAATCACGGATAAAATGATATTTGATCCGGATATGTTTCGCTTTAGAATGATTTTCAGTATTTTTAGTTAATGCGATTGCGGCTTCGTTGTCACAGTGTATAGGGGTTTTAAGAAACTGCAAACCGTAATCCACCATCTGCTGTTGGATCCAGAGCACTTGAGAACAGCAACTCGAGGCTGCAATGTACTCGGCTTCACAGGTAGATAGCGCCACGGAAGTCTGTTTCTTGCATTGCCAGGTGATTAACTTGCTCCCTAAAAACTGGCAACCAGCTGTAGTAGATTTACTATCTTTGTCACAGCCGCCCCAATCTGCATCACTAAAAGCAATAAAATCCAAATCATCATCATTAGGGTACCAAAGTCCTTTTGAGGGACAACCCTTCAGATATCTAAGGATACGCTTGACCGCCGTCAGATGACTTTGTTTCGGCTTCGATTGATAGCGGGCACAGAGACACGTTGCATACATAATATCTGGTCGAGACGCCGTCAAATACATCAGAGATCCGATGATTGCTATGTATGTAAATGGGTTCGTCAGCTCCCCCTTAGCGTCCACTCCAATCCCGTGATTGGGTTGAATCGGGGTATCCATCGGCTTAGAGTCCTCCATCTGGAACCGGCTCAAGATGTCGGAGACATATTTCGTCTGGTGAATGAAGATCCCGTCGGGTCTTTGGTCCACCTGCAAGCCTAGGAAAAACTGCATCTCCCCCATTGCGCTCATTTTGAACTTTTCCTGCATGACAGTTTCGAACTCCCTGCATAAAAGCTCGTTAGTTGAACCAAATATTATATCATCAACGTAAATCTGCACTAGAAGCAACATCTCCCGTCTTCTTCGTAAAGAGGGTGCAATCGACGAGGCCGCGCTTAAAACCTTTGGAGATGAGGTATGTACTTAGCTCCTCGTACCACTGTCTCGGAGCCTGGTGCAAGCCATATAAAGCCTTGTTTAGCACGTAGACCTTATCCCGGTGGATTGGGTCCTCAAAGCCTGGTGGCTGCCCGACAAAAACCTCTTCCTTGACTTTCCCGTACAGAAATGCGCTCTTAACGTCCATTTGATAAACTTTGAATTTCTTGTATGAAGCAAACGCAAGGAACATCCGAATAGCTTCAATTCGTGCTACTGGTGCATAGATTTCGTTATAATCAATCCCTTCGATTTGATGGAAACCCTGCATGACCAATCTGGCTTTGTTACGAACAATAACCCCACGATCATCCTTCTTGCACTTAAACACCCATTTAGTGCCTATCTTCTTCCTATCCGGCGGCAAATCCGTGAGCGTCCAAACTCCCAATTTCTGGAATTGTAATAACTCCTCCTGCATAGCTTCTACCCAGGCATCATCCTTCAAAGCGTCCTTGTATGTCCTTGGCTCTACCTGCGACACATAACACGCAAACGACCAATCATTTTGACTACCAGATTGTTGAATTTTGGCATATAAAGCTAAAGCACCAAAACTCTCTGGCGAGTTAACGCTTTTAAGCTGCCCTCTGGTCATAACACTTCTTCCAGGATCACCGATAACTTGCTCCAGCGGGTGAATACGATGAATCCGAGATTCCGGATAATCAGGTACTTGCACTCCCGTCTGAACAGTCAAGTTCTCTACAGCATCCAGATCATGACCCGTATTTGATGATGAAGCAACATCTGGAGTTGGAGTTGAGTTCACTGGCGGTGCCTCTGGTTCTTCTGCATGTTCAAGAATGACTTCTTCAAATTGTTCATCTTCAGATTCTGAAGATTCTAATGAAGTTGAAGCCTCCTGAAACACTTCTTCCTCTTGTATAGGAGCATTGGTATCATTAAAAGCTGGTAGGGGGTTCACAGTGATCAGACGCACCAACGGTGAAGTCGTTGCATTTTCACACTCGTAAAGTAATCTAATAACAGCTTCTTCAACCAAGCTATCTAGATTGAATGATTCAAAGAAATCTTTGTAATCAAACATCCAATCAGGACCCGTGCCTTGTAGATTTTGAGTATATCGTTGAACTTCCACGTTAGCCCAATCCTCCACTCGACGAGTTCGCTTGTTGTATACCCGTTTGAGCGGGGTTGCATATCCAACAAAGTATCCCTCCTCAGCTTTAGGACTAAACTTCTCGCTTGGATTCAACATCGTGCATGGCGCCCCAAAAGGTTCTAGATACTCTAAATTCGGCTTTCTTTGGTGTAACAGCTCATAAGATGTTTTACCAAACTTCTTCACTGTTAAAACCCGATTTAATGTGTAGTTTGCTGCATAGATCGCCTCGTTCCAGAACATTACTGGAAGATTCGAATCAGCGACCATTGTTCTAGCCGCTTCAATTAGAGTCCTATTCTTTCGTTCAGCAACACCGTTCTGTTGTGGGGTATACGGAGCCGAATATTCATGATGTATCCCTTTTCTTTCACAAAGTTCATCCATCTTGGCGTTTTTGAACTCCGTCCCATTGTCACTCCGAATTCTCTTAATTTTCACATTGTAGAGATTCTCCAATCGAGTGAACAGAACTTTTAAGTTGTTAAAGGTGTCACTTTTATTCTGCAAACACATCACCCATGAAAATCTTGAGTAGTCATCAGTGACGACTAAACAATAAAGCTCTCCAAGATGACTTTTGCGCTTGACTGGTCCGAAAAGATCCATGTGCAGTCGCTCAAGTGGCATCTCTACAGAGTTAACCTTCTTCACTTTGTGGGACTGTTTGTGTTGCTTCCCCTTTTTACAACTCACACACTTGTCATTCAAATGGAAATGTTTCACGTTTACCCCATCGACAAGTCCATTTCTCACAAGTTGGTTCATTTTTCTCAGATGAATGTGCCCCATTCTTCGGTGCCACATTATCGATTCTTTCTCTGTCGCTTTTGATAGAAAACATGTTATCTGCCCCTGTGATGTCATCGCCTTGGACATATCAAGAATGTATAGATTGTTGACGCGAGGTGCCTTCAACATTATCCACTCTTTAGGAATTGTAAAGCCCGGTTTTAGAATATAGCAGGATTTGTCATCAAAATGCACAGTAAATTGTTTATCACATATTTGACTGACACTCAGCAGATTATAATCGATCTGCTTCACATAAGATATCCGCTCGAAGCTCACTATCCCATTGCTCACACTTCCTTCCATTGTGATATATCCACCTTTATTACCTGCGAATGCAACATACCCTCCATTGATGTTCTTCACGTCGAACAACAACGCAAGATCCCCTGTCATGTGGCCTGAAGCTCCACTATCAACAATCCAAAGACTGCTAATAGGGCCAGCTGAAGCTCCCTGCACACAAAAAGTAAATCATTTAGTTCTTTCGGGGGACCCAAGCCTGAGTCTTGGGTCTTTGAACATCAGGTTTCAAAGTAACATTTTCACAAGCATTTTCAACAACTTTTTGATCAATCTTTTTCTGATTGTTCAAAACAGTTTCCTTTTTCTCATTAACCCTTGAAGTTGAGGCTCCAGGAGTACCATTGGGTGACCAAGATTGTTCAGTTCGTTTCAAAATGCGAATCTGAGACTTTGGGTTCTCAGTCGGTTTCTGAACATTGTTAGCAAATGTAACTTTCTTGGTTACCTTATCTGATTTAACAGACTTAGGTCCAACACTTGATTTGACAATCGGTTTGGGTGGAACCTTTTGCCTATCAATTGTTGCGTTCACCACAGGCTTCCTCCATGATTGTTCCATAGCAATCCGATTCCTTCGATCATATTGAATTGGACGATTGTTCCTCACTTGATGAAAATTGTTTTGATTATAAAACTGTTGTGGTTGTTGAGGAACAATTCGCCTATGTGGTGGCACATAATAATCAATCGGTTTTCTTATGGAATTCCTCACTTCAACTTCGTGCCTTTTATGCCTTACATATGGGCACTGAGCAAGTAAATGCCCTCGTTCCCCACATTTAAAGCACGCACGGTACTCTTCAAAAACATTCGGAGCATTTGGTTGAGCAAATGATCTAACAGGGTATTGATCATTGTACTGTTGCTTCCTTAAACTCTCAGGGAGTGGCCCTTTTGAGTAAGTAGGCTCATGAAAACCATTAGCTCTGTTTTTGGGTCGAATGAACTCTGTGACATGGACCTTTGGTTCTTGAGGAACATCCAAATACAATTTCTTTAAAATTGCTGGTGGGATCTCATTTGTTCTCTCATGTTTAGGGAACCAAATGGTGCTTTCTTGCCAAATCTTTTCTATTTTAGCATAGTTGGCATTTTTTATTGGAAATTCCTCGTCAGAGATGATCTTATCGGATCCTTCCATCCAATAGAACACTTTGACAGGTTTGTCACATTGTTCATTCTTATCACATTTTTCAAGATCTTTCTTTACCACATTTTTCTCAAGATCTTTCTTAACAACATTCTTTTCAGACTTCTTTTCACGATGAGCATTTGCCATCGGATGCACATTTTGAGATGATGAAACTGGTTCATTTGTAATGATGTGATTTTCTTTTGGAATTTCACATGCATTAACATTTTGAACATTACCAGAATCATTACTCTCTGAGTCTGAATCCACACTTTCAGCAGTAACACCCTCATCATTGACACCTAAAATTGGTCTAACATCGGAATGTGGATCACCAATACTCGAGGTATTAGATTCATTTTCCGATGATGAGTCTGATTTTACCGAACTCTCCGGTGTCACTTGGTGACAATTATGATTTTCAAAAAGTACCGGAGATGGCACAGACCGGTAATCAGTAGTTTGATCATCAATGATGTGGTCTACTACATAAGCAATGTGCTTATAGCTTTCCAGCTTTTTGTTTACTTTCTCAGCAAAGCATTTGATGGCGGCCATTTCCAACTTGGTATTTTCAATTTCATTTATGTAGTTATTAATTGCCAATTGTTTCAATGATAAAGTGTTTTTCAAGTCAGAAATGTCCTTTTTATAGCCATCTAATACCTTGTTGAAAGCATTCAACTCTTTGCGAGTAGATTGACTGTTCATGATAGCACTATCACGTTGAACACGGAGTTGTTTGTTCTCCTCAGTCAATCTATCACATGTACCACAATATTTATCACTTTTAACATCAGTGCTACACTCAGAACTTACAGGTTTTGGCGGATCAGTCATGGCCATCAATGCAAAATGAGCTTCCTTTCCAGCAAAGAATCTTGAATAGTCGATCTTGGTGAAAGCATCATCAGCAATGCACGACTTTCTCGTCATCAGAAAATCCGCTTCTGCTAGCAACTGATCAATGTCATCATCTAGAGAATTAACACTTGCTTCAGTATCCGATTCACTGTCTGAATCAGAATAAACCGATTCACACTCCTCAGGAACATCAGAAACAGTGTCAATCACCACTCCAGAGTTAGTTTCTTCAACTTTAACCTCAACAGGTTCAGTCTCCACATCCATCTCAGCCTCAGACTCATCACTTTCAACCTCAGTTTCTACCTTCTCATCAACTGTCACTGAATCTTCAATATCAACCTGATACGCAACACACGCCACATTGCCACCAGTAGTAATTTCCTCAACACCTATTTGCGTACTCGACCAATCAAACCTCTCATCTTGTTGAGTCACCAATGCTTGATTCTGATTGGTGTTCTGATGTGTCTCATTTGGTGTAGTAATTGGTATGACTGTTCGGTTAGCATTGTTTGGTGTTTGGTTTTGTGTCTGGTTGTCTGTTTTGGTTGTTATTAAAGTTGTTTTGACGGTTTTGGTAGTTGTTGTTGTTTTGGTAAGAAACTTGGTTTTGGTTTTGTTGTTGACGATTCTGGTAGCTAGCATTGAATGGGTTCCTATTACCTTGTTTTGGTGGCTGGGTGCATTCTCTTTTAAAGTGACCTTTCCCTCCACAGTTAAAACAAGTAACTTTCTCCTTGTTGAACCCGTAGGTTGTATTAGGAGAAGTTCCCAAATCCGTTCTACCTGTTTTCTCAATAAATTCCGTTGCTCTTCTCATTATGCTCGCAAACGCCCATTGGATATCAATGAGTTCCATCTCCTCCTTGTCAATCTGTGCGTAGTCTTCATTGGTTAAGTTGTTATTTCCAATTTGACTAGCAACTAATCCATTGTAGGATGAGACCATTGCAGAGACTAATGCAATGTGTTGCTGAGCAACTTCAACCGTCACATTACCCAAGTTAGAAGTCTCCAAAACCACCGTTTGTTGATTAGGTTGGTTCATTGGTTGTTGAGATTGGCTAGCAGTGTAGAAAGCTGCTTGTTGCATTGGGGAAAATGGTGGAATGTATGAATTGTTGTATTGTTGTTGTGGTGGTGGATTTGATGGTTGTGAAAAGGATGATGTTTGTTGATGGTAGTTGATGGTAGATTTTGGTGATTCCATAACATTGGAAATACATGCAACATGTGGTGCAGCAACTCCTGAACTTGAGCTACTAGCTGGAACTGAAGTGCCTCCAAAATATAAGCCAGGATTCTGAGGAATCTGTGATCTTCTAGCTTTCCTCCTTTCTTCCATCTCTTTGTTTTCCAGCTTCTCTATGAACTCTTGAATAGACCAGAATTGATAAGCATCCTTCTCCCTAAGGACTTCCACATGCTGATCCCAGTTTGGTGGTAGTGCATCTGCAAACTTATCCACCTGCTTTGTCATAGGAATCTGTATACCATAACTAGCCAATTCAGTTAGCAAATGACTATATCTAGGAGTTAATTCTTTCAAAGTTTCATTGCCAATATAAGAAAAATTCTCAAACTCCTTTCTCAGTTCTTCCATCCTTAGACTTCTAGTCTTCTCATTCCCATCATGCCTTCTTTTAAGCATATCCCACAATTTCTTAGACGTAGTACAAGTCCCAAACTGATGCAAAAGATCGTTTGTGATTGCCTGAGTCAATTGTGAAAAAGCTTTCTTCTCCACAGCAAACTTCTTTTTCTCATCCTCAGCCATGCTCTCCAATGGAACTGGTTCACCTGTATTTTCCAACACTGGTGCTGTGTAACCTCTAGCAATCATGTTCCATGCCTCTGCACCCTCCACTCCCATGCCTTCCAAGTGGATCTTGAACTTGGTCTGCCACTGATTATATTCTTGAATATCCATGAGCTTCGGTGGCCGATTCCCGCTACCTGAAGACAAATCATTAATCAGTGTGGAAATAGCATTTGTAGTTTGAGTGTTTACCACCGCTGCTGCTACTCCCCAGTAGTCAGATTGAGGTGCTGGAGGTGCACTTTGAGCCATGTAGTTAACCGGTTGCAAAGACTGTGTGCTCGTCTTTTGTGCTGCCACCGTCCATGGGTCCATCACTTGCTGTTGTGGTTGTGTCGTTGCTGGTGTCGGAGTAGTCGGAAAATTCCACATGATCACGAACTTCGAAAAATTCAACACTAAGAAAATTTTCCAAAAACTAGTCCTAGGTTCGCCCAATACTTCTTCACTTTCGTCCCTTTCTGTTTCAGGTTCGCCCAGAAACACTCACCCGAATGTAAATGTTCACCAGAAAGTAAAAACACACTAACACAATTCCACGTTCGCCCAGAAAAAACTCAGGTTCGCCCGTTTCTATTCTAGGTTCGCCCGCCCGATCAATCGAAGGTGGAAATTGTGACCCGAAAGTGAAAAATTCAACAGAAAATTTCCAGGTTCGTCCAAACTAACCTAGATTCGACCAGAAAATTCTCAGGTTCGCCCAAAAATCTACACGTTCGACCACTCAGGTTCCAGATTCGCCCATATCAGATTTGAAAAACGGTTACACTTTAAAAAACGGTTATTTTGATCTCTGATTTTCAAAAGTTTGTGAATTTGAATGATCTTAATCAGGTTTTGATTCGGAATTGATTTGGAGCAACTTTAATTCTTGGAATTTTGAATTTTAACCACAAAATCAACTCTAAATCTTTCAAAAACACTCAAAAACCATTTTTATGCAAAAATAGATGTGAATTGATCAAAATTAGGTCCAAATCAGCTCTGAGTTTATCAATTTGTTGTTGTATGATCCTCTACGCTCTGATACCACTTTGTTAGAGGATGTTTTTTAGCCGAAAACAGGATTATATGATCATACAAGTTACAAAACCAGGTGCGGAAACCCTAGCTTTGAACAAACTGATATAAACTCAAATCAAAAACACAATCAAAGTCATTTTCAAACGTTTTCATAGATTAACATATGCATAAACTTGATTACAACTGGTTTTAGGTTAATCTAGAACACACACAGAACCTCTCAAACTATTCTGGAACCTCACCTCAAAACACACACAACTAATGACTCTCTTTTCATTACAAAAACACAAATTCTATTTATAGGACCTGCACATTCGCCCATCTGTCCTGGTCGAATGTGAACAAGTTCCACATTCGCCCACATACAGTGGTCGAATGTATTCTTCTGTCAAGTTCCATTCCATGTTCGTCCTGTTGATTCTACCTTCGCCCACTAAACTTCTTCCTTCGCCCACTTCAGTTTTCTAACATATGTTAATATCCAATCACTAGTCGCAAAACGCATCTACATATGTGATTTACTCTGTAAATTTTACTGTATTAACAAAGTGCGTCTGAATGTTTTACATCGTGCGTTTAGTTTTGTTTTTTTCTCAGTTACTTTAAAAGTTTATATAGGCGCGTCTGTTTGTAAACTAAGTGCGTTTAAAGATAAATAACAAATGCGTTCAAAATAGCTAATAGGTGCGCCTATATCATTAGTATTAAAATCCATAGAAGTTACAGGACCACCAGCACCACCACTATTACCACCACTATTTAACACCATCAACTAGAACCACCATCACCACCACCATCAAAAACCACAAGAACCACTACTCAAAACAACCACCGCAAAAAACCACCATCAAACCACCCCAACCCATCCATCACTTTCCACCCAAGATTGCATCCCTTACCTTATGTTTTGCTGCCATTGTGACAACAGGAAAATTTTTCTTTGTTTCATCACTTCCTTTCCGGTTTCAGGCAATTTTCGGCATGAAAATTCTTTCAACAGGGGGATGATGTGACACCCGGCAAACTCCGATTAACAATTTTTATCAAATCAGTAAGTCTACCATAGCGAATCGTGCATACATTACATAACTGGGTTAGTTGAGTCATTGGAATGGTTCCGGGAATCATCAGGAGTCGTTACAATGATCCCCGGGGTCATTGGGAGTCGGTCCATAACCATGTGTACAACGATTGGTGATTTGTAGAATCGCCGGGTTTTAACGCACACACGTAAGTGATGAGTCCCGGGAATTGGTGAACGAATGTGAAAGTGTTAGTTATCATGCATTATGTGTTTACAATCATTACATGACTGCAGGGGGCGATTACAAAAACCCAAAAAAGGTTGCAGGGGGTGATTACAGCCCTCACCATGCGAGTAAGGAGGGTGAGTAGCCCTACTCACCATTAGTAAGGGGCGATTAGCCCTATCCACATGCTGTTATAGGCGATTACAAGCCCTAATCGCCTATGGCAGCAACCTACTCACCTGTTATGTGCCTGACGACTAGAAACGCCTATAAATACCACCCTTGTGTTGCAAAACTGTGAATCCGGTTAGGAACCGAATTCGTGGATCGAATACACATAAACAACTCGGTTTCAGACGGGAGATTCGATACGAGACAGAAATATACGATAACAACGTCATCACAGATTCGTATTACTACAGAAACGGTTACAGACACTGTCATCAGTAGGATAAACATCTATCTCGGGGCCGGGGGAGGTCGGGCATGACCTCCCCCTTGAGAGCATTCTAAACACAAACTCAAATCACCAAATGAAAACCAACACATGAGATTGCTATTTATAGTCCAATACCAGATTCCACCTTCGCCCCTTTGCTGTGGGCGAATGTGGACTGTTTCCACATTCGCCCCTTTGCTTTGGACGAATGTGGACCAAAGTCCACCTTCGCCCCATTGTACTGGACGAATGTGGAATGTTTCCACATTCGCCCTTTACCTTGGGTCGAACGTAAACTTTGTGTATTGTCCTATATACTTACAAATGCATCAGATCCATAAAATGCCCTTATGGATCACCACAATCTCATGTAACACAATACAAGACTCAACCCTAGTCTATTCGACAGTGACGTCCACAGAAAGTGCATCAACAAAAACATCATTTTTGAAACCCTAAAACACCCCAAAGCTATTACACGTTTTTGACCTAGTAATCACCATTTCAAGACTTTACATCAATCTTAAGCAAAATCCAAGGTGTGTTCTTCATTCCCAACCTTTGTAAAGTTAATGTTTTGCTCTCTAAAGGTCCAGGTCTGATTTCTAAATGTTTGTGTCATTGAAAACACATTAAAATCAGTTTCTGAACAAACCTAAACCTTCATGCTTGTTCTATGTGATGTATTCATGCAAAGATAGGTTTTTTATTGATAAAACATGATTGTTCTTGTATGTTTGACATGTTTCTGACCTAAATGAGTTATTATGATGTTAATTATGAATTTGGGGGTTTATGATTGTGCTTTGATGATAATATGCGTTTTGACCCGTTTGAATGATTTAGGAAGATTTAAGGAGTTTTGATGTGTTTGGATGATTGTATAAGGATAAGGTTTTCTCTAGGATAATGCTAGAACAATAGGATAATACTGAACAATGTTTTTATGTGATGAAATCTGGATAATTACCATTTAGGGTATGTTTTGCATGTTGATGTGATGTTTTCAGGATAATATTACCATTTTGGGAAATGTTTGCAATTAGGGCCGTTAGATTGATGGTAAATTGAGGGTTTTCACTTGGGATGGGTTGTTTAATGATTTGGGTTTGATGTTGGGTGTTTGTACATGTTTTGGATTTGATTTGGAATGTTAAACGCGCAAAATTGGGCTTGACATTGCAGGGGGCGATTAGGGGAGTCCTAATCGCCTGAGTGTCATGTGAGTAGCCCTACTCGCATGTAAAGAGGGGCGATTAGGCCCCTACTCGTGTATATTACATGCAATTACAATCCTAATTGCTAGTTTGACTTTCCTAATTGCTAGTTGACTTTCCTAATTGCATGTTTGATTCCTAATCGCATGTTTTGCTGTTGTAAGTGCATTTTGACATCCCGAAACATGGTTTGACACCTAGGAACATGTTAGGAACCCCATGACATGTCTAATAACTTGGTAACACATGTTCAGACTCATTTATGCGTTATTTGAGCTACATACTAGACTTGGTGAACTTTTACGCATGTTAAGTGTATAATTGCATATGATTGCATGATATCTTGTGATTGGCTAACTTGTGGAATGTCAGGTCACCAATGGGATGTCGGGTCTTGCCTTGTGCGGTTAGGTTATCAGTCAAACGTGTTTTCAAACGTATAATGGTATGGTCTGGACACTTAGGGACTAGTTGACCCGCGGGTCAATAGTTCGGGTACTCATATGCATTTAATGATAGGTTGCCGATACTAGGACTGTCATTTGCATTATCTGTGGTTTATTAAGAAGAACGCAACCTAAGGTGAATTCACGGCCCCATTTCTTATTGGTTTTGCTTTCGGGGGAGAAAACATGCTGTATATTTGTGTTCTTTAACGTGTGTCAACTTACGTTTTCATAAAAGATGTGTCAAACTACATTTTGGTATTCATAAAACCTATGATTTGCTAGGTACTCGTATTGATAAAGCTTACAAGTTAGTCGTTGGTTACTATATGGTATTAGGTAATGGTATTCTTGGATTCTTTATGTATTGGGATATTCTTTTGGGTTGCTATACGATTTGTTAAACTCCCGGGGAAAACCATGAATGTGCGGTGGTTGCACAACGGGGGAAATATGGATAGATCTATTTGGGCGTGACCAGCCCCACTCGTCGACCGGAGGTCGGACGGGTGCATGTTGTCTCTTCAGGTATTCTTGCATTCTTGCATTCGTATATTCGGGCAGGAGTATTCATGAATTCTTGCATTCGTTTCAAGTAATGGTTTTCCGATCATAGTAGTGACATGTATTATTTTGGTTAGCACACATGTGGCCGGGTTTGGCCAGGAGTATTCTTGAAACTTGTGGAGTCGTTTTAGTTAAAAACCTGTGAACTCACCGGCATTATTTCTAACATTTTTAGCATGTTTTTCTCATGTAGCTAAGGTAGCAGCAGTCGATAGGCGCACGGAGTCTCATGGCGTCTAGGTTTTCATTTGCATGGTTTTGAATACTTTTAGAATGTTATCTTTTACTTTTTAGGTTGTAATAACACTTTATGCTTCCACTGTTGTGGATTTGTTTTGAAAACTTATGAAGTGGTTTACGTTGTTTTCATATCATATAGTTGTCGTTTACTGTGACCGTTTACTTGGATCCTGGTGTATAGCGCGCCTCGCAGTAAAACCCCGCATGTGTAATTTGAGGGTGTGACAGATTGGTATCAGAGCCAATGGTTATAGTGAACTAGGACTGCATATAGAGTCTAGTCTATTGCCGAGTCTCACACACACACTAGACGGTTACATACATATGAGTCGTGTAGTTGGTAAACATACTAACCTTGTCGGGGTGACGGTGTCCTCATCACACAGTGTTACATTATCTATCATATCCTTGGTTATTCCTACCTCTACTCTACCTTCCTCTTCGGGGTTGAAGTCGAAGGAACTTGTTTGTTGATCCTTGCGCAGCGGTGGCATACATTGGGGTAGCTTCTGCACATCCTCGAGATCTGTCCAGGATTCGGACATCTCCCTTCTATGCTCCAATGAACCCATTTGCTTACATACACTATTTTGCACATGTACTCGTTGTAGCATACCTCTAAGTGATTGGTCACTTGGGAATTCTTTTGAGTTGGTTGTTGAAGATTGCTCAACTTCAGATGATGAATCAGTGATGAATGAAAATCACAAGGGGTTAAAGATCACAGAGTCAAAAGGTGATGTAAAACCCAATGCTTCTCAACAAGCCGAATCAAGCTCAAAACAATCTACATCCCCAGTTGCATCACACGGGACAATAAAGCATCAAAAGCCATTCAAAGCATGCTTTAGGTGTGGTAAAGAAGGTCATGTGCTCAAGAAATGTCCAGAACAACACAATCCAGATGGTAAAGGCAATGTGAATTGCTTCTCTGGATCAAAGGATAAAGTGCACACATCCTTGAATGTTAGAATGCAACATATTCCATCAAGATCTCCACATGTGAAGTCGGTTTCACATGATTCAAAGATGAAAAAGACCAAAACATCAAAACCACAATCTATTCCTTCAGGTTTTAAACAAAAAATAGTTTCAAAAATTAAATCCTTCACAAACAATTTTTTAAAACCAACACAGGTTTGGCGAATCAAACCAAAAGTTGAAAAAGAAACAAATGAGGGAAAAGGTATGGTGTTTCAAGAAGTTAGTTATATTGATGGAAAAGGACAAACCAGGACCACGATGCCATAGGTTCCACTATCTAATTGATTTACTCATGAGTGCAGGAACTGCCATGGAGGACTGTTAGTAACACCGGTTACTGACAGTGGTTGTTTCATAAATAGGTTTGGAGCGGAAATCTCACAGGTTTGGTTATGGTATCTATCCTGATTGCACAATCGACACCGTTGTCACACACACATTTTCTTGCTGACATATGGTTATGTGTGCCTGATATGGAAGACTTCATTTTTCATAAATATTTTTTAAAGATTTATCTAAAAACAAATTGAAAAGAAAGAAGATGTACAATAAAAAAAAGGTTTAGGGGAGTGTTAAAATACTTTCTCAACTATGGGATGTGATTACTGCTGATAATCCTGATCTTATCTGGGAAATGGTAGGAGCTAACTTGTTTATGTCTGCACATGAATAGGATCTAAAGGACATTACAGCTTCAAGTTAATGATGTTTCGGTAGGTTCAGCCTCCAAATTGAGTAAACTGCTACTAGGTGATTAACAGTAAATCTTCACGGAAATCTAGATTCCCACTGTGTTTTAGGTCTGCACAAGCTGAGTCCGGTCATACATAGGTTGAGAGATCAAAAGACACAGAAAATTTTGTGCATATATACTCAAAAGACACCTAAGAGTGCAAGCTACCAATGTGGGGCTAATCAATCAAATGAGCAGCAAAAGACACGCGATGTTAGCGACGTGCAAACATATATAGATAGCTCAACAAGCAATCAGATGATCAACTTCTCTGCTTATGGAAACATAGACATGAAGCTCTCATCATCTGATTGACATAATGATCATCTTCTCTGCTTATGGAAACATAGACCTGAAGCTCTCATCATTATATCTCAATAAACCTTGAGGATTGGTAGGCTTATACCTAGCACAAGTGGGGTCCACAAAATTTTCGTCAATATTACCAAAAACATGATACTCATCACCAAACGTATGTTGAAAGACAAGAGGCATGGACTTAAGAGGACAAACATACCGACAATCGTTCTTGGGTTGTAGTTATCCTAAAGAAAGTTGAAGTGTGGCTACGCCTTTCAAGTTAGTCTGATCCCATATATGATCCCTTCTATATCTCAAAGGTTGATGGCTGTATTAAAAAAAAGATTAAAGTTTAAAAAAAATATCTAAAATCCAAAAAAAAAACCTTTATTTGTGAACAGTTGTTTTTAAGTCTTCTATGTCACATCATTTGTGTCTCAAGCCTCTTGAGATACTTACTTGATTGCACACCACAGATGAATACAGTTTTGTCTGTATGTTGAATTTTCTAAAGAAAATTCGGAGTTGTGTTTGTGATTGTGGATAGGCTTCTTCGACTACTTGCTGCAATGATGGCCGATCATCAGTGGAGCAAGATACCAAACCAAAGCACCTGTTTCCTCAAGTTTGCAGATGATACCAAGTTAGGAATCCTCCTCCTACGTCTTTTAAACTAGTCAAGCTACAGAGAGTTAAAAAAAAAAGAAGAAGAAAGTTTGTTCTTGATTTTCAAAGATGATGCATGCAAAAAAGGGGAGATTGTGAGATTGGAGCACTCAAAGAACAAAGTGACAAGAACACCTTCAGCAAAGAAAATTTGGAAAGCATCAGTCTAGGGGGAGTATTGTTGGGTACTTAATTTGAGACTGAAGCTTTGCCAAATTAGATGATCACAGTATGTAGAGATTGACGGTTCTGAAGATGATACAAGAGTTCGATAACATTAGACAAAGGGAGAGATTGTTGGGTCTAAAATTGTTAGTCTAATGTTATCAACAAAGTCAAACTCAACATGTCAAAGTTTGGTCAACAAAAGTCAAAGTCAAACGAGTCGCAGTCAACACGTAAGGCGAGTCGAGAAATCCGGATAATAGATCGACGAGTGAAGCTCATGTTATGATCAAGAAAGGCGCTATGGATAATAAATATATTTTGTTTAGACAAAATATTTTTATTACTTAAAAAAATGGTTTTCTTGTTTAGTGAGTGTTTTAGTATTTTATTAACCCTAGGGACTTAAAGTGTAATTAGCCTAAGCATGTTTGGGCTATAAATAGATAGAGATTAGGGTTTTTAGGCAACACACATTCTAGAGGGATTTGGGGGTTATCATTGTATTCATATTTTGCTAATCAATCTAGTGGGTTTAATTGTCATATTCAAGTGTGTTCATCTCTATTTAATCATCAAAATCAGATTTAAGCTCGAAAACGATCCTACATAGAATGATCTTCTAAGGGACGTGATCCTCAATTACCTTCCTAAGTCATATGATCAGTACGTGTAGAAGTATAATATAAATGAATAGGACAAGACGATCTCAGAATTGCATATGATACTCAGGACTGTTAAGGCTAACATACCCAAGAAGTTTGGGGATGTGGTTATGATCAAAGGGGGAGGTGTTAAGAAGGATATGTTCAAGAAGAAGAGTAAGAGGAAGTCCACCTCCAAGAAATCGGCAAAATCAGATGCTTTCATTCTGATGAAGTAGGACATTGGAGGAGGAACTGTCCCAAGTACCTAATGTTGGTTCTTCAGCTATAATAAGTGTTATAGAATTCTTTTTTTTTTGCGGCAAATTGTGGGTATTTAACATCTTATGTGGTTTACACATTTGTATGGACTTGCAGGGCCTAAGTAAGGTTTAGAAACTAAAAGTTGGTGACCTAAAGTTGTTCGCTGGGAATGGATAGAAGGTCACTGTCAAGGCAGTGTGAGAACGGGTAAGAGGAAGTCCACCTCCAAGAATTTTGCAAAACCAGATGCATTCATTGTGATGAAGTAGGACATTGGAGGAGGAACTGTTCCAAGTACCTATTTGCACTGAGGAAGAACAAAGCGTCTAATTTTGGTTCTTCAGGTATAATAAATGTTATAGAATTCTTTTTTTTGCGGCAAATTGTGGGCATTTGACATCTTATGTTGTTCACACATTTGTATTGACTTGCAGGGCCTAAGTAAGGTTAAGAAACTAAAAGTTGGTGACCTAAAGTTGTTCACTGGGAATGGACAGAAGATCACTGTCACGGCAATTTGTGAAGCTATTTTTTCAGTTCCTACTGGTTTAAAATTTCTTATGTTCAATGTTTGTTATATTTCTAATTCTACTAGGAATATTATTTCAGTTTCTACTTTAAAACAACAGGAATATGATTATGGTTGTTATTTTTGAAGCTATTCCTCGAAATAGATTATTTTAAGTGGAACCCCAGAATTCTAAACTATGATGCCACGTAGCTAGTAGGCATAGTAAGGCTACCTTAAGTGACACACACCTATGGCATTGTAGACTTGGTCACATACACAAAGATCAACTTAAGAAACTCCAAACTGATGGAATCATGGAATCCATCAACAAGGAAGATTTCGATAAGTGCGAGTGCTGTTTAACTGGCAAGTTAACCAAAGCTCCATTTACGAGTGTCATAGGAATGGTGAAAGGTATTTCTTTACATTTACTGATGATTAAAGTCGATATGGATACGTTTATCTTATGAAGCATAAACATGAAAATTTTGAGAAGTTTTGTGAATACCAAAATGAGTTATAAAATCACCTCACCCGAAGGATTAAGATACTTCGATCGGATCGAGGAAGTGAATATCTTAGTCAACAATTTGATGAACATTTTAAGAAATGTGGGATCATTTGTCAACTTACTACACCAGGAACACCACAATTGAATGGTGTGTCTGAAAGGAGGAATCAAAATCTATTGGATATGTTTCGATGAATTATGTGTTGTACAGACCTTCTTCACTCTTGTTGGACCTTCGCTCTTAAAACGACCGCCAGTCTAGTAAATGTGGCTGCAACAAAGAAAGTAAGTAAGACACCGTATGAGATGTAGTATAGAACAAAACCCAAGGTCGGTTACCTTAGGGTATGGGGATGCAATGCTTTTATCACAACTGACTCATGAGACAACCTTGATACTCGAGGCGATAATGTTGCTTTGGTCTACTATGCCAAACATGTCAGTTATTATTTCTATAATCCCAAACGAAATTGATTTTACATGAAGTGTCATTGTACGTTCTTAGAGGAGGAACTAATGGCACGTGGGATAGGTGATAATATTGTGGACTTAAGTGAAGTTTGCACATCACCTGTAATCGATCCGCACACCGGTACAGCTGCTCAACAAAGAGTTGTTGATATAGAATCTGAACGAATTCTTGAAGAGGCTAACACACAAATACTTCGTATAAGTACTAGGGATCGTCATGAACCTTGTTGGTACATTGGGTTTCAGGATGTCTTGATAGTTGATCAAGATGAACCCAAGACTTATCAAGCCGCTATTGTAGATTTGAAATCTAAGAAATCGTAGAAATCCCGTGAACCCAAGACATAGCAATCCATATATGATAACCAAGTACGGGACTTAGTTGATCTACTACCCGAATGTCGGACAGTCAGCAATAAGTGGGTTTTCAAGAAAAAAACATGGATAGGAAAGTACAAACTTTCAAAGAAAGGCATGTGGCAAAGGGTTTTACTCAGACTCAAGGAATTGATTATAAGGAAACCTTTTCGTCAATAGCAATGCTTAGATCTGTTAGGAAATTGCTAGCCATAGCAGCATATTATCACTATGAAATATGGCAAATGGATGTTAAAACTACATTCTTGAATGGATATCTTAATGAAGATGTCTATATGATGCAACCTGAAGGTTCTGATAATCCAAATCATCCTAATAAAGTTTGCAAATTGAACAAATCCATCTATGGACTTAAACAAGCATCTAGTAGGTGGAATCTTCATTTTGATCAGAAAATCAAAGAGCTTGGTTTTATCCAAAACGAAGATGAACCATGTATGTACAAGAAGGCATGTAGGAGTCTAATCACTTTCTTGATCCTAGATGTAGATGGCTTTGGTACCGAAAACCATAGGAACTTGATTAGATAATTTAGATAACTTTTTTATTCAACCATTCTTGAGACGGGGAGGTGATAGAATGTTGGGTTGTCTAGAGCTTTAGGTGTTAGGTTTTGGGTGAGACCGAGAGGTAAACCTTTCCTTGTTATCTTTAGTGTTCTTGAAAGTCCAAGTCATATTTTACCCAACTAAATTACTCCTTTACATCTTCGGGTGTATTGTGATTAGAGAGACCGAGAGGTGATCTACTCATTATAGTACATTTACATTCTTAGTGAAGTGAGATCGGGGGGTGATCCGAGCTAGATAGCCACTGTTTAATTCCTTAGGATTCTTTGGGGTATGTTATTGAGACCGGGAGGATATCTAGCATGTCTTAAGGTTTCTTGTGTTATCTTTAGAATCTAGTAGCTATTTAGTTTTCCATTAACGAGAGTTGTGAGTTTGCATCTAGGATTCTTGACCTAGGTAGTTGCCTTCTTATCTTAATATTTTTCTTAGTAATCCTTGTTCTCCATTTATCTTTGTTAATTTATTTTATTTTATTATAATTAATTATTTAAAAAACCAAAAATCAACTTTTAAACTGTTTATATTAAATCTTAGTTGAGTCTAGTTTTATTTTCTATTAGTGCCCTGTGGGTTCAATACTCGAACTTCCTTAGTCTGTACTACGTTAATAGGTACACTTGCCTATCGGGTGAGCTAGTTTAGTTGAGTAGAGTATGTTTTATATTACTAGGTGTGTATGTTAGTTTATTATTTATAGACCATACATAGTACATCAAGTTTTCGACGCCGTTGTTAGGGATTGAACTCGGATCACCGGCGTGACAGGCGGGAATACTGACCACTATACTACAACGACAAATAATAACTGAACTTCGAGATATATGTGGTTACCTTCAAATATTATTTATACTCCTCCAATTATCATTCTTATTATTTTTTTCATTCTTTTTTTTTCTTTTTTAATAATAATAAGAACAACCCACGTGGATTTTCAATTCATTTTTCATTTTAGTTTTCTTTTATGTTATTATTATTATTATAAATATCATTATTATTATACTACAATATATTTCTTACTCGAACCCATGTGCTCGCTCTTGAGTTTTCATTTCTTGATCATTTTCCTTCGTTTTGAGCTGCTTTTCAAAAACACCTATATAACAATAAAATAATTAAATTGTAGGATCAGTTTTTGACAAAAGAATACAAAGATCACACAAGTATGAGCAAACTAGGTGCGGAAACCCTAATTCGCATGTAAAATGATTTCAATCAAGATCAGAACACAATAATATCCATATCAATCCAAATTTTCATTAATTTAAAAGATATAATCATTACAAAGACTAATACTAATGAAAACAACCTTTCTAAGAAATTTCTAGACTCTCCTTGAAACACACACACACACCTAGCAAAATGACCAAAAGTTATGCAAAAACACAACTGAAGCATATATATAGGCTGTCCATTCGACCCCTTCTTGGTTCGAATGGATTCGTTCGACACACGAGGGTTCGAATCAACTAAACAATAAACTTTACTTTTCTATTCGGCTAGACCAAAACTCCATTCGACCCTTCTTGTGTTCATTCAAACCCCCGAATGGTTCGAATCGACTTCCAAAACATAAACAACTTCAAAACTTCTGCAACTTATTATGAAATCCGAAAGCGATAGCCACAATGTGTATCAACAAACTCCCCCTTGGCTATTGCTCGGATTGTTTATGCATTCTTCAGCTTTATCTTGGCCATCTTCCTCACTTTCTCATCCATCTTCAATCTTTCTTTCAACATTGTGTGTTTCTTCGGTTCGGATCTAATCTTCAACGTCTTGCCTAACAGCTTCTCGTAGTCACAGCCAGTGTATACATCCCACGCAAAACTAAAACATAAGGCTTTGTAATACTTCCAAGCGTGTTCCAAATCTTCAACACCAAAATTAATCAGATTGAAATACAACGTGTCGATATCTTCCTTCGAGCAACTAATCAACCACATAGGATCAAACACGCGTATCTTCTTGCACATCAGCTAAGGATTCTTATCATGCAGTCAAATCACAACTTCAGCAGTCTTCCAATCATAGTACCATAAAGTAAAATCCTTGTTGAAATGTTGCTGTATCGGAATCAACAGAATCTTTTTCATTACAACAGGTGGTTTATACTTTAGTGTTACCTTTGGCAAACCATTCTTCAGATCAACCTCCTTATGCACAATCTGTTTAGGATATTGTGGTCTGAACATGTCCCACTTCGTCTTACTCTCATGAGTCATTTTCTCAGCAAACCAACCCACATCATCATTGTTAGCATAAACTCCTCCAAGTGTATGTCTACAAATGTCTCTCACAGCCCAGTATGGTAAAGTCTTGATGTCATGAAATCTGTAAAAGTACAAGATTCCTTTATTCCATTTTACCCTAACACACTTCAGCAGTGGAAAGATTTCCATCCCAAAGCCCTTCATTTGAACACTTTGTTATGATACTTGTAAAATGCACCTTGAACTTCTGGGATAGGTTTGTTTGCCTCATCTTCCTTCAACTTTCTCAGCAATTCCTTCAAATCATCTGATTGCTTGAATACTTTCTCTTTCTCAACATCATTCTCAAACAACTCATCCAATATCTTCTTACCCTTTTGCTTCAGCAATCTTTTCAGCTTCATTGTATGTTTGATCATTAATCTCAGGAATATTGACATTTTCTTTCATCGGATAGTACTCAGAGTATTCTTCATGTGAGATGTCTTCAATTTCAACTTCCCCGAAGTAAGGTGTCACACCCTCAAATTTCAACTGCGGGGTTTTACCGCGAGGCGCATGACATACCAGGATCCCATAGCCAAAAGTCATATGAACGAACTCTAAATGCCCAAACCATTTAGTTCGTTATCAAAAACCAAGTTTAGTTAAGCTGCGGAAGCGTAAACCAAATTAAACCTTTTAGAAACCATGCGCAAAACAACGCGCCCAAAATTAATACCATGTAAAAATAAAGATAAAAGCATGATATGTAAATTAGGTGTATGCCCAAGACCCAATGCAATGAAACGTGCAGTGCTTCCTAATCGTGACACCGGAAGCTAACTACCTGCAAAAGCATGTAAATGGTGGGTCAACAAACAATGTTGGTGAGTTCACAAAGTAAAATAGGTGAGTAAGTAAAAGTGTAGGTTTCCCAAACCATGTAACCAAGTACAAGCACCGGTCTCCCAGACCACATAACCACAAGTAAAAACGTCAGTCTCCCAGACCACAAGTAAACAGCTAATTCACATGCCAGGGGTAGCTAACCCACTCATGATAACTAATACCGGCGAATACCGAACTACTAATGAACAAGTTCCCATAACCGGGAGAAAAGTGCCTTGCGTCATTGCCCATCAACAATGACATATGTTTTAAGTTATTAGTTCACACCCATGCTCCCAGCACGATGTGAGGTTTGTTAGACCTAATAGCGCTATCAACTAGTAACCCGCTTGCCCAACCGGCAATTGATTCGGTATTTTGAAGGACTTAAATGATAGGGTTGGTTTAGTTCATCAAGGACATATAGCATGAATTAGTAAAAGTAGATTCACCCCGTGAATCATAAACAACTTCAAATAGTCACATAAGGACTTCGTACACAATCTGCGTTTTTAGGACAGATTGTGCACTGTGAAAAACGCATCTTTTAACCCACTTAACGAATGAATTAAAATCCCAAATTTTTACTGAGTCTTCATGGGGATTCAGTTGTAAACCCCTATTTTTATTGTGTCCTAAAACCAAACACAAAAATTATAAAAATTCGTACATCACAGCTGTGTCCAGAAAATTTCCACAACAGGTCAGTTTAGTAGAAAAATTCTCAAAAATTGTGTATTCATCCAAACGGGATGAATCCACTTGGAAAAGCCGAGTTTTTCCAATGTTGACATACTGTAAAAATTTCATAACTTAATTCTTTGTAAATCTCCAGTTATGACCATTTAAAGTTGACCCAATTTTCAGTTCCGAAAATCTGATAAGACCTCTAATCAATTAAAATTCCAAAAACGATTCAACCGACGTCCAAATCTGATGGTTTTGCCCATTATGAAAAGCTAAGACTATGTACATCACAATCATGCAAAGAAATCATCAAAACTATCAATTTATCAACCCATTACAGCCCCTAGAAAACGTCCAAACGAATCTGCCAGAATTTAAAACTTGCAGCCCAAGTTATCCACAAACCCTAATCATGCTCAACAATCTCTAACACATGCATAATTCATACTCTCATGATCAAACACATATATTATTATGCAAAAACCCTAATCATGGCAACTAACAACAATCATCATCATTAAATCATCAAAAACATTCAAGAACTCATACATATATATATGCGATTGTGTGTATGTGGTTTTTAGAGTTTTTAAAGTTTTTCAATTATCATAATCTATCAAAGAACATATAAACGCATACCTTGTAGTGCTAAAACTCCCTAGAGCCTTGAGATTAAACCTGAACTAGCTTGATTAAGTGAAAGATTGATTGGTTGTTTGGAAAATTGAGAGGGGTGAGGGGGAGGGGATCCACGGCGAAAGTAGGGTAATGGGGTTAGGGTTTTTTTTTTAAACTATAATTATAGGATAAGTTTGCTTGTTCCCCAAGTAGTTGGGTATTAGGGCCCCTCTTGCACAATATCTTGACCCGTTAAGCCTATACTAGCCCAATACCGGACCCGATAATATTAATCCCTCTAAATTGTATAAAAACCATTGTTTTTATTATTACATGAGATATTAACCATCAAGTGTACGTAATTTGCATGGTTTACATATTAATCGTCAGTCAAGTGACAATTCACATAATTCACATAATTCATATAAGCAGGCACTTCACATCCATCATGATTTAATTGCACATATTATAGTTATACATGCCACATAATTCACCAACGTTCGGGATACAGGACTCATGTGTGTGTTAAACAATGCTTTTCCTATTTAACACATATGTTAATATCATCTAACATGTGTTAGGCCTACTTAACTAACTCTGGTTAAGTATCTAACCATGCACAACACGTAAGTTAACTAAAGTATATCATGTAAGTTAACTAGAGCTCAGTAAAAGTATTAACCTGAAAATGCGGGGTGTCACATCATCCCCAAGTTGAAAAGAATTTCGTCCCGAAATTCAGCAAGTAAACAATAAAGCCAGCTATAAAAATGTGTGCTTGGTTCCCGGATGTCACATCATCCCCAAGTTGAAAGGAATTTCGCCCCGAAATTCACTTTGAAAGAGCTGCTTTTTGTTTAGCGTTCGATCTATGTTCAGGTTCAGGTTTAGAAAAGAGGTGTGGGTATTTAAGCCGTATTTGATCCATGCGTTCCCACGTGTATTCCGGTCCTAGACGGGAATTCCGTTGTACGTTAATAATAGGTATAGTGTTTTGTTTGAGTTTCTTGACGCCCCGCTCAAGAATCTCCACTGGTTCTTCCATGACCCGTAGCCGATCGTCCACCTGGATCTCCTCCAGTGGCACCATCAGTGTTGTATCCAACAGGAATTTCTATAGATTCGGTACGATATGTGGGATACATCGTGTACCCTACCAAGTTTGTTAAGCAGGTTTAACCTGTAAGCTACCAGACCAATCCTTTCGACAATCTCGAATGGTCCAATGTATCGTGGGTCAGCCTTCCCCGTTTTACAAAGTGTATCACCCCCTTCCAAGGTGACACCTTCAACAGAACCTTGTCCCCAACTTGGAACTCCAAAGGTTTCCTACGCTTATCAGCGCAACTTTTCTGTCGATCACGAGCAGCAGCCATTCGATTTCTGGTTTGCACTATCTTCTCAGAACTCTCGTGCACGAGTTCGGGACCTGTTAGCTGGCTATCCCCAACTTCAGTCCAGCAGATGGGAGACCTACACTTGCGTCCATAAGTGCCTCAAAAGGCGCACACTATATCGGAGTGTGGTAGCTGTTGTTATACGAGAATTCAATCAAAGGCAAGTGCTTATCCCACCTGTTGCAAAAATCCACCACGCACGCTCGTAGCAGATCCTCCAATGTTTGGATGGTACGTTCACTCTGTCCATCCGTCTGAGGGTGATAGGCTGTGCTCATATCTAAGAGAGTCCCCAAAGTGTTTTGGAGAGTAGTCCAAAAATGAGAAGTGAATCGCGCATCGCGATCAGATATAATAGGAGTAGGCACCCCATGCCTAGGGACAATTTTCGTAATACAAAGGCAGCTAGTCGTTCCGACTTGTCCGTCTCTTTAATTGCCAAGAAATGCGATGATTTGGTCAAACGGTCAATAATGACCCAAATCATATCGTGCCCGCTGGGCGTTTTAGGAAGTTTGGTAATAAAGTCCATGGAAATACCATCCCATCTCCACATGGGATTTTCCGGTTGCTGGAGTAGGCCCGAAGGTTTCTGATATTCAATCCTAACCTTGGCACACGTTAAGCACTTACTAACATAAGTGACTGTCTCAGCTTTCATGTTTGGTCACCAGTAAAGAGTTTTGAGATCTTGGAACATTTTATCTGAACCAGGATGTACCGAATAACGAGAGGTGTGTGCCCCATCGAGCACTAGTTGTCTGAGATCTCCAACACGTGGAATCCAGACTTGATTCATGAAGTGCTGAAGACCCTATGTCCTCCGTTCCAGGTGCTTATCAACATCGTTCAAGGTTTCAAACCCGATGTTTTCCCTTTCAAAGCCACTGCCCTGGGATTTACGTATCTTAACAGGAAGATTAGATTGCAGGGTAAGTTGCAAGTCTTGCACTCGTTTGGGTTTTGTTTCCTTACGACTCATGGCATCTGCTACTACATTAGCCTTCCCTGGATGCTACTTGATGGCACAGTCATAACCATTCAGGAGTTCGACCCATCGACGTTGTCGTATGTTTAGCACCTTCTGATTAAATATGTGCTGAAGACTCTTATGATCTGTGAAAATCGTGCACTTTGTCTCGTAGAGGTAGTGCCTCCAAATTTTGAGAGCGAAGACCACCGCTCCCAGTTCCAAGTCGTGAGTGGGGTAATTCTTCTCATGAACTTTTAGTTGTCGTGAAGCATATGCGATCACCTTTTCGCGTTGCATCAAAACACACCCTAGACCTTGGATAGATGCCTCATAGTACACCACAAAGTCCTCCGTACCCTCAGGTAGTGATAATATTGGAGCACTGCTATGTTTAGTCTTTAGTAACAGAAAAGCAGATTCTTGGGCATCTCTCCACTTGTAGGTAATCCCCTTCTGTGTCAAGGCAGTGAGGGGTTGAGCGATTTTTTTTTTTTTTTGAGAATCCCCGAATGAATCTGCGATAATAACCTGCAAGGCCAAGGAACTGCCGGACCTCCGTAGGAGTCTTAGGAGCCTCCCACCTTTTAATCGCGTTAATCTTAGCGGGATCGACCTGTATTCCTGCCTCGTTCACCACATGACCCAAAAATTGGACTTCACGAATCCAGAAGTCGCACTTAGAGAACTTTGCATATAACTGCTCATTTTTCAGAAGTTCCAAGATCAGTCGCAGGTGTTGCTCGTGCTCTTCCCTACTCTTGGAATAGATCAAAATGTCGTCTATGAACACTATGACAAATTTGTCCAAATAGGGTTTGCACACACGGTTCATAAGGTCCATGAACACAGCTGGTGCATTGGTCAGCCCGAAAGGCATTACCAAAAATTCATAGTGCCCATAACGAGTTCGAAAGGCTGTCTTTGGCACATCCTCCTCTCGGACTCTCAGTTGATGATACCCCGACCTCAAGTCAATCTTGGAATAGAAACTCGACACCTGGAGCTGGTCGAATAAATCATCAATACGAGGCAAAGGGTAGCGGTTTTTTTTTTAATTGTCACCTTGTTCAATTCCCGGTAATCGATACACATACGGAAACTCCCATCCTTTTTCTTAACAAATAAGACTGGAGCTCCCCAAGGTGAAGAATTAGGTCTAATGAAACCCCTGTCCAATAGCTCTTGGAGTTGGGTGGATAGTTCTTGAAGTTCGCCTGGTGCAAGGCGGTATGGTGCACGCGCAACTGGGGCGGCTCCTGGTGCAAGGTCAATTTGAAATTCCACTTGTCGAACAGGTGGAAGTCCGAGTAATTCCTCTGGGAAGACATCTGGAAAATCCTGAACTACAGGGATGTCCTCAATTTTTGTTTCAACTTCAGCTCGAGTATCAGAAATGTTAGCCAATATGGCTGGGTAGCCCTTTCGAATACACTTCTGGGCTTTCAGGAAAGAGATGATGCCCATCATGGCACCACCACGATCATCGTGGACAGATAAGAGTTCTCCACTAGGGAGAGGGATACGAACAATCTTCTCTTGACAGAGAATTTCAGCGTGTTGCTTGGACAACCAGTCCATGCCAACCACGAGATCAAAGCTTCCTAGGGTGATAGGTAAGAGGTCGATGGCAAACAATTGTCCATCTAGTTCGAGCTTACAGTCACGATGGATGTGGGTTACCTCAACAGGCTTCCCATCAGCTAACTCTATAGAGTACAGGGTATCAAGAAGTGTAGGAACTATCCTTAGTTGTTCGCTAAGTTTTGATGACACCAAAACTATAGTCTGCACCAGTATCATATAAAACCAAAACGAGAGTGTCGTTTAAGGAACACGTATCCGTCACGCTGTTGTTATCAGTCCTAGCCTCCCCAGAGCCCATCACAAATGCTCCTCCACGAGCCCCATTGTTGTTGTTACTGTGGTGGTTATTGTTGTTGAATGACTTATACCTCATACTATCTCACGTTCTCTTGTTATCACCAAAAGTAGAGGATGAAGCACCCTGCTTCGGAAAAGTACCATGCTCAACAGCCTCGTCGGGGAGTTTGTGAGCCAGGTGAAAGGTTTGTTATATTCTGGGTAGGTGAGTCGTAGTAGCCATGCTACGAACCTGTGGGGCCAACCCCTTTGGTATGAAGCTCGATCTGTAGGCTAAATATGTGTGAGCATGTAGTAGCTAACTCCTGTAGCTTGGTAGTGTAGGCGTCGATTTCAGACCCATCCGTCTTTAGATAACAGGTTTCTAAATTTCGTCATGGGGGTTACATTCTCCACCCAAGTATCTGTAACTCATCGAGTGTGCCTGAGGCATACATTACCTCATCCTGCCTGGGGGCAGATGCACAGAGCAAAGACTTATACTACCGAAGCAATCAGACGGTCTGCTTCAGTTCCGTTGGAGTTATCGAGGTTTACAACCAATAAAAGCCTTGAAAATACGATGGCAGGTTGTTGTTGTGGCATGCGCGTTCAAGGAATAAGGAAGTTCAAATGCGAAAGTCAAGGGAAAAGAATGATTTAACAACTTAAATCTTTATTAGCTTGAAAAAGATGTGAGGGCCTCAACCACCCTGTTGTTGACAAGTGCAGTCAGCTCAGCTTGTGTTAGGCTGATGTTTCCTCGTCCGTGGCCTCTTCTCGCCATAGTAGCTCTATACTTATACCATACCCATGAGGATGCAATCGTTCGCACACTCCAGTGTACTAGTATGTCATATACGTATGAATAATAAAATAAAAAGTTCAATCGATAGTAGTAATAAAATACCAACGTTCTAACACAAACCAAAAGATCATCAAGTCTCACGAGGTAGAATAAAAGTCATAATATACTAGGAACAAAATAAATAAATAAAATAGAATCAATCGTCCTCTTGATCCGTAGACATATCGGACTCCTCATCTTTGTTCTCGATCTCAACCCTGAACGTGATTGGGCCATTCGGGTCGGCTTCTTCGTCTGTCTCAACATTTTCTACAAATGCTGCTTCAAGCGCCGCCTCAAGTTCTTTCACACGTCGCTCTCTCTCCTCTTCCTCCCGCTGGGCTATAACTTCCATGAGTTTATTACGAACGATGGTTAGCTCTTGTCTAGTAGTGATCAGCTCTTGCTTTGTGTTAGCCACCTCCTGCTTAGCCACGACCAAGTCGGCCAATAACTGACTGATCCTCCTTTCTATATGCCGAAAGCGATAGTCAGATGTCTTTTGCCACCATTTGAAACGTTGAATAGACGAGTTCACGGTATCGAACTGGGTAAGAAAATGCCTCACAATTCCTGCAATGGACCTCTCCCATGAGTCCAAAACGGGTGGTACCCTCTCAGGCACTCTACTACTGGTTACCCACGTACGTACCATACTGGGATACCATGTCCATGAACCATTTTCCGAGCCCAAAGGTGGACGGCTTGCTACAGGTTCAGTCTCGTTAATGCGTTCAGAATTTTGATTGACAGAAAATGACATTTCCTGTAATACATATCCATAAATAAGTCTTAAATGTGCACTAATGGGGTAAGTGTACTAACGTATTACTTATGCTATGATGATTATAGACTAGAATGCAATGCAATTCCTAGTTCACTATAACCAATGGCTCTGATACCAATCTGTCACACCCTCAAATTTCAACTGCGGGGTTTTACCGCGAGGCGCATGACATACCAGGATCCCATAGCCATAAGTCATATGAACGAACTCTAAATGCCCAAACCATTTAGTTCGTTTTCAAAAACCAAGTTTAGTTAAGCTGCGGAAGCGTAAACCAAATTAAACCTTTTAGAAACCATGCGCAAAACAACGCGCCCAAAATTAATACCATGTAAAAATAAAGATAAAAGCATGATATGTAAATTAGGTGTATGCCCAAGACCCAATGCAATGAAACGTGCAGTGCTTCCTAATCGTGACACCGGAAGCTAACTACCTGCAAAAGCATGTAAATGGTGGGTCAACAAACAATGTTGGTGAGTTCACAAAGTAAAATAGGTGAGTAAGTAAAAGTGTAGGTTTCCCAAACCATGTAACCAAGTACAAGCACCGGTCTCCCAGACCACAGAACCACAAGTAAAAACGTCGGTCTCCCAGACCACAAGTAAACAGCTAATTCACATGCCAGGGGTAGCTAACCCACTCATGATACCTAATACCGGCGAATACCGAACTACTAATGAACAAGTTCCCATAACCGGGAGAAAAGTGCCTTGCGTCATTGCCCATCAACAATGACATATGTTTTAAGTTATTAGTTCACACCCATGCTCCCAGCACGATGTGAGGTTTGTTAGACCTAATAGCGCTATCAACTAGTAACCCGCTTGCCCAACCGGCAATTGATTCGGTATTTTGAAGGACTTAAATGATAGGGTTGGTTTAGTTCATCAAGGACATATAGCATGAATTAGTAAAAGTAGATTCACCCCATGAATCATGCACCCCGAAACCCGGGATGTGTAAAAGTAGTCCCAACCCGGACTAGAAACGTTACGTAAGTTGTCTCGACCCGAGACGCATGCTTTTGAGAAAAGAGTAGTGAAACTCACCTTAGGTTGCAAGCAAAAATATCCAAACTTCAACGTAATAGAGACTCGCTACCGACTCCCTATTATATGTGTCATTATGTGAGTACACGTGCATAACCAATATACCGCATAGTACGTTTATTCGATTCTTCTAAAAGTTCAAAACCGTGTAGTGACACCTAGTGACTCTACATGCACAAGTATGTCCTACGTATCCCGTTGGTGATCATGGTGACTATTATGAGTTTAACACATCAAACACATCCCATGCAAGTTTCCACACAAATATATGTCAATTGCATACCATAAACAACTTCAAATAGTCACATAAGGACTTCGTACACAATCTGCGTTTTTAGGACAGATTGTGCACTGTGAAAAACGCATCTTTTAACCCACTTAACGAATGAATTAAAATCCCAAATTTTTACTGAGTCTTCATGGGGATTCAGTTGTAAACCCCTATTTTTATTGTGTCCTAAAATCAAACACAAAAATTATAAAAATTCATACATCACAGCTGTGTCCAGAAAATTTCCACAACAGGTCAGTTTAGTAGAAAAATTCTCAAAAATTGTGTATTCATCCAAACGGGATGAATCCACTTGGAAAAGCCGAGTTTTTCCAATGTTGACATACTGTAAAAATTTCATAACTTAATTCTTTGTAAATCTCCAGTTATGACCATTTAAAGTTGACCCAATTTTCAGTTCCGAAAATCTGATATGACCTCTAATCAATTAAAATTCCAAAAACCATTCAACCGACGTCCAAATCTGATAGTTTTCCCCATTATGAAAAGCTAAGACTATGTACATCACAATCAGGCAAATAAATCATCAAAACTATCAATTTATCAACCCATTACAGCCCCTACAAAACGTCCAAACGAATCTGCCAGAATTTAAAACTTGCAGCCCAAGTTATCCACAAACCCTAATCATGCTCAACAATCTCTAACACATGCATAATCCATACTCTCATGATCAAACACATATATTATTATGCAAAAACCCTAATCATGGCAACTAACAACAATCATCATCATTAAATCATCAAAAACATTCAAGAACTCATACATATATATATGCGATTGTGTGTATGTGGTTTTTAGAGTTTTTAAAGTTTTTCAATTATCATAATCTATCAAAGAACATATAAACGCATACCTTGTAGTGCTAAAACTCCCTAGAGCCTTAAGATTAAACCCGAACTAGCTTGATTAAGTGAAAGATTGATTGGTTGTTTGGAAAATTGAGAGGGGTGAGGGGGAGGGGATCCACGGCGCAAGTAGGGTAATGGGGTTAGGGTTTTTTTTTTTAAACTATAATTATAGGATAAGTTTGCTTGTTCCCCAAGTAGTTGGGTATTAGGGCCCCTCTTGCACAATATCTTGACCCGTTAAGCCTATACTAGCCCAATACCGGACCCGATAATATTAATCCCTCTAAATTGTATAAAAACCATTGTTTTTATTATTACATGAGATATTAACCATCAAGTGTACGTAATTTGCATGGTTTACATATTAATCGTCAGTCAAGTGACAATTCACATAATTCACATAATTCATATAAGCAGGCACTTCACATCCATCATGATTTAATTGCACATATTATAGTTATACATGCCACATAATTCCCCAACGTTCGGGATACAGGACTCATGTGTGTGTTAAACAATGCTTTTCCGATTTAACACATATGTTAATATCATCTAACATGTGTTAGGCCTACTTAACTAACTCTGGTTAAGTATCTAACCATGCACAACACGTAAGTTAACTAAAGTATATCATGTAAGTTAACTAGAGCTCAGTAAAAGTATTAACCTGAAAATGCGGGGTGTCACATAAGGAGTATCTTTGTCATCAGAACTCTGGATATTGGTACTCAATATGATACTTCATATCATCATTCTCAAAGATCTCGGGGAATCTTCTAGTCAACTCTATTGTCCAGTACTTCCTTTTCAACATTTTCTTATACAATC
This sequence comes from Ambrosia artemisiifolia, assembly GCA_032199755.1. Classification (NCBI taxonomy): domain Eukaryota; kingdom Viridiplantae; phylum Streptophyta; class Magnoliopsida; order Asterales; family Asteraceae; genus Ambrosia; species Ambrosia artemisiifolia. The sequence goes on from CM063520.1 coordinate 17,506,127, forward strand.
TCTTATCCTCTTCAAACAATTCACGTATTTTCTCAGTCCAGAATATGTGTCTGTCATCTTTAGTTGTACCCCTTGACTTCTTTGAACTCGAAGCTCCTTTGTCTTTTTTTTTTCATCCTATCTCTTTTCAAACTTAAACTGATCAGGATCTTCATCATCATCTGAATCCTTATCACTGGTTTGCTTGTCATGGTTTGCATTACCATCAGTGGCCTTGGGATTCACATCTTCTTTCTCAGAATTCCATTGCACATCCTCCTTAGTCTCTTCAGAGTCTTCATCAACTAGTAAAGTCTTTGTCTTCGCCATTGCTTTACTTTTGATCAACTTCTTTGACTTTGATTCAACGATCTTCTCTTTTCCCTTTCCCCTCAACTTAGCACCAACATCTTTTACTTGTCTTTTCCTCTTTGCACGTTTGTCCACCGGTACTAATGGATAATCTGAATTTGAATTATTGTCCGGATGTCTAACATCATTCATTTCTGGATCTGTGTAAGCCACTGTGCTGAGGTGTCCAACAATCTTCTATTTGGTGGCTTTTCCTCTTCTGTTTTGCCTTTGTTCGTCTTCATTCTATTCAAAGTAGTCTGATTCATGTGTTCCTGATTTACAATTTGCACTAGATCGTTCCTCAAGTCTGGATACTTTGTAACAAAGATCATTTGTAAGAATCGTGGATACATAAGAAACTTGTCCGTCTTCAAACCTTCACAAACTTCCCTCATATGGCTAAACAACATTCCCGAAACATTAGAATCATTGTTTATTATCGAAGCAACAACAAGTGAACTGAGTGAATCTCTTAGCACATCGAATCCACCTCTGACTGGTCCGAATACATGTAGAATCACATGCAATAAATACTTGAACAGTGCTGACGAATTCGCTTTGTGAAGTTGACAAACTATAATATGTCCTTTATACTTCATTCTCAAGAAACACACCCTCTGAACAGGCCAAGACAAACTTATAGGATCAAAATCTTTATCTGTCAAATTCAACACGTCTCGGAAGTCTTGTTCGCCAACTAAGATCTCCTTGCCTTGTATTTTGCTGTGTATCACCGATTTGCCATCCCAGAATGTAAACATTGCGTTCTACCAAAATTCAACTTGATGATCTCTATAAATGGTGCAAGGTTGTGCAATTGCGTGCACAATCATCGATCTCCTAAGGAAATCGATCATCCCCTGAAATTCCGAGTATTTGTCATCAAGAGTTCCAACATACGCACAACAATTATGCTTCGTCTCGAATTTCAACTCTTTTGGGACCTCTTGTTCTTGTTTTTCTTGTTGTTCTACCATTTTAATCTGTAAAAACACAATAAAAACGAAAAAACGTCAATTCGGATATTAAATGCAAAAGTTAAAAAATTTACAAGTTCATTCGACCCAATCGTGGGTTCGAATGGGTTTAATTGATGTTGAATGAATATGAAATCAGTTCATTCAACCTGTTCAACTACTAATTTGACCTCTGAAGGTTCGAATGAACCTGTTCTTGAGTTTGAATTTGCAATTTTCTAATTAGGACCATGTTAACATCAAATTTTGATTTAATCACACTCTAATATGATCGATTAAGCATGATTGATTATCAATTTTAGCAATTAATCATTTATCATCAGTTTTCCCTAAAATATAGGTTTTATATAATTAACCTTACTTATGTTAATGATTAAGATACTAGATTTTTAGTTATTCTCCCCCTAGAACTGACGATGAATGATATTTTATGTTCAATAATCACAAACAATCCGTTTAAGTCCAATAAATCAATGGTTAGGGTTTAGGAACTCGAAACCCAAATTCTGACTTTGTTCGTGGATCAGTAGCTGCAAATCTTACATAAAAAATGATCACAATGATGTCAGAAACAAGATTCAAACTTCTAAAATCAAAATGCGAAAGGGTGACTTTAGAGAGAATTTTCGAAAATGAATAGTAGAATGGTCCGAATGAACCATATTGGCATATAGAAGGTCTATTGGTTCGACCCCTGGATGGGTTCGAATGAGATTAAATGAGGTTCGAATGGAAAAATTAAGAAAGTCTTATATCCATTCGACCTTAAATTTTCATTCGACGAAGAAAATTTCATTCGGCTAGGTTCGAAGCAACAACAAAATCTCCATTCGATCTCTCGGTAGGGTCGAATGAGAAGTATTGAAAACTGATTTTACCAAAATGTTCAATTCGATTCACGTTTTGTTACTTTCAAACTTTTAAACATTCAAATTTTCAAAATTTCACATTTTAAAGATACAAAACTCATATTGGCTCGCCAAACTTCAGAAAATAATCATCAACCAACATCGGCAATCGAAAATAAAACAGAAATGTAAAAAAATTTTATTTTCTGAAATTTATGCTAAAACACACAAAAAATCTTTTTGAGTTTTTGTAAATATGAAAGAAATGAAAACAGAAAGCAGTAACGTTTTGTGATTTTCCGGTAAGAGGATCATATCAGTTCGCGAAAAATCTAATCACACCACTGACCTTTAATATATTACCATTAAAGACAATGTGAAATTCAGCAATTGCTGATATTGTTATCCGAGCACATGCAGACCGTTATGCAATGCTTTAAAATGATACGTGTTAGGTGTATTAAAACTAACAAGCTTATGGTTCCCACACACATGACATACTCCCTTAACAAGGAATTTGCACAAAGCTTCTTTGTAACGCGTGATTATGCCATTGTTATTCGTTATTTACAAGATACGAGGCACAGAGGTGTACATGTCAGCAAATCAATGCTACAATAGAGAAAAGCACTCTTAACGTCCATCTGATACACCTTGAATTTCATATATGATGCATACGCAAGAAGCATTCGGATTGCTTCAATGCGTGCAACTAGTGCATAGAGCTTTGTTCTGTACAATCACTCCTGTATTATCTTTCTTGCACTTAAAAACCCATTTGGTGCCAATCTTCTTCCTGTCTGGTGGTAAATCTGTTAACGTCCAGACTCCTAACTTCTTGAATTGTTGTAACTCTTGCTGTGTCACACCCTCAAATTTCCACTGCGAGGTTTATACCGCGAGGCGCATGACAAACCAGGATCCATAGCCATAAGTATCATGAACAACTCTAAATGCCCAAACCATTTAGTTCGTTATTGAAAAACCAAATTTAATAGTTAAATAGATCATTAACTAATAGCGGAAGCGAAATAAAAAGCAGTTAAGTAATGGTATGCGCAAAACATCGCGCCCAAAACCATACTTAAATAAGTAATTGTTCAAAAATAGTTTATGTGTTCATATCCCCATGACACTATATGATGCATGTCCTACGCGTGCTCCTTTCTAGCGACCTGCGAAAACATACTAAGTGTATCAACATAAAGCTGGTGAGTTCACAGTACGAGTAACAGTTGTAATTTCATCAATTGTATTAAAAACATCAGTTTTAAGCTTTCCAGGGGTAGCTAACCCGCTCAATGTAACTAAACAGTGATTATTGGGAAACATACAGATGTTATAGTGCCTCAACACCAGTGTCTATCAACACCAGTAAGAAAAAGTGGTCAGACGTTCATGCCCGTGACCCAAGCACCTCAGGCATGAGGTTGCTGCACAACCTAATAGCGCTACTAACTACTACCCCGTTCGCCTCCAGCGATTAACCCAATAAAATAGTAAGGACTTTCAAGATAGAGTGTTTAGTTCACAAGGGACAGTTAAAGTACAAAATTGATAAAAGTGTGATCCACGTAAGGGATCGAAAACCCGACCCACACAAGGAGTCATAGCATCCCAAAACATGGAATGGAAAAGTAGTCCCAACGGCACTAGAAAAGTTTTATTTAACTTTGTCTCAACCAGAGACACATGCTTTCGCGAAAAGTAGTGAAACTCACCTTAGGTTGTGTGCTAAAAATAAACCGCAAAGATAGTAAACGTGGAAGACTACTCGCCTACCGATAACCTATCAAATACAAGGTTGCAAGTGTTTGAGTGTGCTTGACACGAAGACTTAAGTGACATCTCATGCAATTGTACTTGACACAGATAAACCATGCAAAACCCATCAATCGTTGGTGATTAGTAAATGATGCAACATGTTAAGACTTTTAACACAACTAGTTCTCATCACACATTACATATAATCAACCTATGATATCATCTACATCATATAGCTAACAGGTGCACATATTCACATATGGGATTTCACAACTTATGACTCAATAACACAATCAAATCATCACATAATCAATATCCTTCAAACCTGCATTTTCTGGACAGATTTTAGGTTACGAAATCCAATTTTTATAAAATATCAAATCAACTCCTCAAGTCGCCAAAATTTTACAAAGAAGTCCCATAAGTTTATACGTGACTCTCCTATTTTTATTTCTTTGCAAAAACACATCAAGATTTTATGAAAATTAATTTAGTCCAGCCACCTCAGAAAAAGAGTGCTGTTGACAGCAGCTTACATAAAAATTCATTAAAAATCTTAGTCTCATCCAAACGAGATGAATCCAATTGGAAAAGCTTGAATATTCAGAGACTCAACTTTTGTCCAAATTTCATGATCAACGGATTAGTAAAACTCATGTTACAGCCCTTTAAAGTTGGTCCATTTTTCACATCCGAAAATCTAATCATACCTTTAAACTTATAAAATCATGAATACATATCAAACAAGTCCAAAACGCATGATTTTGGACTTTTTGAAAAGCTAACATCATAAATTATGTTTTAGTATCAGAAAACAATCAGATTACACATGTTAATCACCCTATAACAGCCATACAAGTTGTTACAAATAATCTGCCAGAAATCAGAATTTTAACAACATGACTCTTATAAACCCTAATCATTCTCAATAACCCATAATCATGCAATAACCTCATATTAACACAATAAACTCCATATTATCACGTTTAACCTCTGATTTTTATGTACCATATGCTCTAGATATGATTTTTATCAACAATACTCATTAACATACATAACAAACATCCTACATATCCTACACATGTTGATTTGCGATTTTAACATGAGTATTTCTTAGGGTTTCTACAACTTTTCCAGCCTTAAAAGAATTAATAGCCATTTTCATCCCTGTGATTTGGTCCAGTTTGCCACTCCAGTACAAAAGTTTTTTTTTTTTTTTTTGCAATTCCTTACCTGTGGTTTGGATTTTTTTGCCAAATTCGTCCTTTTGACTAACTCAGTTAAAAATTCTCGTTAATGTCAGGGGTAGGGTTGTCTTTTTACATCTCAGGGACGAATTTGGCATTTAAAATTCAGTTAACCTTGAGGGACTGAATTTGCCAAATGATGAAAGTTTAAAAATTTTGATTTCCCTCTCCTGCTTCCCACGTTTTTTTTCCGTTCACTTATTCCGGCCAAATTCCGGTCAATCTCCGGCGAGACCATAAAATTGATTTTAAATGTTTTATTTTGACTTTTAATCGCGCCCATACGTCTCTCCACCTGTTCCTATCCATTATGTGTCTTAATCGTGCATTTAAACAGTTGTAACCGTGTATTTAATCGAGTTTTATGAATGTAACCAACCGGAAGGTTTAAAACGACTCAAAACACGTCTTTTAAATATCCATTATATAAACTGAATACACCATTTGTTTTCTGCACCTCTAATCGCTCTAAACCCACAAGAAAACGCATCAATAATCGTCCCAATTACCTGCAAATCGAAGCTTTTCTGTTCGAACAAAGAAACTCCATTATCGAGTCATTAAGTGATTGTAAGTATAAGTTTTTCATGCCGTTTTACTCTTCATTGATTCCTTTAGAAAAGCCCCTTATTTTCTTCACTGATCTATTTCATTATTTGATTATTAGAATTAGGGCTAGGGTTAGGGTTAGGGTTTTAAGTATGAAATGGGGAAGAAGATGACACTTAGTATATTGTTTAAAACAATATTTGTTTCAGATAATAAGCAACTTGGTGGCTTGGTCCAATGGTTATGTGTGTTTCTAGCTACAGCAGGTACTCGGGTTCGAGTCCCTTTAGCACCAGTTTTGAGTTCTTTTTTTTAGAAAACATAATTGTAAAATAAAAATAAATATGTTTAAATGCCAAATTCGTCCCTGAGGTGTAAAAAGACAACACTACCCCTGACACTAACGACATTTTTTAACTGAGTTAGTCAAAAGGACGAATTTGGCAAAAAAATCCAAACCACAGGTATGGAATTGCAAAAAAAAAACTTTTGTACTGGAGTGGCAAACTGGACCAAACCACAGGGACGAAAATGGCTATTTACTCGCCTTAAAATTCATCATACAACACATAAAATATATACCTGGAACGGCTAAAGTCCTTAAAACTCCAAGATAGCACCCGAATCACTTGAACTTGTGAGAAATTGGGGAAAGATTGAAAGCGAAGAAGAGGATACACCCCCTTGAAGTCCACGGCGCTAATGTGGGATATAGGGTTTGTGTTTTCTTTTTTTTATAAGTATAATACACTAGGGTTTAGTTATGGGCCAAGGTCTCGGGCTCTAGTGATTTTTATCTCATAAGTGAGCCCGTTAGCCCTATCTAACTCTTGCGATTAATCCCGACAATAATAATCATGCTAACTCAAATGAAAATACTGTTTTATCAATTCATATTATGTTCATCATAAGTGCACATATCTCATAAGGTTTACGTACAAGTTAACTAATACGCAGTAGTTCACATAAGCATGCAATTCACATACACGTGTTACTTCACATTCATCAACACTCAATAGTTCATATAATCATGCATGCTTAGCAAGTCACCAACGTTCAGGATACGGGATACGTGTGTGTGTCAAGACAATGGTTTTCCTAATTATAACGTACGTTAATGTCACTTAACACATGTTATTGTTACATAACATTCTCAAAGACCCGTTCAACTAACTCTAGCTAAGTGTTTAACCACGTATGATCATGGAAGTTAATTAGAGTTCAGTAAAAGTGTTAACCTGAAAATGCAGGGTGTCACATCATCCCCAAGTTGAAAAGAATTTCGTCCCGAAATTCAGCAAGTAAACAGTAAAGTTGGTGTGCTTGGTTACCGGATGTCACATGCTGCATCGCATCCACCCATGATTAGTCTTGTAAAGCGTCCTTGTAAGTCCGAGGCTCAACCTGCGAAACATAACAAGCAAGAGACCAATCATTTTAATCACCTGATCTTTGAATTTTAGTATACAGGGCAAGGGCTCCAATATTCTCATTCGATGATGCACGCCTCAATTGTCCTAGTGTGAAGCGTCATCACAATGTTTCCAGGATCACTAATAACTTGTTCCAACGGATGAACCCTATGAATCAAAGATTCCGGATGCTTAGGAACAATAATCACCGCTTGAACATTCACATTCTCTGCCGTATCCAGATCATTACCCGTATTCGATTAACAAGGAATATCTAGATTTGGGTTCACTGAAGGTGATACTGTAGTATTATCCAAGACAGCTTCAATGGTAACTTCTTCATCGTCTTCTGACTCAGAAGAATCAAACGTTGTAGAAGCTTCCTGATAAATCTCTTCCTCTACTACAGGAGCATTGGCATCATTAAAAGCTGCAGGAGGAGTTACGGTGATCAGACGCATTAACGATGAAGTCACTGCATTCTCACACTCGTAATATAATCGTAAAACAGCCTCTTCAACCAAGCTTTCTAGATTGAATGACTCAAATAATTCTTTGTAGTCAAACATCCAATCGGGCCCATTTCCAAGAGCATTCTGAATGGAGCGTTAAACATCCACATTAGTCCACTTTTCAACTTGTCGAGTTATTTTATTAAACACGCGTTTAAGTGGTGTCGCGTATCCAACAAAATAACCATCTTTAGCCTTTGCTCCAAACTTCTCAGTAGGATTCAGCATCGTACATGGTGCCTCGAATGGCTCTAGAAACTCTAAATTCGGCTTGCATCTGTTAAGTATCTCATAAGAAGTCCTTCCAAACTTCTTCACTGTCAACACACGATTCAGAGTATAAAAAGCTGCATGAATAGCCTCGTTGCAGAAAATAACCGGAAGATTAGAATCAGCAAACATTGTCCTTTTCGCTTCAATTAGAGTCCTGCTATTTCGTTCTGCAACACCGTTCCATTGTGGATTATAAGGTGCACTGTACTCGTGATGAATTCCCTTCTCTTCACACAATGCCCATCAGTGAATTCTTGAACTCCGTCCTGTTGTAACTCCTAATTCGCTTTATCTTCAAACCATATATATTCTCCAACCGGGCAAACAGAACCTTCAAATTGTTGAACGTTTCAATCTTATGTTGCATGCACATCACCCACAAAAATCTAGAATAGTCATCAGTAACCATAAGACATTAAAGATCTCCATTAATACTCTTACGCTTCACAGGTCCAAAAAGATCCATGTGTAAACGTTCAAGTGGAATGTTAACAAAATTCACTTTCTTGGGTTTGTGGGAATGTTTGTGTTGTTTTCCTTTCTTGCAACTAACACATTTATCATTCAGATGAAAATGCTTAACATTCACGCCCTCTACTAACCCATTATTTACCAAGTTATTCATCTTCCTTAGGTAAATATGCCACATCTGTCTATGCCACATAATAGATTCCTTTCCAGTAGCCTTAGACAGAAAACAAGTCACTTGCCCTTGAGTATTGGTAGCTTTGCTCATGTCAAGAATGTACAAGTTGTTCACTCTCGGAGCCTTAAGCATGATCCACTCCTTAGGTATCATAAATCCAGGTTTCAGGATGTAGCAAGACTAATCATTAAAGTGTACGGTAAACTTTTTGTCACATATCTGAGAAACGCTTAACAGATTATAATCAATTTTTCTCACATACGAAATCTTCTCAAAACTCACAACTCCATTACTCACACTCCCCTCTATTGTAATATAACCACCCTTATTTCCTGCAAATGCCACATAACCTCCATTTATATTCTTTATGTCAAACAGGAGCGTCATATCTCTAGTCATGTGCCCTGAAGCTCCACTATCAACAATCCAGGGACTGCTAACAGGACCAGCTAGAACTCCCTACACCATTGACAAAAATGGTTAGTTTTTACGAGTGACCCAAGCCTTTGTGGTCTTGGGTCTTTGAGTATTAGTTGTAGAGACATTCAAAGAATCATTCTTCTCAGACACATTTTTCTTCTCAACAATCGGTTTCTCTAAAAATTTTGCTTTAGGAACCTCTTGTACCGAATTTGAAGTTGAGCTTGAGGCACCTGAAGAACCTTTAGGTGTCCAAGAATGTTTAGATCGTTTCAAGATTCTGACTTGTGTTTGAAATTTTGGTTTAACATCATCAGATTTCTTTGAAACAGTCTTTGGTGGAATATTCCTAGATACCTTGACAGACGGAGGTCCAGCTATTGATTTGATAGATGGTTTTAGGATAAACCTTTTGTCTATCATTAGCCGAGTTCACCATAGGCCTCTTCATTCTCTTTTACATAACAATCCGGTTTCAATTCTCATAAACAACCGGTTGGTTTCCTTTTTGATAAAAATTTGGTTTGTTATAAAACTGTTTTTGAGGATAAAATGGTCTTTGAGGATAACCAACATTCGGATTTCTATGGTTATGCCTATTCTCAACTTCTTGCCTTTTTCGTCTTACATATGGACAGTGAGCAAGTAAATTCCCTCTCTCTACACTTAAAACAGGCACTGTACTCCTCAAATGAGTAATTGTCATGATAGTTAGCAAATGAGTTGACCGGGTATTGATCATTAGTACACTTTCATCTTAAACTCTTAGGAGCGGGCTCCATTGAGTAAGTCGGTTCAAAAAATCCATTAACTTTGTCCTTTGGTTTGACAAATACGGTAACATGAACCTTTTATGGTTATGAATTATCACCATATAGTCGCTTAATCAATTCAGGTGGCATGTCTTTGGTCCTTTCAGATTTTGGAAACCAAATTGTACTTTCTTGCCAGATTTTATCATTTTTAGAATAATTTGCGAACTGTATAGGATATTGTTCATCAAAAATTATTTTATCGGATCCTTCCATCCGGTAAAATACTTTCACAGGTTTGTCACTCAACTCACTTTTCTCACATTTCTTAACTGATTGATTCTGATTCTTTTCAACTTTTGGAGGATGTTGAACCATAGGTTTTGAATAACCCTCATCGGTTCGAATGTGAACCATAGGATTTGAATAACCCTCATTGGTTCGATTGGTTCTGATTCTTTTCAACTTTTGGAGGATGTTGAACCATAGGTTTGTCACTCAACTAACTTTTCTCACATTTCTTAACTGATTGATTCTGATTCTTTTCAACTTTTGGAGGATGTTGAACCATAGGTTTTGCCATTTCGAATTTTGTTTCTTCAATTTCATTTATGTAGTTATTAATGGCAATTTGTTTATTTGAAAGTGTTTTTTTGTTAGTTCTGAAACATCTTTCTTATAGTTATCTAGTGTGTGATTTAAAGCTCTCTCACTTTTTTCTATAAGACTCAATTGCGGATTTAGCACTTTCAAGTTCGTACTTTAAGTGCTTAACCCCACTTTCAAGTCAATCACATTTACCAGAATGTTTATCACTAGAAGAAGAGTTAGAACTTACCGGTATTGGAGCATCTGTCATGGCCATCAAAGCGAAATGAGCTTCCTTTCCTGTGAAGAACTTGGAGTAATCAACTTTAGTAAAAGCGTCATCCACCATGCAAGACTTTAGTAAAAGCGTCATTCACCATTCAGAATCACAATCGCTCTTTATGTCAAAACAGACAAATTCTTGATCTTCAGAGATATCAGCAACTGAATCAACAATCATCTCTGAAACTGCTTCCTCAATAACCGGCTCCTCAACCTTCTCAGGAACAACCTCTTCAATTAACTCTTCAATCACCACCTTCTTTTCCAAGTCTTCAACTATCACCGACTCCTCACTTACCACTTCTTGTGCTAAACATGCGACATTCCCAGTGACTTCTTCAACACCCATCTGCATGTTGTTCCAATCAAACCCTTCATCTTGTTGGATCACCAATGCTTGATTCTCATTTTGCTATCGAGTGTTTGGTGTACTCATGGGTAAAAGTGTTCTATCACGGTTTAGTGTTGTTTGAGTTTAGTTAGATGTAGATGTTTGTCTTTGGTTGGTATTTTGGGAGGTGTTTTGTCGGTTTTGGTAATTGTTTTGATTTTGATAGTAGTTGTTTTGATTTTGAAAAGTAACATGGTTTTGTGCTTGACGGCTTTGGTAGTTTGAATTTAATGGATTGTGGTTTCCTTGTTGTTTAGGTTGGGTATACTCTCGAGCAAAATATCCTTTGGTTCCTTAGTTATAGCCCGTAACTTTCGCCTTGTTGAAACCATAAGTAGTGTTTGGCGAAGTTGCAAGATCAGTTCTACCTATTTTCTCATTAAACTTTGTCACCCTTCTCATAACACTCGCAAATGCCCATTGAATGTCAATCAACTCCATCTCTTCCTTGTCAATTTGGGCATAATCCTCATTTGTCAGATTATTGTTTCCAATCTGACTAGCAACAAGTCCATTGTATGAAGCAACCATTGCTGAAACCAAAGCAATACGTTGTTGGGCTACTTCAACTGTCACATTGTTCATGTTAGAAGTTTCTAACACGATCGGACTTGAGCTTGATGAAGCTTGACTAACAACCGGTGTAGTTTGTTGAGTCATATTAACCGGTGTAGTTCCATAATAACTCGAAGCTTGCAATGGAGGTTGAGTTGGTGTGTAAGATGGTCCAGATGACACACCATAGTAACTTGCTGCACTAGTTGGTTTAACACTTAATACAAATGCGGTTTGTGGGGAAAAACTCACACCTCCACTCGGAATAGAAGAAGATGAAGAAGTAGCATAATAAAGTTCCGGATTCTGTTGAATCTGAGATCTTTTCTCCTTTCGTCTTGCTTCCATCTCTTTATTCTCTAGCTTCTAAATAAACTCATTAATTGACCAATATTGATAAGCATCTTTCTCTTTCAATACTTCAACATGTTGATTCCAATATGGAGGAAAAGCATTAGTAAATTTCACTACAACCTCCGTAATCAGATAAGCAACCTCATAGTTCAACAATTCAGATAACAAATGAAAGAATCTTGGAGTAAGTTCCTTCAAAGTCTGATTCCCAATATAACTGAAATTTTCAAACTCTTTCTTTAATTCTTCAATTTTCAATCTTCTAGTATTCTCATTTCCATCATGTCTACTTTTCAACACATCCCAGAGTTGTTTTGAAGTAGAACACGGTCCAAACTGATGAAACAAATCAGTAGTCAATGCTTGAGATAACTGTGAATAAGCTTTCTTCTCAGCAGCATATTTCTTTTTCTCATCATCCTTTAGGTCCTTAAGTGCATCTCCACAATAATGTGGAATTTGCTGTGGAGGAGGTCTAACAGCGGGTTGTGATGAACTTGAAACGCTCCAGTAATTCGGTATTTGTTGTGGTTGTGTGTTCCTTCTCTCAGTTGTAACTACCCACGGGTTCATAGGTGTTTGTTGTGGCTATTGGTGAGTCATAACAGGTCTCGGTGTCATAGGTAAACCCCAAATTTTGTCCATGATGAATAAAATCCAACACTTAGAAAAGTTTTGAAAAATGAAATCTTGGTTCGAACCTTACGTGGGTTCGAATGAAGACACTATGACTGATTTGACCTCTTAACACAAACTCAAATGAAAACTAACAAACAAGAAACTTGGTTTCACCTATGAAAACTCTTGATCGACCTCTCGACTGGTACGAATGAACAAATGACACTCAAATGAACAACAAAACTGCTTGATTTGACCTCAAATCACTTGATTCAACCCCAAGAAGATTTGATTCCAACCTAACTTGACTCTTTCGACCTAAACTCAACTTGGTTCGACCCGACCCATTTCAAAAATCAATTTTCCCTCAAAAATCAACGATTATGATCTGAATTTTCAAAAGTTGTTGGATTTTGATGAAAATTAGTAGGTTTTTAATCGGATTGATAGGAGATCTGGTTTTGTGAAAGAATTTTTTATTTTAACCGTAACAACTAGTCCGAATTAATCAAAAACCATGTTCTTTCAAAGTTCATGCAAAACAACAAAAATTTAGGTGTTTTTGAAGAAAAATCTGACTGATTTGTATCAATTTGCAGTTGTGTGATTGAGCAATGGCTCTGATACCACTTTCTAGGATCGGTTTTTGACAAAACAATACAAAGATCACACAAGTATGAGCAAACCAGGTGCGGAAACCCTAATTCGCATGCAAGATGATATCAATCAAGATTAGAACACAATAATATCCATATCAATCCAACTTTTCATTAATATAAAAGATATAATCATTATAAAGACTAATAGTAATGAAAACAACCTTTCTAGGAGCTTTCTAGACTCTCCTAGAAACACACCTAGCAAAATGACCAAAAGTTATGCAAAACACAACTTAAACATATATATATAGGTTGTCCATTCGACCCCTTCTGGGTTCGAATGGATTCGTTCGACCCACGAGGGTTCGAATCAACTAAACAATAAACTTTACTTTTCTATTCAACTAGACCAAAACTCCATTCGACCTTTCTTGTGTTCATTCGAATCCCCGAATGGTTCGAATGGGCTTCCAAAACATAAACAACTTCAAAACTTCGACAACTTATTATGAAATCCGAAAGCGATAGCCACAATGTGTATAAATATAAAAGAGATGTGTTTTGCAACCCATCAGTAGATGACATATTGATAATTGGTAATAACTTCCCTATTCTTAATGATGTAAAGTCATGGATTTGGAAATGTTTCTCAATGAAGGATCATAAAGTGGCAGCTTATATACTTGGAATCAAGATCTACATGGATAGATCTAAGAGACTGATTGGTCTTAGTCAAAGTACATACATTGACAAGGTTCTTCAACGTTTTCGTAGGAATGATTCCAAGAAAGGGTCGATACCTATGTTACATGGAATAATACTAAATAGGGAACAGTGCCCTAAAACATTTGCAACAAAGAAGGAAATGGAAGGAGTTCCATATGCATCTGCTATTGGTTCCATAATGTACGCAATGTTGTGTACTTGATCAGATGTGTCATTTGCTATGAGCATGACAAGTAGGTATCAACGGAACCCTGGTAAAGACCATTGGATAGCGGTAAAGAATATTCACAAATACTTGAGAAGGACCATGGAAACGTTCCTGGTATATGGAGGAGTTGATGAGGAGCTAACAAGAAAGTGTTATACTGATGCGGGGTTCCAAACTGGTCGAGATGATTCTCAATCACAAACGGGATTTGTTTACATGTTGAATGGTGGTGCAATCACTTGGAAGAGTTCAAAGAGGTATGTTGTTGGTCAGTCCACCACCGAGTCAGAGTATATTGCAACATGCGATGGTACAAAGGAAGCTGCATGGATGAAGAAGTTCATTATAGATCTTGACGTGGTGCCTACCATACGGAAACCCACAGAGATCCTTTGTGACAATACTGGTACCATAGCTCAGGCAGAAGAACCTAGGTCACATTACAAAGTTAAGGACATATCAGGAAACTCCATTATATTAGAGGGATATTGGAACGATGCGACATCTTGTTGAACAAAGTTCATACGGAATCAAACTTAGCAAACTGTATGTCCCTATCCTTGAGATCTTCACAAGGAACAACACAAACTAAACACGAACATAAGACGCAAAATATCTTGCACCCGTGGATATCACACAACTAACGAAGGATTACTTTTTAACGTTTAATCTTATTGATTGAATCATAGATAACCAATACAATAAGACCTAACTTGAATCGTGTAAACTAGCTAGCCTATCAAGCGTATAACCGATTGTATAGTGTAATCAGTTCTCTTTCTCTCTCTCGAACCCACATACTCGCGCAAACCACAATGATCTCCAACCTCCAAAATCCTTGTCTCATTTGTTTATATATGTGACATCAACAAGGGATTTGGGCAGGACTTCTATTGTGGTTTTACAATAACTAGCTTATTACATATTCATGAACTAACTAAGACAAGTTCTTCTAATAACATGGACAATAAATAATGTTCTGTCAATAATCTTGAGCGTTTGTTTAACTGTTTGAGCTTATGTCACAAACATGCACCAACAAACTCCCCCTTGACATATGCTCTTTAAGATTATTTTCAAAACTCAAAGTATCATCAATTGTCTTCCATTGAAGTCTTCAATCATCAATAGTCTGATCTTGAGATAGTCTAGCAAAGTAATTTAGAAGAACTTGGCAGATCACCTATCTTCTTACCTTCAAACTTTTGAACTTGAATCTTCAATAGCTCTCTTGTGTTTAGCATCTCTTGAGAATTAAGTTAACTCCCCCTGAGAATAAGCTTGCATTGTAAAAACTTTTAAAGTCTTTTACCCCCCCTGAAACACAGAATATTTCTTTGTATATATTTCTACCCCTAAGCTGCTAAGTCTTCTAATATCTTTAACCGTTGTTGTAGATCTTCAGTGTTTTGTCATCTTCTAAAACCCATCATTATCATCAATATAATATACGTGTTACACTCAACCAATTTGTATGTAAACCATCATAACAAATATAAACTTACAGTATGGAAAATTGTTTTGAGGTTAAAAATTTTGAGCTTTCGAAAAGTATGTTGTTTTGCAAAATTTTCCAAATGTTTTAGAAAAACAACTTTAAAATTTTCTAAACAGTCAGATCCACCTCAAAACAACCGTTTCTCATACGTTAAATCCTGAAGCAAAATAAAAATCATTTTGGACTTTTGAATTTTTTTTCACAAGTAAAATAAATGAACGTAAAGACAAATAAAGAAACTAGTTGCAAACATAAAAATCACTCTATTGTGTTTTAAGCAAACACTGGTTAAAAGGATCATATCAGCTACATTGAAATGTCACACTGAGTTAATGTTCATAATAACTTCCTAATGTGAAAGATTGCATTCCAAGATGATTACTAGTATTGTTTAACTACATAAACAATAGAACACTCAATAATTCCAAATCCATATAAGCATTTAAGTGTGTTAAACCAAATCATCTATGTTACCCACGGCATGACATACCCCCGTGATCAAGTCATGCACAAAGGTTCATCGTATCAGGTGAGTAAATTGCCATTATCCATTTTGTTTACAAGGTACAAGATACAAAGGGGAACATGGCTACATATATCTGGATGCAACAAAGTAACCAAACATCTACTTAACCAGTGTTAGGACAAATACCATTTATTCGGTACGAATTTTCAGCTTTAGGCATTTTGGATGTTTTGCCTTTTAGCCTTTGTAGCTTTTGGCATTTATCGTATGCTCTTTTCAGACGTTATGACAAAGTCTAGGTCATCATGTTTCTGGATGTAGCAAGAGACCAGTCAAATCATCCCAGGATAAATTTAACAATTTAAAAACAAGAAACCTCATAATTTTGTGAGAAGCCATCAACGCAAGATTTAAGATTGTAAAATCATATGCCGATGACATGTATCCCATAGAATAAATAGTTGTTTTGATTGATATTTCAACTAACAGACCGGATTTGTGTGTCAATTGCCTACCAGTACATCATTTAAAGAGGATGCAGTCACACTTAGCTTTAAATTTTCTTCCTAATTTTATTAAGTGTAACAAAATAAAAAGTAATGTACTATCATTTCCAATTAGTTACCAACGTCACTATAGTTTTTTTACTACGCGAAACTAAACAGAAGCAAATAAAAACATAGAAACACTAACTAAAAACGTAAAAACTAAATGCTTCAGTACTTATGAGAAAATGAAGATTATTCAGGGTTTCTCATCCTGTTCAGGTGCACTAACAGTTCAAACCTAGCTCTATCGAAAGTTTTTGTGAACAAATTAGTTGGGTTATCTAAAGTATCGACCTTTTTTAGAGAAATCGTCTTTTTTCTCAAAACAGTCCCTTATAAAATGATGCCGTATGGCAATGTGTTTTGTTTTTGAAAAGTTTTTGGGATTTTCTGTGGTTGAAATGGTGGCTTGGTTATCAATAAGAATAGGAGTATGAGTGAAATTCAAACCGTAATCCGGTATGTTTTGTTGTATCCACAAAACCTGTGAACAACAGCTACCAGCAGCAACGTATTTTACTTCACGTGTAGAAACAGCCACCAAAGTCTACATTTTGCACTGCCAGGAAACGAATCTTCCTCCTAAAAATTGATAACCACCTATTGTAGGTTGCTGATTCTTGTTACATCCTCCGTATTTTGAATCTTTATACGCTACATAATCCATCTCGGCATCAGCTGGATACCAGATTCCCAATTTGTGTTTCCCCTTTAGATATCTAAGAATATATTTCACAGCGATCATATGTGACTCCTTTGGATTATCCTAAAACCTGGCACAAATACATACTACAAACATAATATAAGGTCTAGAAGTAGTTACATACATAAGCGAACCTATTAGGGCGCGATACTTAGTCTGATCAATGATTTTGTCGCTTTCAGCATCTAGATGAAGTCCATGATTCACTGGTAGAGGAGTAGCATAAGTAGAACAATCATTCAATTTGAAACGAGTCAAAATGTCACGTACATAGTTAGTCTAATGTATGAACATCCCATCTTCCTTCTGATCTACTTGTAAACCAAGAAAGAATTTCAGCTCCCCCATAGTGCTCATTTTGAATTTCTTCATCATGACCTTCTCGAATTCAATACGCATGTCCTTGTCAGGAGACCTAAAGATGATGTCATCAACGCATACCTAAATCAGTAAGAAATCTTCTCCATTTCACTTTATGAAAGTGTACTGTCTATTTTACCTCTCTTAAAGCCATTTTCTAATAGATGAGTTGATAGTGTCTCATACCATGCTCTAGTTGCCTAATGTAATCCATACAGTGCCTAATCAAGTTTGTTAACACGGTCTAGATAATCTAGATCAGTAAAACCTAGAGGTTGTGAGACATACACTAGCTCCAAGACTTTTCTCGTATAGAAAAGCGCTTTTGATGTCTAACTGATAAACTTTAAAGCCCTTGTAGGAAGCGAAGGCTAGAAAAAGTCGAATTGTTTCGAGCCTTACCACTAGTTATAACACTTCATTAAAATCATTCCCTTCTTGTTGGTTGAAATCTTTGACTACCAAGCAAGCCTTGTTTCCCACTACTATACCATTATCATCAGTTCTATTTCTGAACACCCATTTGGTATCGATTTCTTCAGCACCCTTGGGGAAATCGAGTAGCTCCTAAACTTTGAGCTTCCTGAATTGTGCCAGTTCCTCTTTCATAGCTTCCACCCATGCATTGTCACGAAGAGCTATTTGATGATTCTTCGGTTCAACTTGCGAGATGAAGCATTTTAGGCATTTGTTGATGATGCCCAAATCCTGAATACTGACATACAAACATGTCGAGTCAGAAATACTACTTCTTATCCTAACACCCGCATTAGGATCTCCTAGGATATTCTCCACTGGATGATCTTTATTTGTGCATGTCTAAGCAATAGCATCAATTGGTATCTCATCTTCCAAATTTGAACCTATCTCCCCCGAAGTGTCTACCATTCTGAATGGATTAACTAATTCTTCCTCTTTGGTTTCATTGACTATAGGAGACTTGTCCTTAGTATGGAGGTTCCTAATTCAGCATCTTTCTTTTCTTTATTTGCAGAGATTGGAATGACAAATCTTGGCAAGACATTGTCATCATCATCATCAGGCATTCTAATCAATTATTCATCTGCCTCATTAGGATCTGCATTAAAGCTATATGGAGCATTGAATAATTTAAAGATAGAATCATAGTCAAAGAGCCAGTTGGGATTAGTATCCTGTGCGTATCTTGGGGTGTGTAACTTGTTACGTCAACATTAAAAATGGCTTTTACACAACCACTTGTTTTATTCAAAACCCTTTTATTTGGTGCACCAGGCAAATAGCCAAGGGAAAGTCCTTCATCATCCACTTCACCGACTTCATAGAACGTTTTATTGTGATTCTTGATGGTCAACACCCTATTGAAAACATAACGCGCTGTATTCACAGCTTCTGCCCAAAATATGACAGGTAGCTTAGAATCAACGAGCATTGTCCTTACTGCGTCAATCAGTGTCATGTTCTTCCTTTCAGCAACACATCTTTGTTGTGGCTCATAGGGCGCACTGAACTGATGGTCTATCCTTTTTCTTATATAGAAAATTAAAAAGCAAAAATTTTTAAACTCCGAGACATTCTCAATTTTGATTCGTTTTATTGTGGTTCCAAAGACATTTTTCGCTTTGTTGAAGAAATTCATCAAGGTCTCCCTTGTTTCATCCTTCGAACCCTGGAAAAATACCCATGAAAAACATGAATAATCATCTGTGACCACAAGAAAATAATATTTTCCACCTAAACTCCTAACACTTACTGGACCGAATAAATCAAAATGTAATAAATCAAAATGAGAGTTAAGGGAATTCTTAGTCTTTGGTTTATGAGGCTTCATGTGTTGCTTGCCCTTTTTTGCGTGACAGACACATATCCTCAACGCCAAAGCTTTTCAATGGAGCACCCTACACTAGGCCATGCTTTGTAATGTAGTTCATCTTCCTGAAATGCAGGTGTGCCATCCTCCTCTGCCACAACATCGAAGAAGAATATGATGCTTTAGATAATAAACTTGTCAGCTCTTCCCTTGCATCATCTTGGACACTCATATCCATGATGTATGTATCGTTTCTTCTTGGAGCCTTCATTATTATCCATTCTTC
Source organism: Ambrosia artemisiifolia (assembly GCA_032199755.1). Taxonomy (NCBI): domain Eukaryota; kingdom Viridiplantae; phylum Streptophyta; class Magnoliopsida; order Asterales; family Asteraceae; genus Ambrosia; species Ambrosia artemisiifolia. Next base: position 17,525,831 of record CM063520.1, read on the forward strand.
AGAAATCTTTACTCCTATTTTCAACACTAATGCTTCGGACTTTGTAAAATGGACATAATGTCCTTTGTCGCAGATTTGAGAAACACTCATCAAGTTGTGCTTCAACTACTCCGCAAAATTAACATCGTCTAAAGTTATCTTGCCATTGGTGACCTTTCCTTTCCCAATTATACGACCACCCTTGGATCCCGCAATGTTTACATATCCGCCATCATAGTTAACAAATTATATTAACAACTTCAACTTCCATGTCATGTGCCTAGAGCAACCACTATCAACATACCACCATTTGATAATCCTCCTTAGCAACTCCTGCACTCACAAATAAAGGGAACTAGTTAAGGGGAACCCAAGCCATCAGAATCTTGGGTACACCATTTTCTACAAACGTAAACTCCTTCGAATAGCCATCCCACTATTTTGGTGTATTGGATTGTTGTGGACTAACAAATTATTGTTTTTCAAAATGGTTAGATTGGATAAATCGTCTCCAATTTGGAGACTATGAAAACCGTTGAGGATACCTCCCTAGATTGGAGTATCTATTAGAATTATTGTTTCTTGAAAACTGTTGACCATTCGAATATTGCCTATCCCTATGGTCATTGTAATTATGAAAACTTTAATAATTGCTTTGTAAAATTTCTATCACCATTTGCAGATTGGTGACGATTTCGCATGTGTGGTGGCTCGTACTTACCAGGACTTGGATTTTCTTGTCTAGAAGATGGAGCACCACATGTACCAGCATTCCCAGTATTTACCTGCCTAGGGATGAACTTTGGTTGATTTATTTGAAAATGAGCAGTATCAGTGTTGCTCGGTCTATTCCTATTACCACTTTGAGAATTTTCTAATTTTTTCTGCAAATTTTTCTTTTGCGAGTTACTCATCTTGTTCTTATCGTCTGACTTAACAAGCGACTTTTGTTTCCCACGATTTGAGTCTGTAGGTGCTCCTGTCTTTTTAAGTGGACAACAACTAGCCACATGTCCTTTTTTGTGACATTTGAAGCATGTTTTTTTCTCTATGGGATTTTTATGTGTCCCTTTCTAGTTGAAGCTGACTTAGAAAAACCATCCGTTTAACCATCAGATTTATCATTTGAAACTTTAGGATATTAGATCTCCGCAAAAACAAATTCAATGGAATCAGGGTTGACTTGTGAAATAGGGAAATCTGAGTCAGAATAAACTTTGTCAGATCCCTTGAAACCAGTAAAAATTTTTGATTTTATCATGTACATTCTTCTTTTTACCCCCAGACCCATCTGTTGTTTGAGTCACCACTTTGACCTATACAGTAGTCTTGAGGTCTTTTAGTTCAGAAACTACATCCTATTGAACCTTCTTACAAGCATTTTCAGATGCTTTCACAGTTTCTTTTGCATCTACTGGCTGTGGCCCATAGACAGCTTCAGATAGATCCTCTTCATTTGGTAAAAACGAGTAATTGGCATTAAAAGGAGGTGTTACATCATTATAACCTAAGCCTGTATTTTCATGCTTTTTAGATGTTTTAGTTATGGAAGTCATAATTTGATACTACATGTATTTTGTACTTCTAATTTATCTAGTTTCTTACGCAGCTCAGTTATGGTTTTTTGTTTCTCTAGGATTTCTAGCTGTATTTTAACTATGGTTTCGTCTTTTTCAACTAGACCCTTGTACTGGAACTCACAATCGCCAGTTTTCACATAGAGTAATCTTTTAACTGCCTTAAGATCCTTCTAAGTACTATCTAACTTTTTCTTAAGGCTAGATTCTCTATGTGTGTTACCGAAGTTTAACTCTTTTTGCTCTTCTAAAAGCACAGTGAGTTTCTTATTTTGGCTAAGTTGTTTACCATGTTCCTTATTTATGAATTCATGTTCCTCAACAAAATCAAAACATTTCTTATAAGCATTAACTACTTGAGATAAAGGAATGTGTACCTTTTGGCATTAGAGTCTAGTTCATTTATAAATGCAATAAACTATGCAGTTGTCATACCTTGAGTAGCAGTTGTCAGATCCAAAATCTCTTTGGTTGAGTTATTCTCTTTGATGATTTCCTCAATTTTCTCTTCAGATTCTTTAGTAGCAGCTACATTAGACCTTATTGCACTTCCATCAACTTCTGCTTTGATTGATTCAACTTCAGTCAAAAAATTTTCAGACTTTACCGTATCAGACAAGGTTTCACTTTCAGAATCAGATGAGTCTGATTTCACATTCTCTTCAGATATTTCAGCCATTAGAGCTTGATCACCATCAATTATCGAAGTTCAGTCGTATCTACCATCAGTTTTGGCAAGCATGAGTGCCCTAGAACTTGAAGGTGGTGCAACAGAAAAACTATGTTGCATGGTGTTAAGAGTTATTGGTTGACGTTTGTCTTGAACATTCTCTGGCGAAGTGGTTAAAGGTATGGCATTTGTAACACTTCACCTAACTTTTGTCAAACCTAGTTCTTCCACCTACGAGCTTCCTTCCAATCTTTTCCATAAATCTCTTTGCCTTGCATGACAAATGGCCAAGTTCCATTGCAAATCCATCTCACCTAAATCAACTGGGTCAATTTGGTCATAGTCTTCATCAAATACGACTAGATCATTATTCTTCCCTTGAATGTGGTTCTCGTAATAAGCAATGGAGGAAGATAGCACTACTAGTTGTTGTTCAGCTGACTTTACACTCATCGGCATTAACTTTCCAGCTCCATAAGACGATCCACCTGTACTCTTTCCATTTCCACTAGATGGGATATCCTTGACCTTTGTCGTTTCACCTAAGATTAACACAAAACAACACTCACCGTCAGAATCAAGAAAAAGATTTCCCAATATTTCACCTGAGAAGAACGCTATGACACCACTGTTGTTGCTACTTCATGAGGTCTTTGCTGCAAGTTTTCCATGATATATCCCTGGATCCTATACCTGTCCAGAACCTGCTTCCCGTCTCATCATATTGAAGTTATATGCCCTCAGCTTCCCTACTACGGTATCCAAAGACATGGTACTATAATCACTTATGTTCCTATTTATTAGCGAATAAACATCCCATTTTTTAAGGAGGGCATCCAATAGTTTTACATTCAATTCATTGTCAGAGAATTCTAGCTCATGATTTCCCAACTCAGTCACCAGATAGTAGTATCTGGAATGATTTCTTCTAAGCTCTCATATTTGAAGTAATTGAACACTACAAATTGTTTCTTCAGTAGCTCTTTCTTATTCTTCTGCACTTCAACACTTCCCATGTATCTCTTCTCTAGAGCCTCCCACAAATCTTTAGAGGTTCTGTTTCTACTGAAAGTATGGAGAATCTCTTGAGGTAGACACATTGTAATTACAGCACGAGCTTTGTTTTCTGCCTAATGCATTAACTGTTATTCTTCATCCATCTCATTGAACTTTAGTAATCTTCTAACACTAACACCTTCTCCTTCCACATTCTCAGCTGATAAAACCGAGCCCATTCCTCAAACCGACCTCTCCAGCAGAAGTAGTTGCCAACACTTATCATCTTGGGTGGGGAATTAGCTTTTCCCACCTCGTGGTCCATTTCTACCATCTTATTAAGAAGTGCCATGGTTTTGTATTATGTTAGATTAATTAGAATTAATTAGTTTAATTAACTCCAAAAGCCCAAAATGGTGTCCAAGTCCAAATGGTAATGGTTTCCAAATTACAATGAGTTTCCCGATGACAAGCTTGATTCCGAATACAAGTGATATTTCCGAATATAATAAGTAGTTTTTGGGTGGGGAAATGTTTTCATACTCAATATAGGTTTTCGAGAATTAAATAGGTTTCTGATTGGTGTCTTGGTTTCCGAACAGAACTCTAGTTTCTGACCTTGACTGGGTTTCCGGATGGATGGATGTTTCCGGATTGACATGCATTTCTGAGTTGCAGCTTGTTTCTGAATCCAAACACTGGTTTTCGAATAACCTTAGGTTTCCGAAAACTGACTATGGTTTCCAAAGACTCATGTTTCTAGATAACTTTGACTTGTTCCTAAAGTTTAGGAGTACATTGAGGTCTGATTCAAATTTCAAATCCACCTGATAATTCTCCCAAAACTTTATAATGTCGGCAAAAACAACAATCACAGACACTAAACAAGATCAAATCCAAAGTTTAATCAAATTTAAAGATGTTCTTGAACGAAGCCCTCAAACCGAGAATTAACAAACCCGCAAAAATAAATAAACCGGCCGATAACTAAAACGAAAACAAAAAACAAAAACAAAAATAATAATCAAACCGATTAATCTTAAGCAACCCGAACAGATTCCTTGAATGATATCTAGCCCGAATGCTCTGATACCACTTGTACGTCCCTGTCCAAGATCTTCACAGTGAATAATAAAACTAAACACGAACACAAGACGCGGAATATCTTGCACTCGTGGATATCACACAATGAACGAACAATTACTTTTTAACATTTAATATTATTGTTGAGTCATAGATAGAAAGAGTATAACCGAATGTATGGTGTAATCAGCTCTCTCTCGCTCTCTCTCTTTCTATCTCTTTCTCGAACTCACACACTTTTCCAAACCACAATGATCTCCAAGCTCTAAAACCATTGCCTCATTTGTTTATATATTGTGACACCAACAAGGCTTTTAGGCCGGGCTTCTATTGGGCTTTTACAATAGCTAGTTTATTACACATCCATGAACTAAATAAAACAAGCTCTTCTAATGACACGTATAATAAATAATCTTCTGTCAATAATCTCGAGCATTTGTTTAACTGTTTGAGCGTTTGTCACAAACAATACCAACACAAACCCTTTCAAAACATGAAGATCATGCAGAGAAGATAGGGTTAAAGAATGCTAAAGAGTGGTTTAAATTCATTAGCATTTAGTGTTTCAAACATTAAACATCTACATTATTTATTATGAATTGATGGTAAAATGCATGTTTATATATGCATGATGTGTTTGCTTTTGGTATCTTTAAATATCCATGAATAATAAGTATTCTAAATGTCCGTGGTCAATCCAATTCATTGGAACTAATTTGAGCCAAGACTATTGTGAATGTTTAGTTTTTCATGAAGATGAAAGCTCATTGTTTTAATGGCAAATTCACAGGTATTCATTAGAGAATGATATCAGACGTAACTCGCTTCCAAATCATCTCCATGAAATTTTCGTCTTGAGATATTTTGATATTGATATGATCTAGGTGTCCAAAGACCCAAAAGACGTTTTAGAACAACATTTTTGGAAACGGTTAATAACCGTTTCCTGGATCGTTTTAACATTTACAGCTCGATTTTAGATGGGGATTGGAGTTGAAATAGAAATAAATGAGAATCACGTCATCACAGATTAACATTAATCAGAAACGGCTACAGACATTGTCATCAGTAGGATAAACATCTATTTCGGGGCTAGGAGAGGTCGGGCATGACCTCACCTAGTGAGCATTCTAAGCACAAACATACAATCTTAATAAACTCAACACATGAGATTGCTATTTATAGACCACAACTGAAATTTTCGTTCGACCTCTTGTCGGTACGAACCAACTGGTTCGACCCTATGAAAGCAGAAACCAAAACTTCTAGTTATGGTTCAACCCTTCGAAAGCACGAACCAAATTCTTGATTTCTTGGTCGACTTATACAAATGCAGCAGATCCATAAATGCCCTTATGGATCACCAAAATCTCAGGTTTTACAACACATGACTCAACCCTAATTTATTCGATAGTGACGACCACACACAAAGTGCATCAACAATCTCTCCCTTGGATGTTGCTAGCGAATAGTGAATACATCTTGCACATCATCAGTTAATATCACAGATCTCCCCGTCAATACATGCACTACTGCATTGAGTATAAGTACAATCAATATCACAGATCTCCCCCTCAAACTCCCCCATGTAATGCACTGCGGACCCTCTGCATCAATACGCAGGAAGTCAGCTAGACCACGTACATCATTTGCGAACTAAACCGGCATGCTCAGTTGAATTAGAACCAGATCACCTAGTTACGCCGATGTGATGTCGACAATGTAATGCACTGCAGCCTCGTAGCATCAGTACCCAGGGAGCTTATCTTAACCAAGTATATCACGCGTAATCCAACTAGTCTTACCTACAATTTAATAAGACCCCTGCTAGAAGGATTGCATATAGACAGACCAGATATTCAACGTAACACGTAGGTACCACCACTCAGTTACATGTCCTACCTGAACATACCCATTCATCACCTTTCACACCAACTGGAGAAATCTAATTGTCGGTTCCCAACTAAAGATCTCAAATATGACTCTGTGCAAAACAATCCACTCAGACACTTGTATTTTACTTGAAAATCTTCATCTGTGTTTACTGTGATTGGATATACACGTTCTTTTCTGTGAACAAGTTTCCTCAATCATACTGGAACTGGGTTGATTGTTTACAACTTGGGAAAAAAGATCTATCCATTTTGGCCCATAATAGTCATCTAAATCGGATCATCATATCGCAGTACTCTTGATTCTGTTAACTACCCCACAATATAACATTTCATCATCATAACCGACTGATCAGAAACCCATCTATTACAATCACTGGATCTAACAAAATATTTCAATCCAACATGCTTGAACTCTTAAAAAGAATAAACTGGAATAACTCGTATCCTTGATGAAGCATTCCGAGTGATTAAACTCGAAACCTTTTAATGAAGCTATCCCACGCTTGATCTTTGTGTAAAGAAGCAAACCAGAATAAACTCGTATTCAAGATGAAGTATTCCAATTGTTTAAACTCATAACCTTATAATTGAGTTTATCCCGATCACTCGTATTCCATATCAAGAGCCAAAACACATCTTCCCAAAATATCCTACATTAACATTTGAACAAGTGATTAACAGTTGAACGCTCGATACCGAATCAGTTTGAATTCAAAGCTCTTCATCATTTATAAGTCTGGAATTTGGATCATAATCTCCCTGCAACATCATTTCTCTCAACAATGCGTATATTCACCATCAAAATTTCCTTCAAAATCTCTAAAAACGCCCTTAATATTTCCATTCTAATTATCGAAAGCCCGAATGAGTCTTTTACTCTCTCATTCGACCCTCTCTTTAGCACGAACGAACACCAATTGGCATGAATGAAACTTGCTTAGCATGAAAGAATCTTTGAATAGCACGAATGAAAGAATCTGGAATTGGTTCCACCTAACATAAGCACAAACCAAGTGACCAAGGCACGAATGATAATTCAAAACTTTGGTTCGACCTCGCGATAACCATGTTCATCTGCTTCATTTTTCTACAAATCTACCCAAAAACACTCTCATAGTTCAAATTCGATGATGAAACATGTACAGAATGGTGCGGAACTGAAAACCTAACCCTCCATTGATCAAAAACTTGGAAAAATCTCATCATTTTGTGTTCAATTAGCGGATATAGGGTTTCAGCCTTTCAAAAATAGGATTTTAACGTCTAAAAACCATGAAATCGAGCTGCGATTGATTCAAATGATTGTTAGATAATTCAAATCGGTACCACGGCTCGGCTACCACTTGTTGAAACGGTTAATAACTGTTTCCTGGATCGGTTAAACATTTACAGCTCTGTTTTAGACGGAGATTGGAGTCGAACAGAAATCAATGAAAATCATGTCATCACAGATTAACATTAATCAGAACCGATTACAAACACTGTCATCAGTAGGATAAACATCTATCTGGGGCCAGGGGAGGTTGGGCATGACCTCCCCTAGAGAGCATTCTAAGCACAAACTCACAATCTTAATAAACTCAACACATGAGATTGCTATTTATAGACCACAACTGAATTTTCATTTGACCGCTCGTGGGTACGAACTAACTGGTTCGATCGTGTGAAAGCACAAACCAAAAGTTTTGGTTCGACCTTTTAAAAGCACGAACCAAATTCTTGATTTCTTTGTCGACTGAAAACACATGCATCAGATCCATAAATGCCCTTATGGATCACCACAATCTCATGTTTTACAACACATAACTCAACCCTAGTCTATTCGATAGTGACGGCCACACATAAAGTGCATCAACAACCTTGATCCTAAGTTTGTTCTTTGACCTTATCAAACGTCGTGTCATAACAAGTCAGCTATAAAGGTACTTGGTTGGAATAGATCTTATGCTATGTGGTAGTTGTATGTCGTCAAAGGAAATTTTGTTCTTCTTAAGTAACCTAAAAAAGCTACACATTCTGGTACCCTCGTTGATGCAAAATGGTGTAAACGCGTGGCCACGCTCAAACTTAGTGAAGTTTTGACCACTTTGTATCTTAGAACGAGAAGAGAGAATGATTGGACAATATGAGATTGAAACTGATACATGTCACATGTTCTACTAAACGACAATTACAGAAGGGATAGTAGATACTGTTATCAATTACTATAGTACTGTGTTAAGCAAAGTGTTGCTTGAACATAAGATTTAGCCGGCAAAAGTAAATCGTCATATTGGGATAGAGGCAGTATGACATAGCTAGGTGTCCCCTGCTGTCTACGTTAAGCACTGTTGATTCAGAATCACCCAATTGAGAGTCTATTGGAAATGTATGTTTGATACTCATCATTTAATGTTGCTATCTCGATACGATCCAAAGAGTTACATTTTGGAGGACAAACAAGTAATAAATATATATTGTGAAATATACATTTATAACACAATATGTAGTTTTATTATTTGGAATACTAAATTGAGAGGAATATTATTATTGGAGAATAATAATGTGTTTGTGTTTTACTGTAGAGTGATAAAACAACATGGAGGATTATTATTATGTTATGATAATAATAATAATAATAATAATAATAATAATAATAATAATAATAATAATAATAAATGGATAATTATAGTAGAGATTATATTTATAATAGAGGTTTATGGGTGTCTTTATAAATAGTGGGAGTATTTAAAGACTTGATGCTTTAACATTAATCCCAAATCATCATAACATGCAAACCCTAGCCTCCACAGTTCCTCCTTTCATCTGTCTCGCTTCGTGCGTGACCAAGAGGGCCGTCGTCCTCTTAGTCGTTGACCACCATCACACCTCCCGGTCTTGTCTCGTGTTACGTGCAAGTGTTGATATAAGGATTCGGGAATATTCGTTTTTGGTTTTCTAGTGGAACCGTTTGTCAATCCATCGTGCTACAAATTGATGTTTTGTTGCGTTATATCACTAAACATCATATCGTGTGTTTTAATTATTTACATATGTTTTGCAATTGGATTCTATGGTGGAAATCTATCGGTTTATGTTTTTGCATCCGCTTAATTAATATATGATATTAATATTAACATTAATATTAGTATTAATGAATTATGATTTAATAAATAAAATTAAAACCGGTACAAGGATTTCCATCACTTATGGAGACCAATTAGTGCAGTCTTATAACGGAAATGTAATCTAATTACATATCTTAAGTAGTCAATACAACAAAGCTTAACTCGAATAAAATGAAACATCTATGGTCTTCTAACTCTCAGCTTGGAACTGTTAGTCCTTACGTCATCAACCTATGATACATGCTCAAGTAATAAACATATGTTAGCACAAAGCTGGTGAGCCATATAAACTGACTTATCAGTAAAACAAACACATAAACAATCATATTGATCAAGTACGAGCTCCTTGAATGTCACCACAATCATAATCCGGTCTAAGCATATTTTATATATATATATATATATATATATATATATATATATATATATAGGTAGAGGATCCTGTAGGAAAATTGGTTTGTGTGAGAAGTGTGAGAAGGATTAAGAATTGACATGTAGCCATCATGTTTTTGATTTAGAATGATGTTTTGGGTTGTTTTGTCTTGAAAAACACTTAACACAACAATATACAAAAATTAAAACACAATCCAATGTATTATAGTCATTAAATTTAAATTACAGATAAAACACTCTGTTTAAATGTTCTTGACATAGTCTTTTAAGCTTTAAGCCTAAAATACATTGCTTTCAGTTATTAATTGTTATGTTTGGTGTTTTTCACAGCAAAACAATCAAAAACATCATGAATACGTCCAAAAAAATGATGCATACTGTGAAGGACCGGTTTTGATGAAAACAACTATACGATCATACAAGTAGAACAATCTAGGTGTGGAAACCCTAGATCGTATGCAAAATGATACAGATCAAATCAGACACAATCAATCATGATTTCATTCATAAACATTGTAAATTTTGCTTTACAAATAGGTATACAATGAAATAAAACAATTTCAGAAACTTCTAGAACTCAGGGAGAATATAAACCTAACACACACAACCAAAATGACAAAACTTAACATCTAAATAAAACTTTAAGCTTATATAGGCCTGCACATTCGACCCCTCCACATGGTCGAATGTGTACCTTCGACCTCTAACATAGCTCGAACATACAAAAGTCTTCAGAAGTCTTCTTTCGACTATATCTATCTTCCTTCGACCTCTGTAATTTCTTCCTTCGACCTCACGTAAACAACCAAAACACTTATATTGACAATCCAAAGCAGCTAGTCACAATCTGTGCATCTACACATACATATCAATTTGTAATCCTTCTCACACTTCTCACACAAACCAATTTTCCTACAGGAACCCTACTGTGTATATATATACATACATATATATATATAATACCTTAGATTCCACACCTATGGGTCGATGCATATACATGATTAATCAAAGTCAAAGCAATTTAATGAGCAAGTACTAGGTTTTGAAAATAGTTTATGAATCTCACCTTTCTATTAGTTGCTTTAAAAGTTGACAACGCTAATCTAACCGGATAATATCTCAAGGTCCTGATACAATTATACAACCCTAAGTTAGGTAATGGTGCGGCTAACTTGTTATTATTATGGTTGGATATTAACGCTGCCCTACTTAAGCATGGGTGATCAGTCCATGCTTAACTAAGGCTAAGCTACCCAATACCCACCCCTAATAATAATCCTAATGCCTTAAAATACTACTACTGCTGCTACTGCTACTTTCTTAACCATAAAGTTAGATTTATTTATTTATTGTATACTTCTTAGGAATTCGTTACATTCTTTCATTTCCATAGATAATCCGTTAGTCTTAGGAATTTTAGAAATAATTATAGCACACCTGATAGGAATCAGTAAAGGAGCTCTTGATTACCATAAGAGACATTTTGTTCATTCAACTTTCTTATGCTCATGTGTTATTCTGTAATACTTTATCAGATAGAGCGTAGGAATGTCATGTCTTAAGAGGTAACTTAATAAGAACAAAATTTAAGAAAACTCTTCTTACCTTTGATAATTAGAGTCGATCACTTAGTTGAGATAGTAATTTATAGAAGAAAGTAAAATTAGTCTTGACTTATGGGTATTGATGTAAGGCGGACTTAAATTACGACCATTACATTAATGAAAGATCATTAATTGTGAGGATCAATTTTGAAACAAAGATGTGATAACATAATAAAACCAAATCATAAGCTACTTAAATAACATGCAGTTTCGCTTTGGCTATATATGCTATTTATTTAAGTGTTAATTTTGCAAACAGTGAATGTAATACACTTAGTTCACCAACATAATATGTTACACATCACCTTTGGGCAGAAGTTACACATAAAATGTTATTTCAAGTTAAGCAAGTTTTTTGAAATAACGTTTTGAATAAACTTGATACATTAGGTTTTATCAAAATTCCAAATTAGTTTGTCGTACATTAGGTTTTATCAAAATTCCAAATTAGTTAACGACAAACCACCCGTTAGTGCAAATTAAAACCCATGGAATGTTCTCTGGGGGGGGGGGGGGTTTACGGGGGCCTATCCCTAAAATGTTATAGAGGTTTCCGAATTAGTAAGTTCAAGTTTGCGAGATTGAGGTTTACGAAAAGTTAGTGTGTTCTCGGTAATCTTATGAGTTCCCGGAAAAATAATGAGTTCTCGGGTGACATTAGTAGTTATTGTTCTCAAAAAAAAGCTATTGGGTTCTCGAAACATATTAGGAATTCCCAGAAAATATTATGGTTTTTGAATGGTTTGAAGATTGTTTACGAATTTTGGCTTATGTTCTTGGATTTGATAATGGTTCTCGGATACATAATGAGTTTTCAAACACTTAATGGTTCTCGTTTTTTTAATCTTGGTTTTTGAATCATGATTCTCAGAAAAAATATAATGGTTCTCGAATAGTGTTATGATTCTGGAAAAATGTCCATAACCGAGAACTCCTTTCCGTGAACCTGGTCGAAATCCATGAAAATCGAGAACCTGATAAACCAAAAACTACATTCGAAAACTAATTAATAAACCCGAGAACTTACATTTCGTTAATGTTATAAAAATAGACAAACCGAAAAAGTTTATTTATTTTCGAGAACTAGAACAAGATAAGGATGGTTCAAAACTTTAGGGATTTATTCTATCTATTTCCGGTTTTGTCACACCCCGCCAAGGCGGAAACACGGGATGTAACGACCAAAATGTTTTCAAGCACAAGGTTCAAGCAATCACAACATTTTATTCAAAATAGTACCACCGTGTAAGATGGACATTGTCATTAATTATTTAAAAACGTCACCATGGCATTAACAAAAGAGAATACGTGTCTATTACTCTTATGAGTAAATAAAAATAGGACAACAAGGCAAAACCATCATAGTGGTACCACACAGTGCTTGCTCGAACCTCTCCCTCAAATCCCCGTGGCCCTCCATCTTGTTTCCTGAAACACATGCATAATGAGTTTTGTCAACAATAATGTTGGTAAGTTCATGGGTTTTGTTAGTGATGAGTGAAACCAACGTGTAATTCGTGTATGACCAATCATATGCTAGCTAGGCAAATGATCACTGTGCAAACCATGAGTCCTGTAACCAAACCTCTTGACTGTTGTGCCTCGCGCATTGTACACTAAAGACAATGTATGTATTGTAGAATACTAACACTCTTTTGTATGTGACCGGTTAGAGCGACAAACCAAGAGTGGGGGTGTCAACCCAATAGATCTATTAATGTGTTCCATGGCTAGATGTTTAGCTAATGGTTACAGTAAACGATGTACGAGGACTAGTGAGCTCATGAACCAAAATGTCTCATGTTCCACATAGTAGTTAGGATAGAATGTACACACACTTAAAAATGACAAAAGTATTGATGCATGTATTTCCCCCAAAATAAAAAGTAGTAAAATGGGGCCATGAAAAACTCACCTGATAGTAGTGTAGTTGGTCTAGGAAAAACTGTAGATGATCACCGTCCTGACAAGTGATACCCTATGATCATTATGGACATGGTAAGTTGTCTAGCCTTGTTTATCATACAATTTGTTCACCCAACACTTGTGATTTTGGTTATTGTGTGATTGATTTGTGATAGATAAGTTTCTTATAATATGTTTAGACCTCTATACTACACCATTGTGGTAACACATGCTTTAGCCTAGCTTAAGACACGTTAGCTCATGGTAGCCGGTGTGGTCTTATGGTGTAAAGGAAAATGCCGATTATCTAGTGAATCAACTTGGTTGTTTTAAGCTTATTCAGGTCTTGGAGTGTCATATCATGACATATTGTGAGTCTTGTAACAAGTTTAAGCTTCGATTGTTATGTTATTAACCTTAGCTTCAAACTTAAGCCAAGTAAGCTTAGACTAATGAAACCCGAAGTGATCTAGTCATATATGGTTCCAAAATATAATCCAACTACTCATGATTATAACAAAGCCGATTATATGGTTGTTAAAGCAAGATCATGTGAACAAATGCTAGTATTAAGACAAGGTGCCTAAGATTTATATCTAAAAAGTATTGTTTTGGAATCTATTTTCTTGCAAAGTGTTGTGTGCCTAATCATGGTGTTCTATGGCCGATTATTGGGTCTAACAAGAGGACACGTCGAAGGAAAGAAGCTTATAGTGTAATGAATCTTACCTAGGAGGCTTAGAGAGTCGTGTGTTTGCTCCCTTGTTCCTTGATATCTTCGGCTTGGTGCTCCTCAAGGCTTGGCCGATTGTTTGCTAGAGTGTGTAAGTGTTTGTGTTGAGTGTTGGTGCAAGGAATGAGGGTGAATGGTGAGGCCTTTATATACTAGTTTGAATGGCAAGCCATCCTCTATGGATTGGAGTTCATGTATAAAGTTTCTTACTAGTTTGGTGTAAAACATGAGGTGTTCTTGTCTCTAGCCGATTGGGTGAAGATAAACACAAGGATGGGTGTTTTGCTTGCATGGGTTTCTGTGATGTTCAAGTGTCTTATTCCTTGATTGGTGAAAAACATGCTCTTACTACCTATGGGACTAGGCCGATGGGTTTAGACAAGACAAAGAAGGATGGAGTTGACTTGATTAGAAGTATGTTGAGGTTTGGATGGTACCTATTTTGGTGTATGTTTGTTCAAGAGTGATAGGAATTGTGCCTTGGGTGTTCTCGGCCGCAATTCATAGGGAAAAGAGAGAGTATTTTTGGTAGCTAATCAAGCTTAGATCTTTGTGAATTCTATAGGTTAGGACTAATCTAGTATAAGGCATGCTTAGGAGGTGGCCGATTTGTGCACATGGGCTAGTAGTTTAGGAAAGTTGACATTGGGAAGGGGCTTGGTCACCTTTGTGTTTCTTACCAAAATGGTGCAAGTTCATACCTCATCACCCTTCTAGTTCCATGACATCATGTAGGATGGATGAGTTGGATTGATCCATGTGTTGTTTCCTTACATAGATTCGGCTAAGGGTAGTTCTAGGGTGTTTGCATGGATAGTGATATTTCCTAGTTCCAAGATTGTCTCCATGTGTTCTTGAGTTGTCATAGTAGCCGCAAATCTTGGTAGTGTAGGAATGTTTGTTTGTTTCCAATTAAGGTAGGGTAGTTATCCTAGGAAGTTGAAGTAGGATTGGTGTCTTACCTACTAGGTGTAATGTTTCGAAGGTTTAGGATGACAGAGACATCTCATGGTTGTGGAATTCAGCTAGGGTGTCCAAGTAAGTGTCTAGATCAAGTTAATACCTATTCATGGTGTTGTGTAGGATAGGTTATTGTCTTGTTGTTAGTCCTAAATCCATTGTTTGGCTTGTGATCCTTCGGCCAAGGTTAAAAAGAAAGGAAAAGGTGCCAAAGTTTGTAGGAGTGTCTTGTCTTATGTTTGTTTGGTCTAGTGAGGTGCCGTGTGCATATATGTGTATATATGTGTGTATACATACCTCTTTGGTTATGGTTGTTGTTGGTTTTGTTAAGTTAAGACATAGGAATGTCTCTTGGGTGTCGGATGACGACATTAACATGTATTTTGTTTACTAGAGATCGTATGTTTAGAAATTGATAACCCTTGATAGTTCTTGTTTTCTCATACATGTGTTAGAGATGAACTTGTCATGTGTTAGGGTGTATTAATCTCTTGAAAGGCTTGTTTGAGAGATTATTCGGGTGTTGTATGACTAAACAAGTGCCCAATGTTGAGTTTTCTGATTAACTCTGGCTTTACTAGACTGGGGGGGTATAGTGTATGAAAAACTATCTAGATGTGCACATTTAGTAAAGCAATAACTGAACTATGTACGAATGTTGACCTGGTTTGTTGACTATTGTCACTTTCGAGTTTCCCTACTAGTTTCGGTAGTATTAGGGAAGAGAGTTGGGTACTTGTGTCTTATCTGGTCTTCGCGTTCCCATGTAAACCCAGGACCATGCTTTGCATTCCATCTGACTTTCACAAGTTTGGTGCGGCTCCTTCTCAACTTCTGGACTTTCCAATCAGTCACCTCGATTGGCTCCTTGACAAAATGGAGTTGGTCATCGATGTGGATTTCGTTGGGAGGAATGAGCAAAGACTCGTCGGACAGACATTTCTTAAGGTTGGATACATGGAAAGTGTCGTGGACACCGCTTAGTTCTTCTGGCAACTTAAGCTTATATGCCATGGGACCAACCCTAGAAAGTATCTCGAACGGACCGATGTATCGGGGATTAAGTTTTCCACGCTTGCCAAATCGTGGTACACCCTTCCAGGGTGAGACTTTTAAGAGTACCTTATCGCCAACCTGAAACTCGAGGGGTTTGCGGTGGTGATCGGCGTAGCTCTTTTGACGATCTCGAGCGGCTTTCAAGCGATCACGGATCTGAAAGATCTTGTTGGTGGTCTCTTGAATAAGCTCGGGGCTGTAGATGCGTTGTTGCGACTAATGATTAGATATGTTAACATGTGTTAGATATGGTTAAAGGGGCGAAGGAAGACTGAGATGGGCGAAGGTGAGAAGCTAGTGGGCGAAGGTAGTTATTCAATGGACGAATCTGGAACAGGATATCACAGAAGACACATTCGACCACTTGATGTGGGCGAATGTGGAAATGACCCACGTTCGACCATCACAACTGGGCGAACGTGCAGGTCCTATATATAGATTTTGTGTTTTTGTAAGTTTAAGCGAGTCATTTAGTGTGTGTGTTTTTGAGGTGTGTTCCAGAGTGTGTTGAGAGAGTTTAGAAGTGTGCTAGATTAACTGTAACTGATTTGTAACCAAGAATTTGGAAAAGTTAATCTATGAAAAGCTTTAAAATGACTTTGATTGTGTTTTGATTGAGTTTATATCAGTTTGTTCTAAGCTAGGGTTTCCGCACCTGGTTTAGTAACTTGTATGATCATATAATCCTGTTTTCGTGTCAAATCACATCCTCTACAAAGTGGTATCAGAGCGTAGAGGATCATACAACAACAAATTGATAAACTCAGAGCTGATTTGGACATAATTTTCATCAATTCACATCTGTTTTTACATAAAAATGGTTTTTGAGTGTTTTTGAAAGAATTAGAGTTGATTTTGTGGATAAAATTCAAAATTCCAAGTATTAAAGTTGTTCCAAATCATCTCCGAAGCAAAACCTGATTAAGATCATTCAAATTCACAAACTTTTGAAAATCAGAGATCAAAATAACCGTTTTTCAAAGTGTAACCGTTTTTCAAAAAGTCAATATGGGCGAACCTGAGTGTTTTGGACGAATGTGTGAGTTTTTGGTCGAAGGTGAGTGGTAATCTGGGCGAACCTAGAGATTTCTGGGCGAACGTAGAATTTTTCAGTTGAATTTTTCACATTCGGGTATCATTTTTCACATTCGGCTGATCGGGGGTACGAACGTAGAATAAGAACGGGCGAACCTGGAGTAGAATTGGGCGAACGTGGAAAGTGTTAGTGTGTTTTTACTTTCTGGTGAGATTTTACATTCGGGAGAGTGTTTTTGGGCGAACCTACAACAAAAGGGACGAACCTGAAGCTATTTTGGGCGAACCTAGACTAGTTTTTGAAAATTTTTCTAAGTGTTGAATTTCTCGAAGTTCGTGATAATGTGGCGTTATCAGACTACTCCTACACCAGCAACTACACAATCACAACAGCAGGTGATGGACCCATGGACAGTGGCAGCACAGAAGACGAGCACACAGTCTTCGCAGCCGGTTAACTACATGACTCAAAGTGCACCTCCAGCACCACAGTCTGACTACTGGGGAGTAGCAGCAGCGGTGGTAAACACTCAAACTACAAATGCTATTTCCACACTGATTAATGATTTGTCTTCAGGTAGCGGGACTCGGCCACCGAAGCTTATGGAGATTCAAGAATACAATCAGTGGCAGAAAAAGTTCAAGATACATTTGGAAGGCATGGGAGTGGAAGGTGCTGAAGCATGGAACATGATTGCTAAAGGTTACACACCACCAGTTTTGGAGAACACAGGTGAACCAGTGCCATTGGAGAGCATGGCTGAGGATGAGAAAAAGAAGTTTGCTGTGGAAAAGAAGGCGTTTTCCCAATTGACACAGGCAATCACAAATGATCTTTTGCATCAATTTGGGACTTGCACAACTTCTAAGGCACTGTGGGATATGCTTAAAAGGAAGCATGATGGAAATAAGAAGACTAGAAGTTTGAGGACGGAAGAACTTGTTAAGGAGTTTGAGAATTTTTCTTATGTTGGAAATGAAACTTTGAAAGAACTAACTCCTAGATATAATCATTTGATATCTGAATTGTCTAGCTATGGTATACAGATTCCTATGGCAAAGCAGGTTGACAAGTTTGCAGAAGCATTACCACCAAACTGGGATCAGCATGTGGATGTTCTGAAGGAGAAGGATGCTTATCAATACTGGTCTCTTCAGGAGTTCATTGAGAAGCTGGAAAACAAAGAATTGGAAGAGAAGAGGAAGGCCAGGAGAGCACAGATTCCTCAGAATCCAAATTTATACTTTGGAGGATCTTCAGTTCCAGCAAGTACAAGCTCAGGAGGGCTAGTTACACCACATGTTGCATGTATATCCAATGTTGTGGAATCACCTACCATTAACTACCATCAACAAACTTCATCTTTATCACAACCACAACCACAAGTACCATACCAATATTCATACATTCCACCATTCTCCCCAAAGCAACAAGCAGCCTTTTACACTGCTAGTCAATCTCAATCACAACCAATGAACCAACCTAACCAACAAACAGTGGTTTTGGAGACATCTAACCTTGGTAATGTAACAGTTGAAGTTGCTCAGCAACACATTGCATTAGTTTCTGCAATGGTCTCATCCTACAATGGACTAGTTGCTAGTCAAATTGGTAATAACAACTTGACCAATGAAGACTACGCACAAATTGACAAGGAGGAGATGGAACTCATTGATATTCAATGGGCCTTTGCGAGCATCATGCGAAGAGCAACAGAGTTTATCGAAAAGACAGGTAGAACAGACTTGGGAACTTCTCCTAATACAACCTACGGGTTCAATAAGGAGAAAGTGACTTGTTTTAACTGTGGAGGGAAAGGTCACTTTAAAAGAGAATGCACCCAACCACCAAAACAAGGCAATAGGAATCCATTCAATGCTACCTATCAGAACCGTCAACAACAAAACCAAAACCAAGTTTCTTCCCAAAACAACAACAACAACTACCAAAATCGTCAAAACAACTTTAATAACAACCAAAATAGACAACCAAACACACCAAACCAGACACAGAATCAAACACCAAACAATACTAACCGAACAGTCATACCAATCACTACACCAAATGAACAACAGAATACCAATCAAGCATTGGTTACTCAACAAGATGAGAGGTTTGACTGGTCGAGTATTCAGATAGGTGTTGAGGAAATCACTACTGGGGGCAATGTGGCTTGTGTTGCATATCAGGTTGATGTTGAAGATTCAGTGACGATGGAGGAGAAGGAAGAAACTGAGGTTGAAAGTGATGAGTCTGAGGCTGAGATGGATGGGGAGTTTGAACCTGTTAATGTTAATGCTGAGGTTGATGTTAAAGTTGAGACTGAAGAGACAAATTCTGGAGTTGTGATTGATACTGTTTCTGATATTCCTGAGGAGTGTGAATCGGTTTATTCTGATTCAGACAGTGAATCGGATACGGAAGCAAGTGTTAATTCTCTTGATGAAGATATCGATCAGTTGCTTGCAGAAGCGGATTTTCTGATGACAAGGAAGTCGTGCATTGCAGATGATGCTTTCACAAAGATTGATTATTCCAGATTCTTTGCAGGAAAGGAAGCTCATTTCGCATTAATGGCCATGACTGATCCGCCAAAACCTGTAAGTTCTACTTGTAGTACTGATAATACAAGTGAAAAATATTGTGGTACATGTGATAGATTGACTGAGGAGATTAAACAACTCCGTGTTCAACGTGATAGTGCTATCATGAACAGTCAATCTACTCGCAAAGAGTTGAATGCTTTTAACAAAGTATTAGATGGCTACAAAAAGGACATTTCCGACTTGAAAAACACTTTGTCTTTAAAACAATTGGCAATTAACAACTACATCAATGAAATTGAAAACACCAAGTTGGAAATGGCAGCCATAAAATGCTTTGCTGAGAAAGTAAACAAAAAGCTGGAAAGCTATAAACATATTGCTTATGTGGTAGACCATATCATTGATGATAAAACAACCAATTATCGGTCTGTACCATCTCCGGTTCTTTTTGAAAACCACAATTGTCATCAAGTGACACCGGAGAGTTCGGTTAAATCTGATTCAGCATCGGAAAATGAATCTAATACTTCAAGTATTGGTGATCCAAATTCCGATGTTAGACCGATTTTGGGAATCAATGATGAGGGTGTTACTGCTGAGAGTGTAGATTCAGACTCAGAGAGTGATGATACTGGTTGTAACCAAATTGTTAATGCATGTGAAATTCCAAAAGAAAATCACATCATTACAAATGAACCAGTTTCATCATCTCAAATTGTTCCGATGAGAAGTGTTCATCATGTGAATAAGTCTGAAAAGAATGTGGTAAAGAAAGATCTTAATATGGTTAAGAAAGATCTTGAAAGGAATGATAAAAACGAACAATGTGACAAACCTGTCAAGGTGTTTTATCGGATGGAAGGATCCGATAAGATCATCTCTGACGAGGACTTTCCAATTAAAGATGTTAACTATGCTAAAATTGACAAGATTTGGCAAGAAAGTACTATTTGGTTCCCAAAACATGAGAGAACAAATGAGATTCCACCAGCTTTATTAAAGAAGTTGTATTTGGATGTTCCTCAAGAACCAAAAGTTCATGTCACAGAGTTTGTTAAACCCAAAAACAGAGCTAATGGTTTTAATGAGCCTACTTACTCAAAAGGGCCACTCCCTGAGAGTTTAAGGAAGCAACAGTACAATGATCAATATCCTGTTAGATCATTTGCTCAACCAAATGCTCTGAATGTTTTTGAAGAGTACCGTGCATGCTTTAAGTGTGGAGAACGTGGGCATTTACTTGCTCAGTGTCCATATGTAAGGCACAAGAGGCACGAGGTGGAAGTGAGGAATTCTATGCGAAAACCGATTGATCATTATGTGCCACCACATAGGAGAGTTGTTCCTCAACAACAACAATCGTTTTATAATCATAACAATTTTCAAATGAGGAACACTCGTCCAATGCACTATGATAGGAGGAATCGGATTGCTATGGAACACTCATGGAGGAAGCCTGTGGTGAACACAACAGTTGATAGGCAAAAGGTTCCACCAAAACCGATTGTCAAATCAAATGTTGGACCTAAGTATGTTAAATCAGATAAGGTTACCAAGAGAGTTACTTTTGTTACCAATGTTCAGAAACCGACTGAGAAACCAAAGTCTCAGATTCGTATCCTGAAAAGGTCTGAACAATCTTGGACACCCAATGGTACTCCAGGAGCCTCAACTTCAAGGGTTAATGAGAGAAAGGAAACTATTTTGAACAATCAGAAAAAGATTGATCAAAAAGTTGTTCAAAATGATTGTGAAAATGTTACTTTGAAACCTGATGTTCAAAGACCCAAGACTCAGGCTTGGGTCCCCCGAAAGAACTAACTGATTTACTTTTTGTGTGCAGGGAGCTTCAGCTGGCCCTATTAGCAGTCTTTGGATTGTTGATAGTGGAGCTTCAGGCCACATGACAGGGGATCTTGCGTTGCTGTTCGACGTGAAGAACATCAATGGAGGGTATGTAGCGTTTGCAGGAAACAAAGGCGGATATATCACAATGGAAGGAAGTGTGAGCAATGGAATAGTGAGTTTCGAGCGGATTTCGTATGTGAAGCAGATAGACTATAATCTGTTGAGTGTCAGTCAAATATGTGACAAGAAATTTACTGTGCATTTTGATGACAAATCCTGCTATATTCTGAAACCGGGCTTTACAATTCCTAAAGAGTGGATAATGTTGAAGGCACCTCGCGTCAACAATCTATACATTCTTGATATGTCCAAGGCGATGACATCACAGGGGCAGATAACATGCTTTTTGTCCAAGGCGACAGAGAAAGAGTCGATAATGTGGCACCGACGAATGGGGCACATTCATCTGAAGAAAATGAATCAACTTGTGAGAAATGGACTTGTCGATGGAGTAAACGTGAAACATTTCCATCTGAATGACAAGTGTGTGAGTTGTAAAAAGGGGAAGCAGCACAAACAGTCCCACAAAGTGAAAAAGGTTAACTCTGTTGAGATGCCACTTGAGCGATTGCACATGGATCTTTTCGGACCGGTCAAGCGCAAAAGTCATCTTGGAGAGCTTTATTGTTTAGTCGTCACTGACGATTACTCAAGATTTTCATGGGTGATGTGTTTGCAGAATAAAAGCGACACTTTTATCAATCTAAAAGTTCTGTTCACTCGATTGGAGAATCTCTACAATGTGAAGATAAAGAGAATTCGGAGTGATAATGGGACGGAGTTCAAAAATGCCAAGATGGATGAACTTTGTGAAAACAAAGGGATACATCATGAATATTCAGCTCCGTACACCCCTCAACAGAACGGTGTTGCTGAACGAAAGAATAGGACTCTAATTGAAGCGGCTAGAACAATGCTTGCTGATTCAAATCTTCCAGTAATGTTCTGGAATGAGGCGATTTATGCAGCAAATTACACATTAAATCGGGTTCTAACAGTGAAGAAGTTTGGAAAAACATCTTATGAGCTGTTACACCGAAGGAAGCCGAACTTAGAGTATCTAGAACCTTTTGGGGCGCCTTGCACTATGTTGAATCCAAGCGAAAAGTTTAGTCCTAAAGCCGAGGAGGGTTACTTTGTTGGATATGCAACCCCGCTCAAACGGGTATACAACAAGCGAACTCGTCGTGTGGAAGACTGGGCTAACGTGGATGTTCAACGTTATACTCAAAATATTCAAGGCACGGGTCCTGATTGGATGTTTGATTACAAAGATTTCTTTGAATCATTCAATCTAGATAGCTTGGTTGAAGAAGCTGTTATTCGATTACTTTACGAGTGTGAAAATGCAACAACTTCACCGTTGGTGCGTCCGATCACCGTGAACCCCCTACCAGCTTCTAATGATACCAATGCTCCTATACAAGAGGAAGAAATATTTCAAGAGGCTTCAACTTCATTAGACACTTCAGAATCTGAAGATGAACAATTTGAAGAAGCTATTCTTGATCAAGCTGAAGAACCAGAGGCACCGCCAGTGAACCCAACTCCAAATTCAGATGTGGCTTCATCATCAAATACGGGTCATGATCTGGATGCTGTAGAAAACTTGACTGTTCAGACGGGAGTGCAAGTACCTGATTATCCGGAATCTCGGATTCACCGTATTCACCCGCTGGAGCAAGTTATTGGTGATCCTGGAAGTAGTGTTATGACCAGAGGGCAGCTTAAAAGTGTTAATTCGCCAGAGAGTTTTGGTGCTTTAGCTTTATATGCCAAAATTCAACAGTCTGGTAGTCAAAATGATTGGTCGTTTGCGTGTTATGTGTCGCAGGTAGAGCCAAGGACATACAAGGACGCTTTGAAGGATGATGCCTGGGTGGAAGCTATGCAGGAGGAGTTATTACAATTCCAGAAATTGGGAGTTTGGACGCTCACGGATTTGCCGCCGGACAGGAAGAAGATCGGCACCAAATGGGTGTTTAAGTGTAAGAAGGATGATCGTGGGGTAATTGTTCGTAACAAAGCCAGATTGGTCGTGCAGGGTTTCCATCAAATCGAAGGGATTGATTATAACGAAATCTATGCACCGGTAGCACGAATCGAAGCTATTCGGATGTTCCTCGCGTTTGCCTCTTATAAGAAATTCAAAGTTTATCAAATGGACGTGAAAAGCGCATTTCTGTACGGGAAAGTCAAGGAAGAGGTGTATGTCGGGCAGCCACCAGGCTTTGAGGACCCAATCCACCGGGATAAGGTCTACGTGCTGAACAAAGCTCTTTATGGCTTGCACCAGGCTCCGAGGCAGTGGTACGAGGAGCTAAGTACATACCTCATCACCAAAGGATTTAAGCGCGGCCTCGTCGATTGCACCCTCTTTACGAAAAAGACGGGAGATGACTTGCTTCTAGTGCAGATATATGTTGATGATATAATATTTGGTTCAACTAACGAGCTTTTATGCAGGGAGTTCGAAACTGTCATGCAGGAAAAGTTCGAAATGAGCGCAATGGGGGAGATGCAGTTTTTCCTAGGCTTGCAGGTGGACCAAAGACCCGACGGGATCTTCATTCACCAGACAAAATATGTCTCCGACATCTTGAGCCGGTTCCAGATGGAGGACTCAAAGCCGATGGATACCCCGATTCAACCCAATCACGGGATTGGAGTGGACGCTAAGGGGGAGCTGACAGATCCTTTTACATACAGAGCGATCATCGGATCTCTGATGTATTTGACGGCGTCTCGACCAGATATTATGTACGCAACGTGTCTCTGTGCCCGTTATCAATCGAAGCCGAAACAAAGTCATCTGACGGCGGTCAAGCGTATCCTTCGATATCTGAAGGGTTGTCCCTCAAAAGGACTTTGGTACCCTAATGATGATAATTTTGATTTCATATCTTTTAGTGATGCAGATTGGGGCGGCTGTGACAAAGATAGCAAATCTACTACAGCTGGTTGCCAGTTTTTCGGGAGCAGGTTAATCACCTGGCAATGCAAGAAACAGACTTCCGTAGCACAATCTACCTGTGAATTCGAGTACATTGCAGCCTCGAGTTGCTGTTCGCAAGTACTCTGGATTCAACAACAAATGGTGGATTACGGTTTGCAGTTTCTAAAAACTCCTATTTACTGTGACAACGAAGCCGCAATTGCATTAACTAAAAATTCGGAAAATCATTCTAAAGCGAAACACATCCGGATCAAATATCATTTTATCCGTGATTGTTACGCTAAGGAATTGATCGATATGATCAAAATACATACTGACTACCAACGTGCAGATCTGTTTACTAAAGCTTTTGACCGTTCACGCTTTGAATATCTTTTAAAAGTAAACAATATAAAGGAAAAACAGGACTAATCGGCACCTCGGTTTATCGCTTTTTAGTTTTTTAGTTTTTATATTTTGCTAATTGGGAATTTCTCTTTGCTAATTGGGAATTTCTCTTTACTTTCGTAATCCTCAAAGAAGTTGATGCTTTCGAGGGGATTGTTTAATCCTCAAAGAAGTTGATGCTTTCGAGTGGATTGTTTCTTTCAAATTTTTGTTTTTTATTTTTCAGAAAATCAAAAATCCCAAAAATAAGTTTTTTATTTTAGGGGGAGCCATTTTATCAGAAAAACCAAAAACATTATAAAATTCAAAAATAAAAAGTCCTAAAAATTAGAAAATCAAAAATGATTTCCTGGTAAAACAGAGGAAATGATAGTACATCAGTGGGGATCTGACACAGGCTAAAGAATTGTATAGTTTATGAGGCGTGTGTTGATTACGTGTGATATGCTGATAGGCTTCGTAGACTAAATATTGCGTGCATTAGTGATACAAACATAACGAACTACGCGTTCGTGGCTGAACACCTCATGGGCATATGGTCTTAGTACCGTAATTTCGTTTGATAGGATTGCCAAAATCTGAGGTTTCGGGTCGTTATGTTATGGTTATCCGAAATATTCTGATAAACTTTTGTCGTATTGATTTACGGACCTAGTTTTATCAGAATATTTGCTAAAAGAGCTTAATTGCCAAAACCGGAAGTTACCGAATTGAGGAAATTTATGTTTTAATTGATCATAGATCATTATTACATCGTATTGATCATCTGATGCAAATCAGTGATTAATATCAGCCTCAACCTAGTGTATACGCACATGTTACTCTGCTGCATTCATTTGCTGACCTGTACACCTCTGTGCTATATACTTTGTAACTTTTACGGATAACTCTGGCATAATCACGCGTTACAACGAAGCTTTGTGCAATTACTTGATACGGGAGTATGTCGTGTGTGTGGGCACCACATAGTGTTAGTCTAATACACTTAACTCGTATCATTTTAAAGCATTGCGTAATTGTCTGCATGTGAGCTTACGTGGACCACAATATCAGCAATTGCCGTATCACATACTGTTTCTAATGATAATATTAAACAAAAAGATCAACGCTGTGATCAGATTTCTCAGAAAACTGATATGATCCTCTGACCGGATTTCACAAAATGTTTACTGCTTTCATTTAATTTGATGCATTGTATTTTGTTGCAATTTACTTTTATTGTCAAAAAGATACAAAATCCAAAAAGATTTTAGATGTGTTTTGATAAAATTTCAGAAAAATCCAAAATTTTTGCATTTCTGCTTTATTTTTGATAACCGGGGATGCTTGATAGTCAATTTCTGAGATTTGACAACACCATCTGGGCTTTGTATCATTCTAAAAGTGAATATTTGTGTTTTGGAAGCTTAACGGATTGAAAAATGTTGAACGGGATTTGAATTTGTACTTTGGCAAATTTTTTCAAAATTTCCATTTTACATTCGCCCTTAATTGGGACGAATGTGGAAGTTTTTCTACATTCGGGTTGGTGAAAAATGGGCGAATGTGGGTTTTCAACCTAATACTACTTTCGGGTGAATAAATTTCACCTTCGTGCCATTCACTTGGGGCGAAGGTGGAAATTTTTTTATGTTCGTCCATTCTAACCGGGCGAATGTGGGCATCTATATATAGTCCATTCACAGGTTCGACCCTCAGTTCAAAATTTTTCAAAATTTCATCATAACCAGACCTTGTTGCTTTTGAATCTCTTGCTTGTGTGTTTTGTTCCCTAGTGTATTCTGATCATTTTCGTATACTTATTACAGGTAATGGAGCCGTAACTAATCTGGAATCATTGATTCTTTATTCGCACTTAGGGTTTTAGCGTTTTCGTATTTCCAGTGATTATTAATGTTCAATCTTGTTGGAAATTCATTCTATAACAGTTTTAGGGGGAGAGGATGAAAGGAATTAGGTTTTAACAATTGTTTCAGCAATGATTGATCGATTGAATAACTAAAACCCTAATTCTTATTAAAAACTGATATAGAATGAAAATTAGGAACAATTGATAGTACACGAAGGCTAATCGGTCATGTTAGAATGAGTTTTGATCAAAATTAAGGGTTAAAAACAGGTTTGATAAATTTTTAAATTTTGGGAATGAACAATTTCCACCTTCGGTTCTTCGTGTGGACGAAGGTGAAACTGGAGTGGACGAAGGAACATCAAAGTGGGCGAATGTGATTTTATATTAAAAATCATTCCACATTCGGCCTGTTTATTGCACATTCGACCACAAAAGTTTACATTCGACCAAAATTTTGGGCGAATGTGGAGTTTTATATCCTAAAATTTTTAAGTTTTTGACGATTTTGTGTTTTGACGTTTATTTTGATTTTATGTTTCAGATGGCTGAAGAACAAACAAATATTGAGATTCCTGTGGAGACTGCAGTTACTGATCCTATTCCAGAGACTGTACAAGAAGGTGAATCGTCAAGCGGTAATAAATGGCCGTTTGAGAAGACACACAATTGTTGCGCGTATCTAGGAGATGTGGAGAAGAACGTGGAATTTACTGAGATCATCAAGTTTCTGAAGAGATGCAGAGTGGTTTATGCTTTGGCCACACCAACTATCATCTACAAGGATATAGTTGAGGACTTTTACAACAATGCCAAGTATGATTACTTTGATAATTAGACTATTATCAAAAGCAAGATTCAGGGAATGGAGATGTTTATCACTGAAGCTGATATCAGAGAAGCTCTCCAGATCCAGTTTGAAACCAGTGAGGATCCAAGGGAATTATCATGGACTGAGCAGAAAGCCTGTTTCCTTAGGATGAAATACAAAGGACCGATCACTGATGGTTCAATGTATAAAGGGAAACTGAGTGTACAGTTCAAGTATTTTGCTCACGTCATCATACTTGTATTTGGATGTGTTAGTGGAGGGTATGACGTGATGAGGAAAAGTTTAAGCTCGTTAATGGTTGCGTTGACTCTCAACAAACCATTCAACGTTGCTGGGATGATTTTAGATCACATGCTGGAGATGCTGAAAGGTTTGAAGAAGAAATATTTCATGCTTTATCCTAGATTTCTGATGATGATCTTCGATCACAAATATCCAAACCTGAAGAAGGATCCAACACAGATACTTGCTATGGATCATATGAACATCAGAACTTTGGCTAGAATGAAAGGTTACAAAGGTGTGCCTGATAATGAAAGACCACCTTTCAGGAGGTTGTTTGGAGCCTTAGCTAGAGAGGATTACATGGATCCTGGAAAGAATACAGCAAGGCATCCTGATAGTGATAGTGATAATGATGATCCGTTGGTCTATGCTGATGCAAGTACAAAGAGAAAAAGGCAAGTAGTCAATCCTGGAGCCAAAGGGAAGGGCAAAGGAAAGACTGATCAAGGGAGTTCAAAACAACAAACTGTGAGGAAGAAATCTACTGCAAAGAAGGGTACTAGTTTGGTAGATGAAGAGTCTGTAGATTCAGAGGAGACTGAGACTGAAGAACAATGGGATTCGGATGCTGAAAATGTCCGGACTACCAAACAAAAGGCCACTTTGGTTGGTGAGTCTGAATCACTTAACAGATCGATTGAAGAAGCTAAGAAGAGTAAGCAGTCTGTGGGTGCTGAAGATGAAGGGTTGACAGTGAATTTGGTCGAGCTGAATGAAGGTGAAACCGTTGTAGTTAACTTGCCCAAACCCAAACACAAAACCATGGCCAAGAAGACAAGCACAAAGCAACTAAGAGAGAAAGAATTAAACCTACTATTGATAGGAAAGAGATTACCTGAAGTTGGTACATCATCAAAACAATCTTCACCAGCCACTAAGAAACAAAAGACAGTGGAGGCAACAAAGTTACCAGTGGACCAATTCAATATTGCACTGGATAATGTTCTCAACATGTTTACAAAGCCTCAGAAAGAAAAAGAAACAGAGATTGAGCCATCAAAGTCAAAGTCCAAGTCTAAGAAAGTCACTGTGGATGACGATGTGATGAAGCAGGTGAATAAAAAGATGGACGACATGATGAAGATGTTAGTGGCTCAGCAAGCTGAGATTGCCAAGTTTAAGCTGAATGAGGAGAAAATGCTTCAGATTGTAGTAGCTTCTAAGTCTAATCAAGATGAGATAGATGAGAAGGTAAAGAAGCTAGAAGCAAAGAATAAGAAGCTTGAAGGAAAGTGTCTGAGAAACAAAAACAGATACAAGGCGATTAAAGAAGATAATAAAGAATTGAAGGCTGAAAACAAACGCCTTAGTGAGCTGATAGATGATCTGTACAATATTGCACCCAAACTGAAAGAGGGTGAGGAGGATAAAGAGAAAGAGGTTGAACAGGTTGACTTTGAACCATCTGAATCTGACAAAGAGGAAGATGAGGATGATGAGGATGAAGAATCGGATAAGAGTGATGATGGAGATGATGACAATGATGATGATGATGATGCTGAAGGATCGGGAAGTCAAAAGGAGGATGAGAGTAGTAGTAGTGATGATAATGATGGAGGAGATGATACTTCTGAGTTTACATTTGAGAAAAGACCACCTTCAAAGAAGAAGAAAGACACAGGTGAGTCAAGTTCAAAGAAGAAGAGTGAGAATGTTGATGATGAGACTGTGTTTTGGAATGAGAAGGTGAGGTCCTTGTCTGATGATGCAAAACAAGTATACAAGGACATGTTAGAGAAAAGAGAATGGACCATTGAGTTCACAGGACGTTTTGCAGAAATATTCCAAACAGATGATATGCGATATGAATTGGAATATAACGATCCTGATCTAGAAGAAGGGGAAGTACCTGCATCTGTGGCAAAGGAGATTTTAGATGGGCTTGCACAGAGGGTAGGGAAAACATTTGAAGAGTTCATTGTTGATGAGTCGATTCCACATATTCCTGAAAAGGATATTGGAAGTCACTCTGATGACAAAGACACCCCTGAATTTGAAGAAGTTGAAATAGAGGATATTACACATGAGGAATATCCACAGTACTTCAGACAAACTGATGAAGACTTGGTGTTTCCTGATTTTACTGAGAGACATAATACGTCTGCAAAAAGAAAGGCAAAGAAGAGGAGTGCTGAGTTTGTAGAGAAAGTACTTGGAGCTGATTTGCCAGAATCTTCAAATAAGTCTGATGAATTGAAGGAGTATTTGAAGAAATTAAGATTGATGGATGAAAACCGACCAAAGCCTGAAGCTCAAGGAAACTTTTATAGGTTTCATAATGCGAAGTTCAGAGGCAGAGCTCTCGGGTGGACATACTTAGGCAGGCTGAAGTGTTTAGCTGCTAAGTGGGAATCTGGAATCTTGTACTTTTACAGATTCATTGACTTGTTGACTCTACCGTATTGGGCGGTTAGAGATCTTTGCAGATTCCAAATGTCGGGTGCTTCAGTGAATAATTCACATGTCGGTTGGTGTGCAGACAAATTGGTTTGGGAAAGCAGAACAAAATGGAACAGATTCAAACCACAATATCCCCGGAGGAAAGTTCACAGGGATATTGATCCCAGAACCAAGTTGAAGAGGGTTACCTTGATTTATAAGGCACCTGAAGTGATGAGAAAGATACCTTTGATGCCTATGCCTCAACACTTCAGTGCTGACTTTATTTTCTGGTATTATGATTGGAGGAAGGCAGAAGCAGTGATTGTGTTGAGAGATGGAAAGGACAAATACAAGCATGTTCATGTATTTGATCCTATGTGGTTGATCAATTGCACCTTCGAAGACATCATCATGCTCTTTTATAATCCGATTCATCATGAGCCAAACGATGCAGATCAAGCAAAGAAATACACACAGGTTGTTGGTGTTTGCTTTGCTTATGACATTAATGCTGGAAGTAATTTGGAGGGTAAGCTTGGCAAGAAGGTGAAGATGGCAAATGTGTCAAAGCCGATAAAGAGGAAATTAGAGCCTGAGATGACGAAAGAACAGAAGAGTTTGCTCAGGATTAAGTTGCTGAATAAAGCCATGGACGAAGACAGAAAACGATCTAATCAATAGTCGAGGGGGAGTTTGTAGATGCGTTTTTGCGACTAATGATTAGATATGTTAACATGTGTTAGATATGGTTAAAGGGGCGAAGGAAGACTGAGATGGGCGAAGGTGAGAAGCTAGTGGGCGAAGGTAGTTATTCAATGGACGAATCTGGAACAGGATATCACAGAAGACACATTCGACCACTTGATGTGGGCGAATGTGGAAATGACCCACGTTCGACCATCACAACTGGGCGAACGTGCAGGTCCTATATATAGATTTTGTGTTTTTGTAAGTTTAAGCGAGTCATTTAGTGTGTGTGTTTTTGAGGTGTGTTCCAGAGTGTGTTGAGAGAGTTTAGAAGTGTGCTAGATTAACTGTAACTGATTTGTAACCAAGAATTTGGAAAAGTTAATCTATGAAAAGCTTTAAAATGACTTTGATTGTGTTTTGATTGAGTTTATATCAGTTTGTTCTAAGCTAGGGTTTCCGCACCTGGTTTAGTAACTTGTATGATCATATAATCCTGTTTTCGTGTCAAATCACATCCTCTACAGGGGCCAATTAAGTATTTGTCTCCAACTTCTGCCCAACACAGAGGAGATCTACACTTACGACCATAAAAGGCTTCGAATGGCGCAGCCTTGATACTGGTATAGTAACTGTTATTGTAGGAAAACTCAACCAATGGCAGGTGGGAATCCCAATTTCCACCGAAATCGATTACACAAGCTCGAAGCATGTCCTCCAATGTCTGGATTGTGCGCTCACTCTGGCCATCCGTTTGAGGATGATAGGCGGTGCTCATGTCTCAATGAGAGCCTAATGCGTCCATCAGTGTTTGCCAGAATTGGGAAGTGAATCGACTATCTCAGTCGGAAATGATTGAAACAGACACTCCATGCCTAGTTACAATCTCCTTGATGTACAGCTTGGCAAGTTTCTCTAACTTGTCGGTCTCCTTGATTGGCAAGAAATGCATGGATTTTGTCAGTCTGTTGACAATTACCCAGATCGTATCATGACCACTGGACGTCTTGGGTAGCTTGGTGATAAACTCCATGGAAATCTGTTCCCATTTCCAAACAGGAATGTCTGGTTGCTAAGCAGACCAGATGGTTTCTGATACTCTGCCTTGACTTTCGAATAGGTAAGACATCGGCTGACGTACATAGCGATTTCACCTTCAGGTTGGGCCACCTATAAAGTTCCTTCACATCTTTGTACATCTTGTCAGCACCAGGATGAACCGAGTATCTAGACCTATGGGCTTCATCTAGGATTAGGTCGCGTAATCCACCAAATCGTGGCACCCAGATCCGATTGGCAAAGTAAACTGTGCCGTCAGACCTTGGTTCCAACATATTCACCATCTTGAATAACGATTCACTCTTTAGGTTCTCACCTTTCAGAGCTTCCTGCTGAGCATCACGAATATGGGTAGTGAGATTCGTATGGATGGTCGGACCTAATGCGCACACACGCAAGGTCTTAACTCGTTCCTTACGGCTTAACGCATTAGCCACAACGTTGGCCTTGCCCGGATGGTATTTAATCTCAAAATCGTAATCGTTCAGCAGTTCAACCCATCTGCGTTGCCGCATGTTCAGCTCTTTCTGATTAAAGATATGTTGTAAGCTCTTGTGATCGGTGAAGATGGTGCACTTGGTGCCGTAAAGGTAATGTCTCCAAATCTTGAGAGCAAAGATTACTGCACCTAGCTCTAGGTCATGCGTCGTATAGTTTTTCTCATGAACTTTGAGTTGTCGGGATGCTTAGGAAATGACCTTACTCCTTTGCATGAGTACACATCCAAGACCTTGATGCGAAGCATCGCAATAGACTACGAAATCATCGGTGCCTTCTGGAAGGGAAAGGATTGGAGCACTATACACACCGTCCTTCAATACTTGGAACGCATTCTCCTGCTTGACTCCCCAATCGAACTTCTTGTCTTTTTGCGTCAAGACAATCAGTGGTTGGGAAATCTTGGAGAAGTTCTCGATGAATCGTCGACAGTAACCATCTAATCCCAAAAATTGTCGCACCTCGGTGGGTGTCTTGGGCACAGCCCAATCCTTGATTACTTCAATTTTTGCGTGACCTACTTGTATACCCTTCTCGTTCACAACGTGACCGAGGAAATGGACTTCTCGAATCCAGAACTCACAGTTCGAGAATTTAGCAAACAGTCTTTCGTTCTTGAGCAACTCTAGAATCAACCTCAGATGTTGTTCGTGATCTTCTTGAGTACGCGAGTAAATCAGGATGTCATCTATGAAGACAATAACGAACTTGTCTAAATAGGGTTTGCAAAAACGCGGTTCATAAAGTCCATGAAAACGGCAGGTGCATTTGTCAACCCCAATGGCATGACTAAGAATTCGTAATGTCCATAACGAGTTCGAAATGCCGTCTTCGGGATGTCGTCTTCCTGAATCCGCAACTGGTGGTATCCTGACCGCAGATCGATCTTCGAGTAGTAGCTAGATCCCTACAACTGGTCGAACAGATCGTCAATCCTTGGTAGCGGATACTTGTTCATTATCGTCAACTTGTTCAGCTCCCAGTACTTGATACACATGCAGAAACTTCCATCTTTCTTCTTCACGAACAAAATTGGCACTCCCCACGGAGAAAAGCTCGGACGAATGAAGCCTTTGTCCAACAACTCTTGGAGTTGGTTAGACAGTTCCTGCATCTCGGATGGTGCTAGCCAGTACGGAGTGCGGGCTACTGGGGCAGCTCCCGGGACAAGATCAATGCGGAACTCGACCTGTCACGGTGGTGGCAATCCTGGCAAGTCCTCGGGGAAGACTTCAGGATAGTCTCGCACCACTGGGATGTACACAAACTTCCGTTCTTTGGCCTTTTGTTCAACGACGTGTGCCAGAAAAGCAACACAGCCTTTTCTTAAACACTTTTGCACCTTAATGCAGGATATAACTCGAAGAGTGGGTACACTCTGGCTTCCTCGGATCGATAGGGTGTTACCATTTGACAAGGGGATTCGAACCAACTTCTCGTGACAGACTATCTCTGCATGATGTTTGGATAACCAATCCATGTCGATGACTACATCGAAACTTCCCAATTGGATGGGCAGTAAATTGATATGGAAATCATGGCCGTCAAGCATTAAAACACAACCCTTAACGATGTCCTCAGACGAAATTAACTTACCATTCACTAACTCTATGGTATATCGTGTATCCAACTTACTAGATTCTAATCCTAGGGATTTCTTAAAGTCGGTGGACACAAAGCTAAAATCTGCGCCTGAGTCAAAAAGTACCGAAGCGAATTGGTTGTTAAGGAGAAACGTACCCGTAACTACGTTAGGATCATCGCGTGCTTCGTTGGCTCCTAACACGAACACTCTTCCGGCCTGATCCTTGACCTTGGGACAATCCTTTCGGAAATGTCCAGTTGCACCACATTCAAAGCACTCGGTCTTGGCAGGAGGAGTGTTTGTGGCTTTGGCCTTACAGTTGGCGGTTGAATGACCACGACGATTACAGTTCTTGCACAAGATACTGTCACAGGTGCCTATGTGATGGTAATTGCACTTACTAGAGTGAGGATGGGGCCCGTTGTATTAGCGCTTGGGTTCCTTAACTACTGTAGTAGCAAAAACTTTCACGACATCTTATGGCTTGTGAGAAGAGTTTCTGCCTTTCCGGTTGTCGGAACGTTTACGCTTGTTACTGGAATTCTCATTACCAACTGAAACTTTCTGGTTCAATGAACACATGCGAACAGCGTCGTCGGTCAAACTCTGAGCTAGGGTCACCGCAGCCTAGATAGTGGATGGCGCCGATGCGGTAACCATACTACGAATCTTGGGTGACAGACCCCAGATATACCTCTCAACTCTCTTGTATTCGGGCGTGACCATGTGTGGGACTAGTCGAGAGAGTTCATGGAAACGAGTGGTATATGCAGTTACGTTAGCATCCACCATGGTAAGGTTCCAAAACTCAGCTTCCAGCTTCTGGAGTTCACTCCTAGGACAGTACTTTTCCATGAGCAATGCTTTGAGACCGGCCCAAGCGAGATTGTATGCCGCTTCTCTACCCAAGGTTTGTACTTGTAGATTCCACCAAGTAAGGGCTTCATCCTGAAAAGTACAAGTGGAGTACTTCACCTTTTGATCCTTGGAGCAACCGCTGATATTGAGGACTGATTCGGTCTTCTCTACCCATCGGACAATTCCTACAACACCCTCATTACCACGGATGGTCCATGGTTTGCATGCCATGAAGGTTTTGTACGAACAGCCATGGATAAAGTTCTCGGATTCGTGATCTATTTCACTTCCTCTACGATGACCGGTACCTCACGAACCTCCACTAGAGTCAGCCCGAGTTGCATCGTGTTGAGCAATTGCTGCAACAATTACTCTGGCTAACTCTGCGGGTGTGGTCGGTAGGGGTTCGCCTGCGGTTGTCCGTGCTGACTGTCGGGTAGGCATAGCTAAGAAGAAAACACAATAAACATAAGAGATGCATAATCACATATAATCATATATCAATCAACACAAGCATATATAAGTTAAGTTAGATCAATATAAAAACACATCATAATCCCATACATAACTCCCAAAAAGTAGTTAAGTTTTAGTACAAAATGGGCGGTCGAACCGCAAATAGTTTTGATCATCATGTCATAAAACAAAACATCACATGTCAACATAAGTCATCATAACACAACCATAACAACATAATCTACTAAGAAGGGGGTAGGAAAGCAGCAGCAAGAGAAACAATCGCCTCCTTCATACGTCGATCTGACTCCGCCGCCCTACGCTCCAACACCTCTAGTCGTCTCCCCATCTCAGCTCGCTCCATCACTGCAGTCAGTCTCCCCTGCTGGGCCTCGGCCCACTGGCACTCAAGCTCTCGGATGCGATCTCCTAATGCTACTAGCTGAGCGTCATGGGATATGAGAGTACTACGCTTGGTGCGGAGAGGTCTCCCTAATGAGTCTCCCAAACTTAGAACCTCGGGATCATCCTCCTCATCTCGGTGTGCTAGGCAACTTGAGAGGCTAGTAAGGTAAGGTCGCTTGCGGGCCTGAGAGCGCCGCTTCAGTCTCCTAGGTGGCTCGCTCTCCTCTAGGGGCTCTGATAATGGGTCAATGGGATGGGTAGGCTCAGAAAGAGTAAAGATAGGAGCTCTAGAAGGTATAGCACTGACGAGAGATAGTCGCACCCTATTTCGAGGTGTACACTTCTTGAGTGTACCTCCCGAAGTGTCCAAACGGAAATACGGGTTGAGACTAGCCGGAGGGTGAGAAACAAAAGGGGTGACAGAAGAATGGGGGTCAGCAATGG
The DNA here is from genome assembly GCA_032199755.1 of Ambrosia artemisiifolia. Classification (NCBI taxonomy): domain Eukaryota; kingdom Viridiplantae; phylum Streptophyta; class Magnoliopsida; order Asterales; family Asteraceae; genus Ambrosia; species Ambrosia artemisiifolia. The sequence continues at coordinate 17,561,962 of CM063520.1, forward strand.
CTAGGGGTGGGGTGTCATCATCTGCCTCGTTGTCGGAAGTACGTCTCGGTACTGGAGGCGGGTCAATGTCCATCTCAGACTCGGAAATCCACCCATTGTGATGGGACTCGGGGGCTGGCTGGGTGAGGGGTTAGTCATCCTCCGGTGAATCATCTGCCAAATAATCTGGCTCCGACTCAGGTGAAGAAACGAGATCAATAGTGATGACCATGTTTCCTGTCATGACATGCATATATATGTAAATAATCACGTATGTAAATAAACAAACCATCATACTCGTTTGTCTTCGTGGAGCGGCTTGGGATTTGAGAGATGCAAGGCGTGATGTCGTGGTACTTTGTGAAAACGTTTCGAAAATAAGTTTTTAAGTTATAGTTGACTCAAAAGAATCTCAGTTTGCTATAACCTTGTGCTCTGATACCAATCTATCACACCCCGCCAAGGCGGAAACACGGGATGTAAGGACCGAAATGTTTTCAAGCACAAGGTTCAAGCAATCACAACATTTTATTCAAAATAGTACCACCGTGTAAGATGGACATTGTCATTAATTATTTAAAAACGTCATCATAGCATTAACAAAAGAGAATACGTGTCTATTACTCTTATAACTAAATAAAAATAGGACAACAAGGCAAAACCATCATAGTGGTACCACACAGTGCTTGCTCGAACCTCTCCCTCAAATCCACGTGGCCCTCCATCTAGTTACCTGAAACACATGCATAATGAGTTTTGTCAACAATAATTTTGGTGAGTTCATGGGTTTTTTTAGTGATGAGTGAAACCAATGTGTAATTCGTGTATGACCAATCATATGCTAGCTAGGAAAATGATCACTGTGCAAACCATGAGTCCTGTAACCAAACCTCTTGACTGTTGTGCCTCGCGCATTGTACACTAAAGACAATATATGTATTGTAGAATACTAACACTCTTTTGTATGTGACCGGTTAGAGCGACTAACCAAGAGTGGGGGTGTCAACCCAATAGATCTATTAAAGTGTTCCATGGCTAGATGTTTAGCTAATGGTTACTGTAAACGATGTACGAGGACTAGTGAGCTCATGAACCAAAATGTCTCATGTTCCAGATGGCAGTCATGATAGAATGTACACACACTTGAAAATGACACAAGTATTGATGCATGTATTTCCCCCAAAATGAAAAGTAGTAAAATGGGGCCATGAAAAACTCACCTGATAGTAGTGTAGGTGGTCTAGGAAAAACTGTAGATGATCACCGTCTTGACAATGATACCCTATGATCATTATGGACATGGTAAGTTGTCTAGACTTGTTTATCATACAATTTGTTCACCCAACACTTGTGATTTTGGTTATTGTGTGATTGATTTGTGATAGATAAGTTTCTTATCATATGTTTAGACCTCTATACTACACCATTGTGGTTAACACATGCTTTGACCTAGCTTAACACACGTTAGCTCATGGTAGCCGATGTGTTCTTATGGTGTAAAGGAAAATGCCGATTATCTAGTGAATCAACTTGGTTGTTTTAAGCTTATTCGGGTCTTGGAGTGTTATATCATGACATATTGTGAGTCTTGTAATAAGTTTAAGCTTCGATTATTATGTTATTAACCTTAGCTTCAAACTTAAGCCAAGTAAGCTTAGACTAATGAAACCCGAAGTGATCTAAGTCGTATACGGTTCCAAAATACAATCCAACTACTCTTGATTATAACAAAGCCGATTATATGGTTGTTAAAGCAAGATCACGTGAACAAATGCTAGTATTAAGACAAGGTGCCTAAGATTTATATCTAAAAAGTATTGTTTTGGAATCTATTTTCTTGCAAAGTGTTGTGTGCCTAATCATGGTGTTCTATGGCTGAGAATTGGGTCCTACAAGAGGACACATCGAAGGAAAGAAGCTTATAGTGTAATGTATCTTACCTAGGAGGCTTAGAGAGTCGTGTGTTTGCTCCCTTGTTCCTTGATATCTTCGGCTTGGTGCTCCTCAAGGCTTGGCTGATTCTTTGCTATAGTGTGTAAGTGTTTGTGTTGAGTGTTGGTGCAAGGAATGAGGGTGAATGGTGAGGCCTTTATATACTAGTTTGAATGGTAAGCCATCCTCTATGGATTGGAGTTCATGTATATAGTTTCTTACTAGTTTGGTGTAAAACATGAGGTGTTCTTGTCTCTAGCCGATTGGGTGAAGATAAACACAATGATGGGTGTTGTTCTTGCATGGGTTTGTGTGACGTTCAAGTGTCTTATTCCTTGATTGGTGAAAAACATGCTCTTACTACCTATGGGACTAGGCCGATGGGTTTAGACAAGACAAAGAGGGATGGAGTTGACTTGATTAGAAGTATGTTGAGGTTTGGAAGGTACCTATTTTGGTGTATGTTTGTTCAAGAGTGATGGGACTTGTGCCTTGGGTGTTCTCGGCCGCAATTCATAGGGAAAAGAGAGAGTATTTTTGGTAGCTAATCAAGCTTAGATCTTTGTGAATTCTATAGGTTAGGACTAATCTAGTATAAGGCATGCTTAGGGGGGGTGGCCGATTTGTGCATATGGGCTAGTAGTTTAGGAAAGTTGACATTGGGAAAGGGCTTGTTCACCTTTGTGTTTCTTACCAAAATGGTGCAAGTTCATACCTCATCACCCTTCTAGTTCCATGAAATCATGTAGGATGGATGAGTTGGATCGATCCATGTATTGTTTCCTTACATAGATTCGGCTAAGGGTAGGTCTAGGGTGTTAGCATGGATACGGATATTTCCTAGTTCCAAGATTGTCTCCATGTGTTCTTGAGTTATCATAGTAGCCGCAAATCTAGGTAGTGTAGGAATGTTTGTTTGTTTCCAATTAAGGTAGGAGAAGTGGGATTGGTGTCTTACCAATTAGGTGTAATGTTTGGAAGGTTTAGGATGACAAAGACATGTCATGGTTGTGGAATTCGGCTAGGGTGTCCAAGTAAGTGTCTAGATCAAGTTAATACCTATTCATGGTAATGTGTAGAATAGGTTATTGTCTTGTTGTGAGTCCTAAATCCATTGTTTAGCTTGTGATCCTTCGGCCAAGGTTAAAAAGAAAGGAAAAGGTGCCAAAGTTTGTAGGAGTGTCTTGTCTTATGTTTGTTTGGTCTAGTGAGGTGTCGTGTGCATGTATGTGTATATATATGTGTATACATACCTCTTTGGTTGTGGTTGTTGTTGGTTTTCTTAAGCTAAGACATAGGAATGTCTCTTGGGTGTCGGGTGACGACATTAACATGTATTTTGTTTATTAAATATCGTATGTTTAGAAATTGATAACCCTTGATAGTTCTTGTTTTCTCATACATGTGTTAGAGATGAACTTGTCATGTGTTAGCGTGTATTAATCTCTTGAAAGGCTTGTTTGAGAGATTATCCAGGTGTTGTATGACTAAACAAGTGCCCAATGTTGAGTTTTCTGATTAACTCTGGCTTTAGTAGACGGGGGGGTGGGATGGTAGTGTATGAAAAATTATCTAGATGTGCACATTTAGTAAAGCAATAACTGAACTATGTACGAATGTTGACCTGGTTTGTTGACTATTGTCACGGGTTTAAATTGATGACTATCTCCAAGAAATTTCCAAAGATCTTGAAATCTTAGATTAATCATAATTGATTTTGAAAAATAAACGTGTACCTGATAGATTGCTGAGACCTGATACTGATGTTGTAAGTATATAGGAAAGACATCCTTGTCAGTGTGATCGGGTTCCCTTTAATGTCTATACTAATGATGGCTTATGATTTCAAACCAGAAACGTATGAGAGAGAGGTGGGACGGCGGTTTATTAGCGAGTTATAGTGTCTAACCCTCAAACTCTAGTAATCTCTCTATTTATACACACATGGTACACCCTAATTACGTTTAGTAAGGGTAATTCCGTCCATCAAATAAATACCTATTATAAACTTAGGGAAATAAAGGTAATTGACCAATCTATATACATATAATAAACCAAAGTCATTTTGATGACATGGCACTCAAAGAGGCATTCTCCCCCTAAATGTGCCATGTGTCATCCCATGTGGCAATTGGTATTTAAGTTAAAAAAAACACCATCACACTAAAACCCTACTCATCTTCTCATTCAAACATAACAGATGTTACCGAGGTTCCTGAACCCTAACAGAGGATCGGTCTTCCGTTTCTTCAATAACTAACCGTTCTGCCGTCATCTACAATCCTGTCATTAATAATGAGTCGCTATTGAGGAAGCATTGGATAGGGATCCACACCGTCGACTTGATGTAGGATCGCATCATAAAAGAAGGTATAATAATAATAATAATAATAATAATAATAATAATAATAATAATAATAATACTAATCTATTTATTGATTGACTGATTGATTTATTATTGAGTTGAATAGGTGATTGAGGTGACGGTGGTGTTAGCGTTAGAGAAGGATAGAAAGTGTGGTGTTGAAGTAGTCTGTTGGCATGCCAGGTGCCTTCCCCCGTGTTTCCCCTGCCCTCATGCGCCTTCTCACCTATTTAATACCTCTTAACCCACCGGAAACAGATGCCACTTTCTGCAACGCCGTTTCAAATGTACCATATATGTGAATCAGGTTTAAAAGGTAGGTGGACTATACGGGATTAATTATGAAATTAGTGTTAGGGATTAATGTGATTTTATTGATTTAATTGATTCAAGATTTGTTTATGGTTTTGTGTATAGTCGTTCATGTTCTTTTTTATTGTCTTATTTAGAATTGTATATGTTCTTTATTAACAGTTAGTTATTATTAATTTTGAAGTTAGTTTTAGTGATTTTGTGATGTTGATGGTTTGTAATCATATATGAACATTTGCGTATGATTAGGTCATAGTGGATGGTGTTGACAGTGGCGGTTCTGTCGAGGTACTGTCGAACCAATCAAGGGCTTTCGCTGCCTCAGTTTCTTCCTATTGTTCCTTTGGTTGTAACTGTAGATGGGGGTGGGTTATTTGGTGGTGATGATGGTGGTAACACAAAATGGTGTTGACCAAACAACCGCCGGCGCTTGCTGTTCTTTACGGTAACACAATCTTTTTCTTTTTAAATATCTTTATCTCCAAATAATCCCACTAATTTATGAATTTGATGAAGCAACATGTTTATCGTACTAGATTATCTTGAAATGAAGTGAATTAAACATCAAGATTTGAAAAGATTATATTTTTTATGTGAAAACGTTTAGGTAAAAAAACCGTAACCATTTAAACCCTAATTATTATAACATCACAGCCACCACGTACAATCAATCATTTATTGGCAGCCTTCAGTTATTGATTCGTTCTTTGCACACAACCTTAATAGGGATTCGAACGATTATAATTTCAGGTTAAGAGTTTTAAACTGTTGTTTCTAACGAATTGCTTTAGATTAATTTTTTTTTTATCTTTTCTGTATCCGCTTCATTGATTTGACCTAACTAATCTATGACCAGCTATAAGTTTGGTAATTTATAGATTTTGATTGAAACGAATGTGAGATGTTTGCATTTTTATAAGTAATTAAATATGAAGAACCGTCACGGTGATGATATGCCTTCTTCCAGCAAGATGTAACATTTTGTGTTTGAATAAATTTGGTTCATGTGATCTATGTTGATAGTGTTCGATTTGATAGCTGCTTTATGTTCAATAGTTTTTGATCTCTGATTTTGTGTGATCTTCTGTTATAAATATGTGTTAAGTGGCGTTTAGTTTGATAACAGTTTCGTGTTGAACACATTTTTTACCCATATTATCTTTAACGGTGTTTGGTTTGATGAAAGCAATTCATGTTAAACAATATTTGATACATCTGATCTTTAGTTATAAAGATGTTACTTGTGTAAAATTTGTTAAAAGTTTTATGTCGATCACTATTTCTGATCCGTGTGATCTTTAGTTATAAAGATGTAATGGTGTTCAATTTGCAGGTTTCCAGGTTTGCCATTCTTTAGGAGGTGGAACAGGATTCGGTATGGGTACGCTTTTGATTTCAAATGATGAGTTGCTTGATGAGTTTAGTATGCGACCGCTTGGTAATGTGGACGATCAAGTTTTTTAAGGGATACACAGTTTACTGCGCCTAGGTGCGCTGAAGGCTAGGCGCCCACCTAGCTTTGGCACCTTTGACTACATAGATTGAAAGTGTATAAAGGTATTCATCCTATTCCTACATTTAGCCAACAAGTAGCATCCTCATATTTCATTGTTTTGTGACATTAGCAATTTATATCTTATTATTCCAATTGATATCCTTTTTCTTCCATCTGTTCTTATTAAAAAACAGAGGGAACAAAATGTGTTTTTTCATCATGTGAACTTCAAATTTTTTATTTAATTTTTTATATTAAATTAAGTAAATAAAAATTATGTTCGTTTGTATAATGTTTTTTTGATTAGGAAGAAAGTAAGTAGCATATCATCAACAGAATGGGCACTATAGTCATGTGTAGATACAAAATTTTATTGAGTTGGTCTTGCTCTCTGTTTTCCTTCACTTTTGTGGTAAAGAGTTGATCAATGAAAACATCATTTATTTCATTCGCTTTTGTAATAGACGTGTTAGATTTATGATTAATTCTTGCTATGTTTTATGAAATTTTTATATTGCTTTATTTAGAAAAATGGAACATGATGTGCCTAATTCTTCTGTTTTCAGTTGATTATGTTCGAACAATTCCTTGGGCAAAGACAAATATGAATTATACTACTCAGGCACTCATTATTTTTGTTGGTACATTCTGGACTTTCTTGCTATAGTTATCTTTAGTATGGTTCTGTAATTATGAAAACCTAGATTAAAAAAGTGACTTATTATTGTAACATGGATTGTGAGCAATTAGGTACTTTTATTGTCCAGTTTTGGAGACGTTTTTCTTGATGAATTTTCTCTCTTTTTACAAACCCAACAACTCATTTTAATTGTAACTTTCTTTTTATGTCCTTTAATTTTGTACCATTTGCAAAATTTGGAAATGTTTAATTGGTTGGCAAGTCTTTGTACCGATTTCGGTACACACTTTTCGCGATAATAGATTTATATTCATATTTGTTTTCTCTTTGAATTATCAATTGTCCGTTTTTTTGGATAGCATAGAAATTTTTTAATATTAAAGTGATCTTTATTCCTTGGGCACATTAAGCTTTAAATGGATCTCCATGTTGGTAAGTAAGTCAACAATACAAAATTTGACTTGCAATTTTCAATATAATTTTGACTTTGATTCATTATTCCATCAGAATCCAGTTTTGATCCTTTTATTGATTCAACTTTCAATATATAGTTTTGAATAGCTTTGATTTAACATGTTCACTTTTTTGATCCATGTCATTTTGAAATTAAATAACTTTGATTCCACAAGTCATATTATTGTTTATATTATTGTTTCTCGATGAAGTTTATTTCATTACTATTACGAAATGTAAACGGTTATCGTTAACTCTACTTTTCTATGCAGAGTATATCCACTCTTTTTGCTGCATCCTGCTCATGGTTTGACGAACCCACTTGGAGAAGTTGCTTCCCTATTACAGCACCATGCATTTTGCTAAATTTTTGTTCATGTAATACTCACCCAACTATATTAAAATTTATAAATCAGTATAATGCAGTACTTTACATTGTACTTTGTATCACTTTTATACTACAATCTCGCCGGAACGTGCAGCTACGCTAATGCGTTTTGCATATCCTGGATCCCCGCCGCAACGCGCGGATGGGAAGAAATAAGTATATTAATTTCTATAGAACATCGTAACCCAATTTTTGTTACTTCATATTAGATTTGTCTATCTCGGGAGATGATGTTAGGTAAAACCTCATTACTCAATGCTTTAGATATATCACATACACAAAAATTATTATTATTGACCTTACTCGCTAATACGATCTCTTGATAATTTATACTTTACCATAATAGTTCCATATTAATTAAGCTTTTTCAACCCACATTTGATTACGTCATACTAGATTTGTCAACCCAATCGAAGCCGGCCCAAATCAGGTAGTGGAAAGCAGAAAAAGGTTAACTTTTGGTTTAGTTTTGATTTGGCATATATTTTTATTTTTAATTTATTTGTTAGTCATGAACACGAGGCCCAAATGGATCAATAGTTTTTCAGGTTATGTTTTATGTTAATAAAAAATCATATTTTTTTCTTATTATGTGAGATGGGATGACAGATAAGGCACAATATGTTAATGAACAACCATCTAAGGTATTATCTAAAACACTAAAGAATATTTACATAGTCAAGATATTGTTCTTTACAAAGGATTTTTAGTAAGAAAAACTAATGTTTTATTACGTTATATTAGATTTTTCAACCCCGAGACGCTCCCGGGGTATAGACTAGTATTAGATAAATGATTATAATCTCTATAGATAAATATACCAAATACACTCTATATCCAAATCTGCGAATTATATCTAAAGTATTCAGATTGTGGTTAGCTTTGAATGAAAATTGAACTAGCGTTGTGTATCACATCAAAGTTTGGTAAGAATAAGAACAAAACTTACACGAGTTTTATTCAAAAACTTCTAAATTTTTATGATGTGGATAGCGACCTAATATCTTCAACAGTTTCTTGACACGTACCCGCACTTAGGAGGGCAAGTTATCTTAAATTAAATTAAATATTAGAACAATAAATATTCAGAATTCTTTAGATTGATTAACGACTATATGAAAGAAGGAATTAATTTCAAACATTTTGAGTTTAGTTTTTTTATAATTTTATATTTATCATTTTTCATAAAATCGTTTATTTCTATAAAGTTGTTATAATTATTGAAGATATTCCAAAGTTATGGTTTATTTTACCACACATTAGAACCAGCAGGGTAAGATATATAAATCCGGCATTTATGTAGTTAATTAGACCTTTGGGTGTGGAGGAGGCCCATTATCTATGATGATTCTTTACCTCAGCTGCCACGTCAGCGTGGGATAAAAGCATCATGAAGATGATGGTCCAAGGATGTGGAGGAGGCCTATCATCATTTAATGTTTTTTTATTAAATAGTATCTATATCTATATATATATAATAAAAGAAAACCATTTTAATGACATGGCATTAAAGGAGGCATTCTTCTTTTTGAGTGTGTCATGTGTCATGCCATGTGTCAAATTAAAAAAAAAACAAATAAAAATATAAAACGTAATCTACTAAAATTAAATTGAATTATATTAGGAAAAAAGAATTTAAAAAAAAATTAAATTTTTCTCTCTTATGTTTACTCTCATAATTTTTAAACGTTAATATCTTTTATATACGAGATTTTTTAAAGAAAAAAATTACACCAAATTAACGAGCGTTTTATTATCTTTCCAACGAGTACCATAGTGCTATATAAAAAACGGGAAAAAAACGACTTTTTTTTGTGAGGTTTCGTTCATACAGGAAAAAAAACACAAAGTGTTCATGTTATTCATTAATCATGTTTTTTCTTTTAAACCAGGTTCTTATCTACGATGTTGAAATAATAAATCAAAGTCATTTTAATGACATGACACTCAAAGAGGCATTCTCCTCCTTGAGTGTGCCATGTGTCATCCCATGTGACATTGAGATATTTTAGGAAAAAAATAATTTAAAAATAAAATTGGATTTTTCTCTCTTATCTTTCCTCCCATAATATTTAAACGTTAATATCTTTTATATACGAGATTTTTTAAAGAAAAATATTACACCAAATTAATGAGCGTTTTATTATCTTTCCAACGAGTATCATAGTACTATATAAAACGGAGAAAAAACGACTATTTTTTTGTGTGGTTTCGTTCATACAGGAAAAAAAACACAAATTGTTCAGGTAAATCATTAATCATGTATAGGCAAGTCACTAATTATGTTCAAATCAGTAAATATGAATTCTATTTTCAACATGCGTTAGCATTAGAGTTATACATTGTTTTAGGTTAGATATTAATATTATAGTTATACATTGTTTAAGGTTAGACGTTAACACACAGGAAAAAAAACACAAAGTGTTCATGTTATTCATTAATCATGTTTTTTCTTTTAAACCAGGTTCTTATCTACGATGTTGAAATAATAAATCAAAGTCATTTTAATGACATGACACTCAAAGAGGCATTCTCCTCCTTGAGTGTGTCATGTGTCATCCCATGTGGCATTGAGATATTTTAGGAAAAAAATAATTTAAAAATAAAATTGGATTTTTCTCTCTTATCTTTCCTCCCATAATATTTAAACGTTAATATGTTTTATATACGAGATTTTTTAAAGAAAAATATTACACCAAATTAACGAGCGTTTTATTATCTTTCCAACGAGTACCATAGTACTATATAAAACGGAGAAAAAACGACTAGTTTTTTTGTGTGGTTTCGTTCATACAGGAAAAAAACACAAATTGTTCAGGTAAATCATTAATCATGTATAGGCAAGTCAATAATTATGTTCAAATGAGTAAATATGAATTCTATTTTCAACATGCGTTAGCATTGGAGTTATACATTGTTTTAGGTTAGATATTAATATTATAGTTATACATTGTTTAAGGTTAGACGTTAACATTGGAAATACATTTTTAATTGTTTTAGGTTAGGTGCTACCCGAAGCTTTCCTGCAAGTAACTGTAAAGCGCATTATTTTATTTCATATGTAAATTTAATATGTCATATTAGATTTCTCAACCCCGGGACGTTCCCGGAGTATAATCTAGTTAATATAATAATAATACAAGTCTGTTAAATAAAACTACAAACCTTTATTTCTTCTTAAATAAACCTACAACGAGAAGACCAAGTGACATCTCATTAGCCAACACCTCATTACGTTCTTCTTAAATATGAAGAGTTGCAGGTGACCAGTGATATATCACCCCCAAATATCATCACAACACAAAACTTCAACTGTCAGTCGGTCACATCTTTGTCCTCTAAGCTTGCCGAAGACTTAAATATCATCACCACTCCACCGCTAGTCTCATCTCCGGCACAAGAGTTGCAGGTTCAAAAAACAAAACAAAAAACATGAAGACCAAGTCACAGGGAAGGAAAAAAGGAAAAGAAGAAAGGAAAAAAAATTTTCCACGTGAAGACGCTCATGCCGTTGCCGGGGGAGAGGGGCGGTGTGCGCCGGGTCGGCATAGGCTTGCCATGCCTATGCCACGTCCACACCGTCGAGTGATCTAACGTTCAATATTTTTGTAAACCTGTTAATTTGTTTAAACTCCCAACATGTATCTATTTGTGATTTAGTTAGGTGAATCCAGTTTAACCATTTCTATAGTTAAAAAAAACTCTACGTGTGTGTTAAGTTTCCCTTTATAGATAAGTAGGTTATATCCCGGAAACATTCTAGGATACACAAAACTAATATGAAGTGACAAAATATGTATTATGATACAACATAGAAATTAGTGTACTATAATATGAGAAATAAACAATTTTAATCATGTGAATATAATGAAAATCTATGTTTGGTTGAGGAGTAGAGGCAGAAACAACCATTGTAGGGCGTGATTGAGACGGTGATCTTAAATGTGTAGCTTCTTTTTTTAAAAACGGTTAGTTTTAACCTATTTTGCTTTGAGTGGAGACATAACTCCTATTAACAGTTTAATTTATTATTAGGTTAGAAAATATAATATTATATAAGGTTTGATCAATAAAATGTTAAATACTTTTTGATAAACAGAAATATAAAAAGAATTAGTTAAGAAAATAAATATTAAATAAATAATAGACAAAGGTGAAATTATGATTATAAATAATATTATTTCATATGAGAAAAAAGTAAGATAATCATAAGACTTTGAATTATTATATAGTAAAGTAGTAATAAAGATAAATATAGTAAAGTATGGATTAGTTAAAATGAGAACAACCCTGAGTTGCGAAAACCATAAAAAACAATAACAATCTTTAATCTTTGAACATCCAATGGTTGGTATTGCATCTTCTTATTTTTTTCTTTTTGTTCCCATTAATTTTTTATTACTTTTTTGTATCAATAAAATACATGAAAAACGTAGGATTGTAAAAGAGATTTTTTCATGAAATTTACAAATTCAACAAATCATATCAAAAAATGTCTATTTGTCTTTTTTATACAAAAATTCAGTAATATTTTTAATACAATACCATCTTTTTAAAGATGACTTATAAAAATATAAAAAATATCGTATGAAATTCTTACGCCAATGTAAACAAAAATTACAACAGTATGATTTTCATGCATTTCAACATAACTTCATTACGTCACTCTTTTTACACTCGTAAAAAATGACTAATCATATATAATTTGCATCATCTTTTTCTTTACACCGGGTACACTAGTGTAAACAACAATTTTCAATAATGTAATGAAAAAATGTTGCATAGCAAGTATAGTAATGCTATACAATTTTAAGATATAGTCCAATATGTTCTTCATTTCTTGAGCATCGTCATCTACAAAACACAAAGATCCTTTTATCTCTTATTTACACAGTTGTAATCCAACTCCACGTGACTTTATTGACATTAGCCTACACCAAATCCACACAAAAGGTACCTAGTCAATTGGAAAATCTCCACATCCCTACACCAAACCTATATAGTAAACCCCTAATTCCTCACAAAAAAAAGAAAAAGAAAAAAAAAAGTATTCAACCGTCACCTACGAACACCTACATTGGTGTAAAATAGGTTACATATTGAAATCTAATTTACACCTGTGAAAATTACATCAGTGTAAAATAATTTTCATCTATGGTTCCATAAAGGAATAGTTTTAACAAAGAAAAATAACCAAAGCTGGCACCAGTGGTTATGATGTCAGATAAATATTAAATTGATATTGAAAACAACTGACCTTTAGAATGTAGAAAATCGGGTAAACGGAATGAGGTCTTATTGGATTAAGTTTACAATTACATTTTTTTCCTTCTCAAAATAAATGATTTCCTAAAAAAACATACATCTTCTATCTCTCGTTGTTCTTCCTTTTTTTTCCTTCTAAAAAACATAAGCAGAGATCAAAAACACAAATCCATCGATAAAAAACAAAAGATGGCAAGTATAGACATGAACAACTAATAATTTCTTGATGTCGAGGATTTTGTATGTTGAAACGCCCTGCATTTTCGTTACAAAAAAAGCGAAACTCAAACTAAAAACAAGTAAATATATTGATAAAAAGCAATTCATACTTTCCAAATTATTATTACCTAACTTGAGTTTAATAAGGATTGATGATTGCTATGTCAAGAACACTAGGAACAACCGCAGAAACAAAAGAATAAAAACCATGTTATTGTTTTTCGATTTCAAATGAAGTGTGGGAGAAGACGAGGAAGAAAACATAAAAACCTTTCTCTTCTTTCTTCTTCTTATCGGACTTGGTCTTGTTTCCTTTGGCTTTGCTTGACCTTGGCGCCATAATAGGTGCTTGTGGGTATAGAGGAATATATTATTTAGCGATCTTCAACATCATTGAACATATCCATCGATCTTCAACATCATCGAACAAGTCCACAAATATTTGTGCTTCATCGAACATGGATCTGTAACTTTTTTCCTTCGATCTAAGCTTGGGAGATATCAAATACATCAATAAGCAGAGATTCAAAATATTGAGTAAAGAGGGAAAGATTGAGAGAGATGTGTCTGACACTTTTTTTTTTTGAAAGAGAGGGGAGGTTGTAAAGGGGAAAATGAGGGAGAAAGAAAGAATGAATTGACTGAGAGAGAATATAATTTATATACAATAAAAAAGAAGGGGAGGTTGTAAAGGGGAAAATGAGGGAGAAAGAAAGAATGAATTGACTAAGAGAGAATATAATTTATATACAATAAAAAAGATGCCATGGATGCGAAAAAGATTAAACTGCCCTTTAGGTCACAAACTAAATTCAATTATGTCTAAAAAATTCAGATTTATTCTTGACCATAGAATTAAGTGATGAATGGCTAGGATGGGTTTCTATAGTTTTCGCAACTCACCATGGCTCTCAATAGAACCGTTCTCTAGTAATAAGAAAAATAAAGATAAAGGTTATAAAATAATAAATATTAGGTAAATTAGGTTATTTATAAGCTAATTTTTTGACGAGAATTCAAGGGTGGCGATGGCCTCACAAAATGACATGTGTCTCCACCTCAAATACTTTATTAGGGGGAAGGGGCGCCTCTAGGAAATTTTTTTCACTTAACTGATTTTAACCAATCATGCACTACCACATCACTTCACTGTTTTACTTCACTGAAACACTTTTTTGGAGGCAACACTCCACCGATTCTTTTATTATTTTCATTTAAATTCAAATCTAACCTTTTTTTTTAAATTCACACGGTTTTACCACCAAACGGTCAGATTTTTCATAATCCTTCCCTCCAACACAATCAAAAATAATTATGTGCATTAAAATCGGTTTCATCTAACCGTTAGAAAATTTGAATTTTAGATGCAACACGATTGAGATTTTTTTGTGTATAAACCACCATACCATGGTGGTGAAAACACACTTCAATATCAACAAATACCCACACCTTCAAAATGACTCGCTGGATCGAAAATGAAGAAATGGCTTTGGTTGCGTGCGTTAAAGATGCACAAAACAACCCATCCTTCCAACCCCAACCACACAAAGGCTCAATGGGCTCAGGGGGGAAGGAAACAAGCTTCTGGGACCGTGTCTTGGCTGACTTCAACCAATATATCGGCCAAAGCAACCCCACAATTGAGAGTCTACAGAGAAAATGGACCGATCTAAATAATAAATGTGATCGGTGGATCAACTGCTACGAGCAGACCATAAGCCGGCACCCAGGCATTGTGCCGGAGTTGGCTATGGAGTTGACTCAGGTGAACTATGCTGGTCATTACCGCGGCACGGTTGAGCATCTCCAGGCCTAGCAACTCATGCGTCAACTCTAAGCTTTATTTTTTTATGTTTTGATGTATTTTTATATATGTTTAATATTAATAAATTATGTTTTATGTTTTTTATTTAATTTTGTTTTCATTTATGTTTAAAACACATGATTTAAACAGGGGGATGATGTAGCAACTGAAAAGTTTTTCTTTCTTTTCATTCTTTCCTTTCGGCTTCGAGCAAATTTTCAGGACGAAAATTCCTTCAACACGGGGATGATGTGACACCCGGCGAACACAGGTGAATAACTTTTAATAACTTATAAGTCTACCTTAGTAAAACATTCATAAAACATACTTAATTGAGTTAGTTAAGTCAATCTGATGATTCAGAAAATCATCGGGAGTCGTTATAGTGATTCGGGGAATCACCGGGAGTCGGTTCGATGGTTTGGGGGATCATCGGGAGTCGTTACATTGATTCGGGGAATCATCGGGAGTCGATTCGATGGTCCAATGGATCGTCGGGAGTCGTTTATGCACATATGTCCAAGGGTTGGTGATTAGAAGGATCACCAGGTTAAAACGCAAACACTGGAGTCTCGATTCCCGAAAGTTGGTGAATTAACGTAAACGTGTTAGTTATCATGTAATAAGTATTTTACAATCATTATATAACTTGGTGATATGTAGATACGTGAATTAATGTGATAAATTAGCAAATAACGCACCAAAAACCAGGCAGCCCTGCAGGGGGCGACTACGATTCATAGTAGGGTAAAATGTAGGAGACTATGATTCATAGTAGTGTAAAAAGTAGGAGATTATGATTCATAGTAGTGCAAAAAGTAGGAGACTATAGTAGTGTAAGAAGTAGGAGATTATAATTCATAGTAGTGTAAAAAGTAGGAGAATATGATTCATAGTAATGTAAAAAGTAGGAGACTATGATTCATACTAGTGTGAAAACTTGGCAACTATGATTCATAGTCGTGTAAAAAGGGGACGACTATGATTCATAGTCCCCCATCTGGTCTGAAACGACTAGAAACACCTATAAATACCATCCTTAAATTGTGAAACATCATTTGTGCAACCCTAACTCACCCCAAACCTCTCTCACACCATCCTTAACCTCTGAAACCCGTTTTTGCCCTAAATCTACCATTTTCATCCTCAAAACATCATTTCCAATCATGATCTAAGGTGTGTTAATCATCCTAAGCTCTTGCCATGTCGTTATTTTGAACCCTAAAGGTACATAACTGATTTTATAAAGTTTAAGTATTTGAAAACCTTTCAAAAACAGTTCTAAACTAGATCTAATCATTTAGATGAGTTCCTAATGAAAGATTCATGCTTGAAATGATTTTTGATGATCTAAACATATGGATTCTTGTGTATTTGATGCTTTAAAGATATTAATGAATTGTTGAGCTAATTATCTCAGATTATATAGGTTGTTTGATGTGTTTTGTGAATAATATGAGTTTTGACCCGTTTGAGGGCATTTGAGAGATTTAGGATGATATATGATGAGTTGATTATTGATTGTTGTTAGGGTTTATGCTAGAATGATGTAACAACAGCATGATGATGCCTAGGATGTGATTATGTGATGAAATATGATTATTTGCCATCTAGGGTAAAGGTTTCATGCATTGTTATGCCATATCCATAATATTATCCATTTTGGGAAACACTTGCAAGTAACATGATAAACAGGCGATTATCTGGGGGGATTCTTGATGAGAATAGTTTGTTTAATGTTTGGATCTTGATTGAGGGTGTTACAACTTGATTCTGATCGGATTTGGTGGGTTTCAGGCGCAAAATAAACAACAAGCTGTAGAGCAGGCGACTTAGTCTCCTGGTCTGGGGGCGGCTAGGGTTCATAGTCGTGTACATTGGAGGCGACTATGAATCATAGTCGTCGGTTCTGGTGCGTAGTGGTGTGTTGTGATACCGGAAGTCTGTTTTGGAACCCCGTAATATGTTTTAACACCTAGAAACATATTGTAAACCCCTTGACATGTCTATGAACCTCGTAATACGTGTTATGGCTTATACGTGCATTATGTGAACTATATGTATGAACTTGTGAACTGTTTTACGTATAACGTGCATATCTACACATGCTTACTTGTTTACTTGTATTCGGCTGACACGGGGATATCGGGTCACCAACGGGATGTCGGGTCTTGTATTGTGTGGTCGAGCCAAACACTTAAACACGTTTTTCAAACATACATAGTCATGGTCTGGACAATCGGGGACTAGTTAACCTACGGGTTATTAGTCAAGAGACTTATAAACATTTTATGATAGGTCGCCGGTACTAGGGACTATCATCACACGTGACTAACCTGTTTTTAAAGAAACGCAACCTAAGGTGAGTGTCACAGCCCCAATTTTACATATATTCTCAAAGGGGAGAAAGATGCTACACATTTTGGTTACTTAAAGATCATGTTTTACTATTGTTATCATTGTTTTTACTATGCGACTCATCTAATTCCCAAGGAAACCACTAATATGGGTATATAGCGGGGAAATGTGGATAGATCTAATCGGCTTGACAAACCCCACCCGGGTCGATTGGAGGTCGGACGGGTGCATATTTTCTCAAACACACTGGCCTACCGGGGATGACTGTAGTCCGAAGGGTACACACAATTGGAAACATAGTCAGCAATGGTTTCAATCGTAGTAGTAACATACTTAACGTCTAGCTAACGTTCATATAACATACTAGTAACAACTAACAGGAATGATCTTTCTTACTAATGGAAATCGTTTTTGTAAAACCTGTGAACTCACCAGCATATTTTGTTGACACTTTTAGCATGTATTCTCAGGTCGCTAAGGTAGCACGATCGGAGTAGGCGCACGGAATCCCATGGAGTCAAGTTATCATTTGCATGGTTTTTGAACAACTATTAAACTATTAACTGTTCTATTTTGGGTTGTAAATTATTAAGGCTTCTGCTATATTTGGTTAATACTTTAAAAACTGTTTGGTTGGTTTTATTACGTTGTTTTCATATCATATAGTTGTCGTTTATTGTGACCATTGACTTTGATCCTGTTATATCACCCGCCTCATGGTAAAACCCCGCAAGTGGAATCTGAGGGTGTGAACTTTCTGACTAAAATTACGTACCATACCCATAATCATGTATTAGATGCCCACATTTGGTCACACACCTAAAATCATGTATCAAACACAATATGGCTAAAATTACGTACCATATACAATATATACATAGAAAGGTATATGGTATTTTGTATTTTAAATTCACGTACATAATAACCACATTAGTCATACACAAAGAGATAAAATCACGTATCAGATGCCCACAGTTGGCTGTACACCTAATATGGTAAGTAACTTCACGTACATAATAACCAATTACGTAATAATTGTATAATATTATGAGATTATATATCAGTACGTCATTAAATAATATGGTACGTAACTCCACATTAAAATATCTGGTAAGTAATTGGTCATACAACTATAATCAAGAATCATATGCTAAGATTAGTCTTCTAACTAAAATTATATACCATATCTAAAATCATGTACAAGATTACATAATACTTAAAATCACGTACAATATACAGCATATACATAGAATGGCGTATCATATACCATATTTTAAAATCACGTACAAAATAACTAAAGTAGTCATACACATAGAGATAGAATTACGTATCAGATGCTCACATTTAGCCATAAACATAAAATCATGTATCAGATACCCTATAGCTAAAAGCACGTACCAGATTCCCACAGGTTGGCTTAGACCTAAAATCATGTACCAGATACTTGAATGTGAAATTACGTACCTGTTTTTGAAAATTAAGAAAACTATAGTAACAGCGTACTCAAATTAGAGAGAATGAAACGCTCGTTAGTACGGTGTAATTTAAAAAAAAACATTATCGTATGAAAACGTTATAGCCATTTAAAAATCATGGGGAAGTGGGTTTTAGAGGCAGTTGAAAAAAATATCCTTTTGTTTTTTTGTATCATCAATTATGTAATCACGTACTTTTTTGTCAAAATCTTCAAAATGGATGCTGGAGATTCCTTCTTACACTTCGCACACTTTTAATACTTTGTATGATAACCACCCCTATATATATATATACATATATATATATATAGGTAAAGGTTCGGGTACAAAGGCTACATTTCGTGAGAAATATGAGAAGGATAAAAAATTGACATGTAAGCATCAGGTTTTGGATTTAGGTATATGATGTTTTGGGTTGTTTTTGCTAGAAAAATACCAAATACAACAATTTAAAACAAAATGCAATGTATTATTGCCATGAAATTAAAAACATAGTTAAAACACACGGCTAAAACACAACAACATAGAACACATGTTCTTGGCGTTGTGTTTTAAGTTTTTAAGTTCCAAATAAATTGTTTTGTGTTTTTAATTGTTAGGTTTGATGTTATTTTTCACACCCTCAAATTTCCACCTGCGGAGTTCTACCGCGAGGCGTGTGACATACCAGGATCCAAGTCAACGGTCACAATAAACGACGTCTAAATGTGAAACATACGTAAACAAAAACCATGCATAAGTTTAAAAACCAACATTCAAGAGTGCGGAAGCATTTAAAGTTTACAAAAGTCATGCAGAATTAAAACATAGTTCAAAAGTTTAACAATTCCAAAACATGCCACGAGACCCTAGACGCGAGACGACTCCAGTGCGACTCCATGCGCCTATCTGACAGTTGCTGCCTTAGCGACCTGAGAAAACATCCTAAAAGAGTCAACATATAATGCTGGTGAGCTCACAGGTTTTATTTAAACGTATGAAGTGATCCTTCGAAAACCGTTACCATCACAGTTACTACTATGCTTATGAGAACGCTAGCTAGGCGCAGAATGAGATACTCATACGGGTGAAATCATTGCTGACTAAGCCGTGTAGTGACCCTTAGTTTCCTATGGGCTACCGTCATCACCGGTAGACCTTGTTTTGTTAGAGACAATATGCAGCCGCCCGGTCCGACCGTCGAGTGGGGCTTGTCAGTTCCCAATAGCGCTATCCATATTTCCCCGCCATATACCCATGTTAGTGGTTTCTAAGGGACTTTTTGATGAACCGTATAGTACGATAAGTAGGCCATAGTATAACGTGATAAAGAGTCATGAGCCATAAGAGTTTAATAAACCATAAGTCATAAAAGAGTTTTGAGACGAAAATAAGTCATAAGTCATAAAAGCGTTTTAAGCATGTTTCTCCCCCGAAAACATAAACCGTAAAATGTGGGGCCGTGAACTCACCTTGGGTTGCGTATTCCGTTTAAGAGTAAACCGTATGTGTGATATGAGTAAACCGTCTGTAAGATATGATAGCCCCAACTATTGGCGACCTATCATAAGATATGTGTCAAGTTAGACTAATAACCCGTCGGGTTCATTAGTCCCTAAGTCCAGTCCATGACCATTATGTGTCCGAAAAGCGTGTTTGACCGACAACCAGACTACGTAAGACAAGACTCGACATCCCATTGGTGACCCGACATTCCACGTGTTCATCTCATACACAAACATACACAAAACATGCAACTTAGTACTTAACATGCGTTAAAGTTCAACGATTCTAACACATAGGTCAAATAACGTACAAACAAGTCCAAACACGTGTCACTATGTTACTAGGCATGTCACGGGGTTCCTATCATGTTCCTAGGTGTCAAATCGGGTTTCGGGAAGTCAAAATACAATTATAACAGCATTACACGCGATTAGGAACTTAGCATGCAATTAGGAAAGTCAACATGTGATTAGGGATGGTCAACAGGCAATTACAGAGGCTAATCGCCCCCTATTATAGGCGATTAGGGCTATCCACATGCATTTCAGGCGATTATGGTCATAAGGTATGCAATTCAGGGCTTAACTAGTGATTAGGATCACAATTGCATGAAATGAAGGCAATTAGGATCACAATTGCATGCAATGAAGGCAATTATGATTCCAATTGCCTATAGCATACACGATTAGGCCCTCTATTCAGGCGATTAGGCTCCTAATCGCCTATAGCATAGGCGATTAGGATCCCCAATCGCCTATAGCACAGCTGATACGGTTTTTCCAGCGTTTAACCCTCCAAATCAGATCCGAAACGTGTGCAAACACCCGATAAAAATCCTAACACATTAACAAACATATTTCAAGCAAAACCCCTAAGTTTTCATCGTTCTAACAGTCCCGAATGCGAGCGTTTTCCCAAAATAGCAACTTAACATGTAAACATCACATCAACATGCAAGAACTTGCCCTAAATAGCAAATATCCAGATTTAATCTCATAACCACGTTGTCCGATAGCATCCTACTGTTCTAACATCATCCTAGAGCAAACCCTAACATCAAACAATCAACAACATAACTCATATCATCCTTAATCATTCATAATCTTTCAAATGGGTCAAAACATCAAGTATTAACAATACACAACCAAAACCATTCAAACTCCTAGAACATAATCATACTAACTTGTAACAGCCATAAACATCATAACAATACAAAAACAATCATGATTCAATCCTAAAAATCCTATCTTTAATCACATATAACACACATAACACATGTAAAGGTGTGGGTTTGTTTAAAAACGGTTTTAAATGAATTTTCAAAGACAAAAACATTTATAAGTCAGGTCTGGACGTTTAGGGAGTAAAATATAATCATTTAAAGGTTTGGGTTTGAAGAACACACCTTGGATTTAAGAGGAGATGATGGAATAAGCTTGGAAATGGTTGTTTTGATGTAAAAATAGGTTCCAGAGGGTGTTTGTGGGTTGAGATAGGTTATGGGACGGCTAGGGTTGCATAAATGATATTTTGGAGGTCAAGGGTGGTATTTATAGGCGTTTCTAGTCATCAGGTACCCTATAGGCGATTATGCAGCTTTATCAGGCGATTAGGGCTGCTAATCGCCTTCACTATAGGCGATTAGCCCCCTAATCGCTAATAGCAAGTGCCCAATTGCCTATAGAAGGCTGCTAATCGCCCTCATGAAGGCATTTAGGTCATCCTAATCGCCTTCAGGGTCTGATGTTGGTATTTTGCGCGTTAAACTCCGTTTTAACATACGTTAACATGTTTTCACATACCGACAAGTCACATAATGAATATAAACACATAATACATGGAAATAAACACGTTCACACTCGTTAACCAATTCCCGGGACTCGAGACTTGCGTGTGTTAAAACACTAATGATGTGCGACTCGACTCGACTCGACCGACCTTGTTATGTGTAACGTATGCGTGACTCGCTAAGGTAGACTTACTAAGTTTTCAAAAGTTAGTTACTGGAAATTGCCGGGTGTGACATCATCCCCCTGTTGAAAGAATTTTCGTCCCGAAAATTTCCCGAAGTCGAAGAGAGAAACAAATAAGAAGAAAAAAATTTCCGGGTCGTCACATCATCCCCCTGTTGAAAGGAATCTCGCCCCGAGATTCTTTTGGCCCCAACGGTGATGAGTGTCGACCTCTGTGTGTGCCCAAGTGACGTTTCCCCAAAAGACAGCAAGTGAATATGAGACAAGAGACCCCCGATCGAAGGCCTACTGGAGACTACTATGATCGATATAACTAACCCACTGGTACCGTTCAAGTAGCATCCCCAAAGGACCCTCATCGACCCCAAAGAATGAGAAATAAAGACCAAACCACAAGGAAAACTCACGAAGACACGAACGCACAACAATGCGAAAAAGTAAAACAAAAGCGTAACAAGAGGTAAGAAAGAATACGTACGAGTAACAGTGTCTGGGTCCGCCTGGTTCTCCCTAGCACCAATCACATAAGCATGAGCACGAGTAACCCGACCACCGCCTTCATTGTCTCCATCCTTCCCTGCGTTCCCTGTGCCCCCTTGATTCAACTTTGGACAGCTGCGCTTGAAGTGCCCCGCTTCCCCATAATGAAAGCAACCCTGGTTCCCCTGTGGAGCAGGGGTAGTAGTAGCAGTAGTCTGAGTCGCCCTGGAAAGGTTGACCCTACAATCTTTGGCAAGATGCCCCGTCCGCTGGCAACGCTCACAACGAAAACTCTCACAAGTACCATAGTGATGAAACCCACAACGCCCACACTTAGGGCTTTTCCCAGCATAGCCCCCTTGTTTCTGATCCGACGCCGACCTTGAAGCTTCAGCCTTCTTCGCCGCCAGTTGTCGCTGAACCCCCGATGAACTCTTCTCCACACTATCCCACTTCCTCTTGTTCTCCGCCGGCGCCTTCACAGACGAGCCCCTAGGAGGCAAGACACCCTCAGAAATCTTCAAGTTGGTCATCTTAGTAGCCGACCGCACAGCCTCTGACATAGTAGCGGGATCCCTAGCAGACACCAATCCAGCAATCTCGGGCACCAAACCCGCAAGATACTGCTCTATCCTCCTGTACTCTGGCGTAGACAAACCTGGACACATCACCGCTAACTCGTTGTGCCTGATCGTGTACTCATCCACCTCAGAACCCAACATCTTAAGATTCCCATATTCCTGTTCCAACCTCTTAATCTCCTCACACTGGCAATACTCATCCTTCAACCTACGCACAAAATCCGCCTAAGGCATGGCGTTGGCCTCCCCAAGACCAAGAGTCTGTGTGACGCAGTTCCACCACGTCAGGGCGGGTCCTACAAAAGTCCCCGAAGCAAACTTCACCCGATCCACCGCTGGAGTCTCACATAAAGCAAACACCGATTCAGTCTTCTCTAACCACCGAAGTAACTCCACAGCCCCTCCGTACCCTGGAAGCTGAGAGGCTGACAATCCTTAAACCGCTTGTAGGCAACACCTGCCTAAATCGGAGGAGCAGTAGCACCCATGAAAGTCTGCTGGGCAGCCTGAAAAGCAGCTAGTGCAACACCCAACTGTTGCTGCATCATCTCATTGAGCTCGTCGTACGTCAAGGTGATGTTACCACCACCTCTACCCCCACCAGTGCGGCCTGCACATCGTCCCCCAGTACGTCCACCAGTGCGTCCAGACATCTTCTGAGAAGAACAAGAAACAAACACTCAGACCCAAAACCAACGCTAAACCAAGAGAATACGAAAAGTCTACGATCGGGTCCAAATGTGACCATAAATCCCAACACTAGTTCCACCAAGTCTTCCATGCATTTCAACTTATGATTTCGTGTGCACCCGAAATGATAAATTGCTCTACATGGTCCTCAAGGCGTGCCCTGAGCTCGAACCTCAAGTCACCCAGTACCCACATCTTAGGATGATGTAACCAACTCAAAAGGTCAACAAACAAGTTCCCTCGGCTGTAACCCGAAGAGGAAGATAAAGTGAAGCTAGGAATAACCAAGGATAAGATAGGTAATGTGACACTGTGTGGTAAGGATACCGACACCCCGACAAGGTTAGTATGTTTACCAAAAGACATGACTCAAATGTATGTGACCGTCTAGTGTGTGAGACTCGGCTATATTCTAGACTCTACATGCAGTCCTAGTTCACTATAACCATTGGCTCTGATACCAATCTTTCACACCCTCAAATTTCCACCTGCGGAGTTCTACCGCGAGGCGTGTGACATACCAGGATCCAAGTCAACGGTCACAATAAACGACGTCTAAATGTGAAACATACGTAAACAAAAACCATGCATAAGTTTAAAAACCAACATTCAAGAGTGCGGAAGCATTTAAAGTTTACAAAAGTCATGCAGAATTAAAACATAGTTCAAAAGTTTAACAATTCCAAAACATGCCATGAGACCCTAGACGCGAGACGACTCCAGTGCGACTCCGTGCGCCTATCTGACAGCTGCTACCTTAGCGACCTGAGAAAACATGCTAAAAGAGTCAACATATAATGCTGGTGAGTTCACAGGTTTTATTTAAACGTATAAAGTGATCCTTCGAAAACCGTTACCTTCACAGTTACTACTATGCTTATGAGAACGCTAGCGAGGCGCAGAATGAGATACTCATACGGGTGAAACCATTGCTGACTAAGCCGTGTAGTGACCCTTAGTTTCCTATGGGCTACCGTCATCACCGGTAGACCTTGTTTTGTTAGAGACAATATGCAGCCGCCCGGTCCGACCGTCGAGTGGTGCTTGTCAGTTCCCAATAGCGCTATCCATATTTCCCCGCCATATACCCATGTTAGTGGTTTCTAAGGGACTTTTTGATGAACCGTATAGTACGATAAGTAGGCCATAGTATAACGTGATAAAGAGTCATGAGCCATAAGAGTTTAATAAACCATAAGTCATAAAAGAGTTTTGAGATGAAAATAAGTCATAAGTCATAAAAGCATTTTAAGCATGTTTCTCCCCCGAAAACATAAACCGTAAAATGTGGGGCCGTGAACTCACCTTGGGTTGCGTATTCCGTTTAAGAGTAAACCGTATGTGTGATATGAGTAAACCGTCTGTAAGATATGATAGCCCCAACTATTGGCGACCTATCATAAGATATGTGTCAAGTTAGACTAATAACCCGTCGGGTTCATTAGTCCCTAAGTCCAGTCCATGACCATTATGTGTTCGAAAAGCGTGTTTGACCGACAACCAGACTACGTAAGACAAGACTCGACATCCCATTGGTGACCCGACATTCCACATGTTCAACTCATACACAAACATACACAAAACATGCAACTTAGTACTTAACATGCGTTAAAGTTCAACGATTCTAACACATAGGTCAAATAACGTACAAACAAGTCCAAACACGTGTCACTATGTTACTAGGCATGTCACGGGGTTCCTATCATGTTCCTAGGTGTCAAATCAGGTTTCGCGAAGTCAAAATACACTTATAACAGCATTACACGCGATTAGGAACTTAACATGCAATTAGGAAAGTCAACATGTGATTAGGGATGGTCAACAGGCAATTACAGAGGCTAATCGCCCCCTATTATAGGCAATTAGGGCTATCCACATGCATTTCAGGCGATTATGGTCATAAGGTATGCAATTCAGGGCTTAACTAGTGATTAGGATCACAATTGCATGAAATGAAGGCAATTAGGATCACAATTGCATGAAATGAAGGCAATTATGATCCCAATCGCCTATAGCATACACGATTAGGCCCTCTATTCAGGCGATTAGGCTCCTAATCGCCTATAGCATAGGCGATTAGGATCCCCAATCGCCTATAGCACAGCTGATACGGTTTTTCGAGCGTTTAACCCTCCAAATCAGATCCGAAACGTGTGCAAACACCCGATAACAATCCTAACACATTAACAAACATATTTCAAGCAAAACCCCTAAGTTTTCATCGTTCTAACAGTCCCGAATGCGAGCGTTTTCCCAAAATAGCAACTTAACATGTAAACATCACATCAACATGCAAGAACTTGCCCTAAATAGCAAATATCCAGATTTAATCTCATAACCACGTTGTCCGATAGCATCCTACTGTTCTAACATCATCCTAGAGCAAACCCTAACATCAAACAATCAACAACATAACTCATATCATCCTTAATCATTCATAATCTTTCAAATGGGTCAAAAGATCAAGTATTAACAATACACAACCAAAACCATTCAAACTCCTAGAACATAATCATACTAACTTTTAACAGCCATAAACATCATAACAATACAAAAACAATCATGATTCAATCCTGAAAATCCTATCTTTAATCACATATAACACACATAACACATGTAAAGGTGTGGGTTTGTTTAAAAACGGTTTTAAATGAATTTTCAAAGACAAAAACATTTATAAGTCAGGTCTGGACGTTTAGGGAGTAAAATATAATCATTTAAAGGTTTGGGTTTGAAGAACACACCTTGGATTTAAGAGGAGATGATGGAATAAGCTTGGAAATGGTTGTTTTGATGTAAAAATAGGTTCCAGAGGGTGTTTGTGGGTTGAGATAGGTTATGGGATGGCTAGGGTTGCATAAATGATGTTTTGGAGGTCAAGGGTGGTATTTATAGGGGTTTCTAGTCGTCAGGTTCCCATTAGGCGATTATGCAGCTTTATCAGGCGATTAGGGCTGCTAATCGCCTTCACTATATCGCCAATAGCAAGTGCCCAATCGCCTATAGAACGCTGCTAATCGCCCTCATGAAGGCATTTAGGTCATCCTAATCGCCTTCAGGGTCTGATGTTGGTATTTTGCGCGTTAAACTCCGTTTTAACATACGTTAACATGTTTTCACATACCGACAAGTCACATAATGAATATAAACACATAATACATGGAAATAAACACGTTCACACTCGTTCACCAATTCCCGGGACTCGAGACTTGCGTGTGTTAAAACCCTAATGATGTGCGACTCGACTCGACCGACCTTGTTATGTGTAACGTATGCGCGACTCGCTAAGGTAGACTTACTAAGTTTTCAAAAGTTAGTTACCGGAAATTGCCAGGTGTCACATTATTTTAGCCTAAACAATTCAAAACATCTTGAATAAGTCCAAAAAATTATGCCTAAATATCAATTTTTAATCATTATCACACTTCTCACGAAATATGACCTTTGTACCCTAGCCCCACCATATACATATATATATATATATATATATATATATATATATATATATATATATAGGGTCAGGATCCTGTACAAAGGGGGTGTTTTGTAAGAAGGGTAAGAAGGAATTATAACCATTAGATAAGATTAATCAAGGGTGTAGATTAATTGAGTGGCAATCTTTTAGTTAATGTTATAATTTTATTAATAAATTAATCCATTTAGGGGTATAATAGTTAAAACACTCACTACAATTATATGATATTATCTTATAATAACTGTCATCTCTCACCTCTCTCATCTACATTTATCGACCATCCAAACCAACATTCTAAATCATTGCAACTAATTCTCAAAAGTCAAAATACATGCACTGTGATAAAAAAAAAGATTTAAAGACATGGGCAGAGCCGCTAATTCAACAGTCTCGTCCTTATCAACACACCTTGGGCTATTTTTATGAATTCTAGCATTTCTTTCCTGCCAAATATAACCTTAGGAAAAAAAAAAGATTTGGGGTAAAATACAAGATGAAGACGAAGACGACGGGTAAAAAAAGATTCATGATCATGTGTGGCCGAAGTCGTGTTATAATGATTGATTTTAAAAAACCTGTTGTTTTTACTTTGGTATTATCGCAAACTAAAGCTTTCTGGGAGGAAAGCCTTATTGTGCAAGTCATTGTGTTTTATCATCATCAAGAATGCTTGTATTACATTCATATCAGTGTGTTGTATTTTCGTGGTGGATTATTGTGTTACATTCATATTAGTGTGTTATATTTTCATGGTGGATTATTGTTTTACATGGTGTAAAATAATATCAACGCGTTTATCTTCATCATTGTGTTTTAAATTCATCAGTGTGTTTTACATTCATATAGACCATCATCTTCATAAAACACATTCTGGTTGTTAGCGTGTTTTATGTAATAGATGACAGACTCTGGATGTTAGTATAAAACACACTCTGGATGGTTTGAGTATAAAACACATTCTTCATGGTTTGAATATAAAACACAATCTAGTTGTTATTTTGTTGAATATAAAACACATTCTGGATATACAAAAGCGTGTTCACTAATCCTTAACACATTATGGCAGAGAGATAGAGAACGAATGTGAGGAAAGACAAATTAAATAAATATGGGAGAGAGAATGAATGGTAGTTACCATGATTACAATTTTAATAGTCTGTCAAAATTACTAAATTGCCAAAAAACCCTATGCCACGTGTCGCAACCAGAAGCCTTCTTAATATTGTGAGAAGTGTAAGAAAGACTCTCATCATGAGAAGTGTCCCTATGGTAAAGGATACAAAGGTAATTATACTAGAATAATTAAATTATTAAATTTTAATCTTTTTTAAATTAAGGAGTGATTTTAGGGGATTAAGTTTTAAAAATACCGATATATTTTTTTGTTTTACGTATTTCATGAATTCTTTCTTCAACAATGGAGCAATTATAGGAAAAAAATGTTTCAAAATATCAGGCTAATATACACCAAACAGTCTATAATTCCGATGACTTTTATGTGTTCAAAATCTATTTGCAATTTATCGATTTCATAAAGAGATAACCCAGCAAGAGATTGTGTATATCCAGTTGCATTCTGACACATGTTTCAATAAGTCAAAAGGATGGGGCTGTCAACTAGGTTCACTAAATATAATGACGGGGTTATTTTTTCATTGTGTTAAAAACGTTGAAATCGGCCAACAAGATTACAAGTACAACCTGCTGAACAATTTCATTTTACTGATAACAATTACAGTTTAGTTTCAGAGTGTGTTCTTCACTGGTTGCTGACGTGTTTTATACTCAAATCGCATCAGTCGCAAAGGTGGGGGCTGTCAACATGACACTTACAGGACTACTAAGGATCTGCAGTAACGTCGCAACTTTCGTTGTTTCTACAGAGGCTGTTTTGCGATGCTGCAGATGGAGTCGATGATGACGTGTTTTTAAGCAAAAGAATCAGTCACTGTTTCTGCAAAAGCTGTATTGCATAATGGTTCTGCATTATCGCTGCAGAATAGGTGATGAATCTGCAGTAACAACGCAGACGTTGTTGACAATATTTTCCAAACATTGCATATATTGTCAATGTGTTTCTACCAAAACAAAAGGCTGGAAAAAATTTAAAAAGCCTAATCTACCATCCAAAACATAAGTACCAAGTAATGTACGTTAAAAAACCAAATCAAAAGTCATAAGCTTTTCAAACCATAACAAAAAACAAACAAAACAATCAATAAGGTTTCATCAACTAAAGACTGTTTAGACGCATTAGTATTGTTTTAACTGCACGACCATCCAACTTCATCCTGTAGCTTTCACTTAGACGCACGTACCTGCTAACTCCAGCTTCCACTATGTATTTTGACCTGTTTATGTCACATAATAGGATTTTTGCAATGTACCTTCTTCGTAGATCATAAAGTTCACGGCCGTGCTTGGCGGACAACTCGCCTTTACTGTATAATTTTGGAGAAAAGCCACATCGCCAATCTTTCAAACTCCCGATGTACGTTTCCATATGCTACATGAGGAATACTCCACAATCTATTCCATTGTGCTTGGTTTTCCATGGGATGTCCAAAACAATCGGCTTGCGTGCTTTGATTTTTGGAGCCGCGGATGGTGAAATAGATTTAACATACCATGAAAAGGCGTCACGCTGCAAAATACAAAACCAAAACTTTGTGTATTTTAACTATTGTGTGTTTAACAGACTGATGAAAATACATAAAACAATCTATATATGTTTCATTAGGAAAACATTTTTTTAACTGATGTGTGTTTTCCAGACTGATGTGTTTAACTATTGTGATATAACAAACCTGTGAAAAATACATAAAAAGACCTACATATGTATTTCAACTGATGTGTACATAAGAGGTTGGTAAAAACACATAAAACAATCTACTAATGTGTTTAACTGTTGTGCTATAACAGCCTTTGTGTTTATTCAACTAATATGTTCTCAACTGATGTGTGCTAAATAGGAAAAAACACATAAACCAGTCTGGTAAAAAAAATAAACACATAAACCTGTTTTGAACTGCTTTATGAACGGATAAAAACATAAATCAGGTTCACCATAAAACACATAAACACACAACTATAATACTAGTGTGTTTAACTGTTGTGTTATAACAACCTCTGTGTTTATTCAACAAATACATTCTCAACTGATGTGTGATAAACAGAAAAAAAAAACACATAAACCAATCTGGTAAAAAAAATAAACACATAAACCAGTCTGGTACACTATAAAACACATAAACACACAAATATACTAGCACATTAGGCAAACATCTTCTTTTTTCAATAAAACATAGTATGGAATGCTTTATCGAACGAACATATAAAAAAAATATTGTTTAAAGATACACAAAATACCCAACTCCAATTTTATTTAGAAACACATCTGATATCGTTTTAAGTATGTATGTGTTTTAAAAACCACTAATTTACCTATGATCAATAAAAACACATAAAAACCCCTAAATAATCAAAACAAAAAAAAACCTAATCAAAGTTAACATTATCATTAAAAACACATAATACAAACGCACCTGAACCAAACCTAGTCGGAAGATCAAAAATTTTCAGCTTCGGAACCGCCTTCATCTTCTCCGACGACGACGGCCGCTTCATTTTGTCAACCATCTTGTGTTTAAGTTTTGTTTCGAAACCCTATATTAATGACGAAAAACACAATGTAGAAACCAATAATACAATCGGCAATTGTTTAGGGATGAAAGATCGTATCAATTAATCACTGATTTTTAGTATTTATTGTTTGCCTAATTTTAGGGGAGAACATGTGCGTAAAGGCGGTTGAAGAAAACGAATTTTGATTATATGTTATTAATTGATATGGGTGTTTTTACCTTATTGCCCTAAAACACTTAATTTCTCTAATAATATTATAACACATATTACAAAATTGCCACTCCTTTCATCTAAACCCTCCATCACTTAGATCCAATGGCTATTTTTCCTTCTCACCCTTCTTACAAAAACACCTCTTTTGTATTCTAACCCTACCCTTTTCATATATATATATATATATATATATATATATATATATATATATATATATATATATATATATATATATATATATATATATATATATATATATATATATATATATATATGGTAAGGTTCTAGAGAAAACATCAAAAATTTGATAAAACTCTATAAACCTTACCACAACCATTGATCAAGCATGATCAATGGTTGTGATTCATGGACCCACCTTTTGGTCCCACCTTTTAATTAAATAATACCCTTAAAGTATAAAAGGGGTAAAAGAGTAAATGGACTCACATTCTCTCTCCATCTTGTCGCCTTCTCGCTCCATCTTTTCATCTTCTCTCTCCACATTTTCTCTCTCCACCTTCTCTCTCCTACTTTTTTCTCTACCACTTATTTTACATATTAATTTAAAGGTTCAGATTTATTAATAACGTATGCCACACGAGCCCTTTAACACATGTTAGTTGTTCTCTTCAAACAAACTCCTTTCACACACATCACTAACCTGTGTAATTGGTTCAAATAATTATCACGTTAATTTTGGACTAGTATATCAACATAAAAGAACACATGTATAGAAAAATTTATTGCAATCAACATTGAGTGTAACATATTAATTTCATATAAATCTAAACAATTAAAAAGATGATACAAAACTATAATAAACTAACATAAAAACACATTATGCTTCATTCTTTAATAGTCGTCTTCGGCGTTATGCTTCATTGCATATTAGGCATTTTTGGCTTCATGTTTCAATCCTTAGCACTCCATCTCTAGTTGATTATTGTGCGGAGTAGCCGGCTTGAAGTCCAGTGATTGTTCATAAAACCTCCTACATTAATTATTTTTAATAATTAAACATTTGTAACTAACATATGTTAACTGGGTCAATTTGGGTGTTAGTTGGACATATACTAACATGTGTTAGCATAACTAACACATGTTAAATTGAACCATAGCACGTGTTAGTTGGGCATATACTAATATGTGTTAGCATCACTAACACATGTTAATAACCCTAACTGTAACACCCCGCCCCTCTCACCACCAATATTGTCCGCTTTGCCCATCCAGAGCTCACGGATTTGTTTTTGGGTGCCCAAGTGGAGACTTCCCAGGAGGTCACCCATCCTGGAATTTCTCCCACCTGAGCACGCTTAACTGTGGAGTTCTCCTCTAATCCACTAACATTAAGCCCCAAAACGCGTTGGTGATTTAAGAGGCAAGACATTACTTATGAACCAAGCATCTCTCCTGGCCACGGCCGATGTGGGATTTTCCTGGGGTGTCACATTCACCCCCCGTTAGAGTCTCATCGTCCCTGATGAGGTATGCACCCACCATCCCGAACGGCACAACAGTGGCTCTGATACCATCTGTAACACCCCGCCCCTCTCACCACCAATATTGTCCGCTTTGCCCATCCAGAGCTCACAGATTTGTTTTTGGGTGCCCAAGTGGAGACTTCCCAGGAGGTCACCCATCCTGGAATTTCTCCCACCTGAGCACGCTTAACTATGGAGTTCTCCTCTCATCCACTAACATTAAGCCCCAAAACGCGTTGGTGATTTAAGAGGCAAGACATTACTTATGAACCAAGGATCTCTCCTGGCCACGGCCGATGTGGGATTTTCCTCGGGTGTCACATTCACCCCCCCCCCCCCCTAAAAGACATACTTAAAAAGTCAACATAAAGTTGGTGAGTTCATAAGTTTTGCAAAATGTTATCATTTACCAAGTTCCAAAAGTGTTACCATGTTCACCCTATCCATACTATGTAAAATGTAAACCAAAGTACGCTAGCTAGGCGTATGTTTTGTTACTACTACGATTGGAAAACCATTACTAACTCGCAAACCAGATGTTGTGCCCGAATAGTAAACCTGTTCCTGTTTGAGACAATATGCACTCGCCCGGCCCTCCAAGCCGACGAGCGGGGTTGGTCACTCCCAATAGCGCTATTCACATTTCCCCGTTGTGCAAACCCGCACATTTATGGTTCCCCCCGGGACTTCCAAAGATCGTATAGTAAACCATAGAAAACCCATAGTATGACAATTGTTACCAAAACATTAGTTTAACACATGTTTTCTCCCCTAAAAGTGAAACCAGTTAAAAGTGGGGCCGTGAACTCACGCAACCCGTTTCATTTTCCAAAACTTTGTTTCGCTTTAAGTTCCTCAGTTTTTCATAACAGAAGCATGTCTTCCCCCCGAAAAATTTACAAAAACAGTAAAGAGTGGGGTTATGAACTCACCTTAATGTCCATGCTAAGCTAGCAAACAAAGCCTGAAACCTCGACCGACTTCCTCGTGCCCTAATTACCAACAAAGGACACCTTAACAATCTATCACACATAAGCCTAGCTTATTAACCGCTTAAAAGATAGTCTACCCGACTGCCTAGACTCGTGTGTACCAATATGAGTCTCAAAACGTTTCAACTCGACGAACCGATCATGACTTATCTTAATTCTCGTGTTACATACAACGTAGTACCCAAGTTCCATACTTGTCACTATTTGTATGTAACCAGATTGGACTAACACCCTGAAACGTATAATTGTCCTGAATCTTACCTCATCTCGTAATCCGTATAAATATGTGTCCAATATAATTACTCTTAGGAAAAATGCTCTTTAAAGAAATATATGTTTAGTTATTAAAACCGATTAATAACAATTGTTACTTTATCTCAAATATTGTTTGAAAACCATCTTTATTGCTACAAATAGCTCGTCTTTAAAAGTATTTCAATTTGTATAAAATGTACTTGTCCAAAACACTTAGGGAAACTTATTTATAGAAATAGCAGTTCGTTACTCTTTGATTTTATAAAAATTCGGGCAGAGTTTCCTCTGTTTTTGTACAAACCAGGCGACACAAGTCGCCTACAATTTTCCCAAAAATCAATTACAAACACACGACGTAAATATTATCCGCAGTTTTCAAATCAAACGAGATTTTATATATTTCGTTAACTTTTATATAAATCGTTCTTGCTTATATACATATACGTACAGTCCAACAGGTTAGTCCGATAATCAACAACACTAAGTCACGACCAATATACAATTACTATCATATAATACTTTTCGTTTACTAATCATATCGGTTCGTTCGCGAGTCAAAACTAGTTCGTGAACATTAATGTATTTATTTATAAATATATAATATCCACAACAATAATACAAATACGAATTAGAGTATACCGATTCGCACGCGCGTAACCCGAAGTCACCTCGAACTACGTGTAGACCGGAACCAAAGTTTGACCAGCTTTGACCGCGCGATGACCGAGGCTTGACCGTCCAGATCTGACCTGAACAAGACCCGTACTGAACCCGATCTCGCACCGAATCTGACCCGAACACCAAAACCACCAAACTTTGACCTGAACACGAACAGATCTGAACCAGACCCGAGTTGAACCGAGATACGAACCAGACCAGCGACCAAAACCCGAACCAAATCTGAAATGAGACCCGGACCACCAACACGAACCCATCTAACCCGAGCACCAAAACAGATCCGAAGGATTCATGACCAAACAAACCCGTCACCACCTTCTAACCACCAAACCCGTCACCCACAACTACCATCGGCCGCCATTAATAACCACCATCAGCCACCCCTTCTTAAACTGAACCGAGCCACCACGAACCCGAGACCCAAACCTGATCGGAACCCTAACCAAACCACCTCAGCCCCTGCTCCTGCCCTCTTCGAGTTCCAACAACCCGCCGCCGCCTCCTTCTTCCTTGAACAACCACCGATCAAGACCACCACTCGAACCAATCCAAACCCACCTGACCCGATACCCGAGCCCTAAACAGACCCGAGCACCAACCAGCTCAAAACCACAGCCCTAACCAAAACCATGACCAGCGCCGCCGCCGCCGCTGTAACAGAGGAAGGAGGGAGAGAGACGAGCGGGTGAGAGAGAGAGTAGAGAGAGAGCTGCGAGAGAGAGAGAGGAGGCAGATTTTAGAGAGAGAAACTAGGGTTTGTGTGTGTGTTGGGTGAAAAAAATGAGGAGAAGAAGGAGAATGAGATGTTATATACCTAGGGTTTGATGGTAGGTGACTTGTACCGCGTATCGAACCCGTATAAACGTAAAACGTGTCGGTTTTATTTTAGGCCCGATAATTAATTATAACAGTTCCCGAACCATAACACGACTCAACTGACCCACTTAAGTATAATATACGCGTGACTCGCTAAGGTAGACTTTGACCTAGACAATGTTGTCAACCTGAATTTGCCGGGTGTCACACTAACACATATCAATTGGAATAGATTCATCAGTAGGCATCATATACAAACCTGTGTTCCTATCACTAACACATGTTAATTGAACCCTAACACATGTCAATTGAGATAGATTCATCAGTAGGCACCAATACAAACATGTGCTAGAATCACTCACATGTGTTAATTGAACCCTGACACATCCGTAAGCACCAATACAAATAATCTAAACCTTCATCAAAATCAAACATTTACTTTAATATATACAAATACATACATTTTATCGTACCCCGCCAAGGCGGAAACACGGGGATGCGACGACCGAAAGGTTTTCAAGCACAAGGTTCAAGCAACACACATTTTTATTTAAAAGGCACCACCGTAAAAGATGGATATTGTCATTAATTTATTTAAAACGTCACCATAACGTCAACAAAAGAAAATATCGTCTAAACTCTTGAAATCAAATAACATGAGATTGACAAAGAAAACCCATCAAAGTGGTACCACATAGTGCTTGCTCGAACCCTTCCCTCAAATCTCTGTGGCCCTCCATGTAGTTACCTGAAAAACATGCATAACGAGTTTTGTCAACAATAATGTTGGTGAGTTCACGAGTTTGTTTGTAATAAGTAAAACCAACATGTAATTCGTTTATGACCAATCATAAGCTAGCTAAGCAAATGATCACTGTGCAAACCATGACTCCAAAACCAAACCTCTTGACTGTTGTGCCTCGCGCATTGTACACTAAAGACAATGTATGTATAGTAGAATACTAACACTCTTTTCTATGTAACCGCTTACAACGACTAACCAAGAGTGGGGGTGTCAACCTAATAGATCTATTAAAGTTTTCCATGGCTAAATGTTTAGTTAATGGTTACAGTAAACGTTGTACGAGGACTAGTGAGCTCATTAACCAATATGTCTCATGTTCCACATTGTAGTCACGATAGAATGTACACACACTTGAAAATGACACAAGTATTGATGCATGTATTTCCCTTGAAACGTAAAATAGTAAAATGAAGCCATGAAAACTCACCTGATAGTATCATGTGTGGTCCAGTGAAGCTGACAATATGAGATAGCTACTGCCCGAACAATTGTTGCCCTATGATTATTAAGAGCACGGTAAATAGTAAATTCTTATCGTGTATTTAATCATTTATTTACCCGTCATCCCTAGGCCTTGGTTTCAGTGTAGGTGACGATCTTAAATGTACCTGTGGAATTTACTATCTTGGGAACCCCGGGTATTTTGTAACATGGGTCACACTTGTTAAACATAGGTCATAGGTGGGTTCCTAACTTAGTGCGTAAGTTTAACATAGTTTTAGGCCCAATTATGTTAAAATAATACTAACATATGTTTCGGCCAATACTAACATGTGTTAACGATCCTTGTACCGAGGCAAATGTTTGGTGTAGGCCTTGAAACTGGCCGATCATGGGTCCAAAAAGGAGTTGACTTGGCCGATTAGAGAATACTTGAAGCTAGGATAATATGTTTAAGTGTGTTAATGGCATAACCCGATTTTTAATCCATTCATGGTACACCTCTACATTCGAACATAGTTCAGGTGTTCTTGGATCACAAACCCGATTCATTAGTTGATAAACTACATTGGTTTTGATTAAATCTCGGCCCAAATGATGATGGTAACACACGGGCCGATTGGTGTTTGTATGAGAAGTGTTATTGCAAATTTTAAATGGGATAACTAGTTAGTTAATTATAGTTTTAAACAATACGAGCAAACTTATGTGTGTGTGTTTGATCGAATGGAACCAAGGATTGAATTGGGGGACGGGTAGACTAAGTGAGATCAAGGTTTAGTGTTATTGGAAACTTACCGAATGATGGTCAAGTGTTAAGAGCCTCTTGATCTCCTTCCTCGGCTCTTGCTATCTTCGAATGGTGGTGGTGGCTTCGGCTATGGTTAGAGGGTCCGAATGACATGAATGGTGAAAGGTTTTGGTGTGGCAAGAATGGTGATCCATAGTCCTCCTTATATAGTAGTAGTTTTGGTTATTAAGGCTTCCTAGGATGAATGAGTTGGATAAAACTTACTAGTTTAGTGAAAGTCTTGAGGTGATGAGTTGTTGACGGTTGTTGCTAGCCAATTGTCTTCTTGTTACTCCTCTTAGGCTTTGGCCAACTTCTTCCTATCATGGAAGAGGTATAGCTTTTTGTTTAGGGATCAAAACTAGATGAGTGTTTTACCAATTTGGGAAGTGATAGTGACAAAACAAGGTGACAAAGATTGCTTGTTGAAAGTGATAGTGGCATGCCTTGTTGAAGCCGATTGATTCTCCACAATTAAGGAAGTTCTTGAGGGAAAGTAGGGATAGTTGACTTTGCTATTTTGGTGAAAGAAGTTGACAAAATCATGGGGTGTTTGGCTTAGTATTTGTGGCCGAAAGAAACAAGGCAAGGAGGTTTCTTGTTTGGGTAAGCACTAGCTTATGGGAAGTGATTTGTAGACTTCTAAGGTAGTGTAAGTAGGGTGACTATTCTTGCCTATATCTAGCTTCTCGATTTTCGGCTCAAAGAAGACAAACAAATGAGGAATGTTTAGTGTGAGGCATAGAGATTGACAAGGCTTTGGAAGGCTATTTGTTAGTGTAAGCTGTTGTCTCTTGTGGTTTGTCCTTAGTCGTGTGATATGTGTGTATATGTAGGATAGCTTGCCAAGTGAGATGTGTGTGTGAGTTGTCTTGTTGAGAGTCCTAGATCAATTGTGTGCTCGTGAACCTTCGGCCGAAATCATAGGGAAAGACAAAGAAAGTTGTAAGAGAGCTAGTCATGTGTTTGATTGTATCGATGATCAAGTAGATGTGTACATAGGGTGATAGACTTGAGATGCCGTGCGTGTATATGTATATGTGAGTGAAGTTTTATTATAAATAGCTTTGTTATGATCCAAAGCTCATCATATTTGGTGAATTAATCGGCCTATACATATGTTAATGATGTTGAGATTGCACATCGTGTCCATTAAATAGCCTTTAGTTACTCTGTGATATAGGAATATCTTTCGGGTTCGCAATGGTAAAAGTTGGTTAGGTTCCGTGCCTCTAGATGACGACATCAACATGTATTTTGTGTATCTTATCATAGTTACTTGTTACCATGTTCATGTGTTAAAAAGAGAGATTACCATATGTTAGGGTATAGTAACCTTTTTGAATGCTTGTTTAGTGATTGTTCGGTTGTTGTATGACTGAACAAGTGTCCCATGTTGAGTTTTCTGATTAACTCTTGCTTCACTAGACCCGGGGGGGGGGGGGGTATAGTGTTTGTGGAATGTATAAAGATGCACATATAACAGTAATAATAAGTGAAAACGTACAGACGTTGACCTTGTTTATTGACTGTTGTCACACATTTTATGAAACTACTCTAAATATATACATATTTACATATAAACAGTCAAGTTATATTTTGAAAAAAAATTTAATTTTTTAATTTTTCTAATTATAACATTTTTATTCTATGATTAAATAAATATTTACATGCAAATTCAATTGGAATAAATTCAACAGTAGGCACCATATACAAACATGTGTTAGCATCACTAACACATGTTAATAGAAACTTAACACATGTCAATCGGGATAGATTCATCAGTAACCACCAATACAAACATGTGTTTATATCACTAACAGGTGTTAATTGAACCCTGACACATCAGTAAGCACCAATACAAAAAATTATCAAAACCTTCACACAGAATAAACATATATATAAGAACTAAAAAGTAAATTTATTAGAGAAAAATCAAAAGTTATACCAATAAAATAAAAAACACATCTGCTGTTTAACACATGTTAATTGAACCCTAACACATGTTAATTGGGATAGATTCAGCTCTTAATTCAGAACTAAAAGACCTTTAAAAAATATGCAATAAAAACATATTAGCCCAATTCAAAAAAAATATGATCTGTTTAACATCCAATCTAACATAAAAATAATAAGAAAATCAAAACGGTTAACATAAGTTTTTTTTTCCATTCATGCATTTGATCAAATACTTGGTGTGCCCAACAAACTATCCCAAAAATTGTTTATAAATTATAAAATCATTATCTCATTTGACAACTTTATGATTCAATCACTGTTTAATTCATCAAACAAATATCATTTACATATACATAATTTTCATCAACACACATTCTTCAAAACAAATGTGTATAATTATGTCTTTTGCTCTAGTTCAAATCAATGCATAATTAAACCTAAAAACTAAAAAAATCCAAAAACATCAAAATTCCAGAAACATTATAAAAAGGATGATAGTTTTAAAAAAATGTACAAACTGTACGTTCATATAAAAAGTGTTGGCTACTATTAAATTATTAGATTTTTTGAAAATTTGGAATTCAGAAAATATACAGAACCCACTTCATACATAATTACATCCTATTTGTTCCTCCACTACTTTATGTTTTAATATATATATATATATATATATATACACACACACCAGCTTCCTCTTGGAGAGAAGAAGTTGGCATATGGTTGTGCTTTCTTCTAATAATAATAAACAAAAGCGAGATGACAGATCACGATACCTCAAAACAGTCATAACAAAAACGGAAGTAACAGAGGTTTCGGCTTCTTTATATAATCTGCATCCGAAATTAGGGATTTTGTTGCTGGATGACGTGGGTGATGAGTGGATCTGGGTGCGATAGAAGATAGGAGGTGGCTGGTGGTCATGGTGGAGGAGGTGGGTGTCGGGTGGTGGTTTTTATGATGGCACTGGTCATGTTGATGATGGTGGTGGAAGTGGATGGTGGTCATTCCTTAAACCAAAAAACAACAACAGAACCTCTCGTTAGTATTAAGACATACTCTGTTTTAATTTTCTTTTGTTGGGTGTGTTTTCTAATGGAGATGGTGGAGGTGGTGGCTGGTGGTGGTGGCTGATGTGTGTGGTGGGAGGGAGAGAGAGAGAGAGAGAGAATGGTTGTTTATATAGGGTGGGAGAGTGAAAATTCAAATATTAAAAATGGGGGAATGTTAAAAAGACTAAACTAACCTTAATGGCATAAAATAATATATTGGTGAATGGGGTATGTGGATGAATCTTAGCCACTAGATGAGTTTCTTGGGGTTTTCTAATTTTGAAGGGTTTTCTCCCAATACATCCCCTATATATATAGGTCAATTATAAAATGAAAACCCGCTTGAGTTGAGAAAACCTTCGAAAACCCATGTAAAAAAACAATTTTTTTCTTTGAAAAAAATAACAAATGTAAAATACATGTTTGTAAGCGTTTTGGGCCAAAAAAATAAAAAAAGCGACGATGGTATTTTTTTAAAAAAAATAAATAAAGTTGGTAAAAACAAAGGTAAATAGCTGAAAACATATGTTTTTTAGCAAGTTTGTTTATTTTAAAAAAAAATCCCGTCGGCGCTTTTGTTATTTTTTTTGTCCAAAATGTTTAAAAACATGTATTTTACATTGGTTATTTTTTTCAAAAAAAAAATAATGGTTTTTTACATGGGTTTTCAAAGGTTTTCTCAACTCAAGTGGGTTTCCAAAATATCCTTTCCCTATATATATATATATATATATATATACTAGGTTAGAGCCCCGTGGGGACCCACGGTGCAAACCAAAGTAAATTAAAAATAATATTAAACTAAGAGTTGTATTATTCAAGTTAAGTGTCCGTAAAACCAATCAATATATCCAACATAATATTAACACGCAATTCCGAAACAAACAATCAACTACCATGAAAAAAAACAATCAAAATATCATACTTGCGTTGGTAAGTTCACATATTAGGCAGTATTAAAAATAAAGATTACTAAAAAAAAGAAGGATAAAGACAATATGACGTAAAAACCAAACATTATCAAATTTCTCTTTTGGCCTTGCGCTTCTTAATTTCTCGTTTTTCCAATTTGTAAACTGAAGTTAGAGTAAGCACGTCTTCAGTCTTGCTGTACCTAAATGTGGCAAAACTACCATTTTCTATCCCATTTTCCATCAACCATTCACCCCAATTTTCAATAGCAAACCTAAAATCCTCTTTTGACTTTTTCATACGAAGCGACATCCGAAGTTCAATACCGTCAAGATTCCTTACGGTTATAAGCATACCGCTTTGTTCAAGTTCCGCCATCTTAACAACTTCCTTTGGCAGACGCTAATGAAACAATAACATATAATCATATATAATGAAATATAAACTAACATATGAGTAAGTAAACTTTTTGAATAAATTAGTAAGGATGTTAGTATAAAGAGGAAAATAAAATACTCACAATCCGATCCCTAGCAATAATAGTGAAGTCATGATATTGTTTAGCATTTAATTTAGCCATCATCTTTTGAAAGCGGTAATATCATGTATCACTGTCCCTGACATGACAAAGTTCTTCTTTTGAAATTATAGTTTGATAACCTTCAAACCCAAAAATCATTAGCTTAATCTTTAATTTTTCAACTTGATGAAAAACCATCAGGTATGGAACCAAAGGCAAGCTTTTGAATAAATCTGACCAACCGTTAGTAAAAACAAAGTGGTTTTCAATTTCTTCGACAATCACTTTCTTCTCAATCACATCATTCAGAAACACTGATATATCCTTGTTTTCCAGTTTGTCGTAATTCATGTTTTTTGCAAATGAATCAGGAATGACCTGCAAAGATAGTGAATAAGTAACTGTATATGACTAAAAAATTCACCTTTTTCAACAATTGCTTGTAGATCATTTTTGCATTAATGATGACTAAAAGTAGAAGAATTCTGGTCAAAATTTGAACTTTGATGCCTCATTATTTTTCGAGTCATTGGTGCTTTTAAAGCGTCCTTCTTGATCCTTGCAATAGTTAATCTGTTCCATTGACTATTTAATACTAAAATCCAAACTTGCATAGACAGAAACACTAAAAGATCAAGAAAACTAACATTGTCAGGTGGGCCTGAGGCATTTGAATTGTTGTGGTCATGTTTGTCATACCTGCCAGAGAAAATCGTTGTTTCATCGTCCTTCCAAGCTAAACATAAAACCTACAAAGAACATTTCAAATCATCAAAACTCAACGTGTTCATTATAAATTTATTTAATATCAAATCCAGACAGTGCACATCGTTAGCAGTACATGAAATGCTTTTGTTACTTCACACGGTTGATCCTACAGTAAAATGAAAAAAAAATCTATTAATTTTGTAGTATGCAAGTTGTACAAAAAGTTAACTGGTGGATCGAAGATATAAATTGAGCACGTTAAATATCTAGTAAATAAAACTGTTACAAATACACAAAAATTTAAAATTGTTACAGTGGATTTTGAGATACGTTGCCTGAATAGTCACCTGTGGAACTGGGCACACTCCGTAGGACCTGAACTGTAACATTTTGAGATACGTTGTCTGAATAGTCACCTGTGGAACTAGGCACACTCCGTAGGACCTGAACCGTAACATAGTATTTCGATGATACGTTTGGCGTAGTATTTGAGATGCCGCATGAACGATGACATTTGAGGATGAGGCGACATCCGAATTGGCAGGCCTATAACGGCATGACATATGCAAACCGCATATCAGATGTGAGGAACTCAAACCAATAAAAAACAGACTATAAAACACACAGAACCACACATTGAATCTTGTCATTAGCCTTTACTAAATCTTAAATACAAAAATTTAGTATAAAATAGGACACTTAAAATTTAAATAAAATGCAAACACATTTACATTGGATGATCATTCAATAATATGGAAAAAGGGGTCTCACATACCGGAATACAATAACAACTAACGACAACTAACAACAACTAACGGTTGCAAATGACTCGAAAGAGGATCTATACATTTAATCAATAAAAATATTAAAATTCAGTCAAAAGTAGATCTATACATATGAGCATCTATATGAAGAAACAGATTATTGAAAGAGGAGGCGATATATACATATAAACAGAATTACAAATAGATTTATACACATAAACACAATATTGAAAGCGAATGAAACACATAACACAATACAAATCAAAACCTACGAATAATGATGAACATATAACCATAATAAAAAATCAACCAAAATCGAAAACACATAAACACAATATACACAATACAAATCAAAACCTGCGAATAATGATGAACATATAACAACAATAAAAAATTAACCAAAATCGAAAATTCAATCCGAAACAGATCTAGAGATTTAACCAAAATATCATTGAATTTAACCACATGTTCATAATTTCATCAATCAAGTAGCGGACCCAGTGGTGAACATCTAATTGAAATTACACAACACAAAATCACATAGCTTATTCAAAATTAATTCCATATAATGCCTAATTTCATGTTCTTCAAAACACTTGCTCAAAGCCTCACAATAACATCACGTAACAAAAACAATAAAAATCACACGAAAATGAAACCCTAATTCAAGAAATCGAAAATAAACCTAAACATACCTTTCCATATTTACTGAAAGTTGCAATCTTCAATGTCAAACAAAGACCTAACAATTTTAGGATTAGAACAAAGTTGTTATCAATACAGAGGATGAGTTTCTGCAATTACCAATCTATAGTTTTAACAAATTAGTCAATAGTATCTGGTACTGAATGAATACCCGATATCTTGTGTACATAGAGCTCGTGCCAAGGCCTTTGGGACCCAAACGCTCCGTAGCGCCTCACATCTATTAAAACCAACGACCCATTGGAATTTAAATACAACCCAAATGGACCCATTTAACTATTGTAAAGATTCAGATATTGTATACTATTTATCATATATCACTTTTCCTGACAATTATTAATTTTGTTACAAAACTCTTTTTTATATTCATAGTAATATGGTAAGGAATACATATATGGAAACATATCTAACCTCTTTTTTGTGATCTTTAATGACCAGGTTATTGATAAGGTTCACGACGAACAGAGTCATGTAGGTATATTTAATCTTTAATCAATTTCATTTTACATTTTTATCAGAATTTCTGTTTAATCGAGTGGGGTCCGGTGCTGCACTATCGAGTAAGGAACTGGTGGATTGGTTCAGAGCCAAGTTTCCATGGTTTCATATGTCGAGGGTCGCAACGTTCGACTATGTGTGCACACATAAGTTATTAGTGCGACGTTCAACAATGTGCGCGCATAAGTTATTAGAACGTTCGACTGTGAGTGAGCTTAAGTTATTAGACACCTAAGTACTACGTAGCAAATGATAATTAAACTTGGAACATAAGAATGTTCAAGAGAATCCTTTATTAAAG
The DNA here is from genome assembly GCA_032199755.1 of Ambrosia artemisiifolia. Classification (NCBI taxonomy): domain Eukaryota; kingdom Viridiplantae; phylum Streptophyta; class Magnoliopsida; order Asterales; family Asteraceae; genus Ambrosia; species Ambrosia artemisiifolia. The sequence goes on from CM063520.1 coordinate 17,606,866, forward strand.
CTCTTTTCTAAGCGCAACAAACTCAATAGTTAAAGAACTACCTATGAAGCTTGCTTCTAGGGAGAAACGCGCAATGAACTCAATAGTTATAGAGCTACCTATGAAGCTTGCTTCTAGGAACCAAACTCCGTTTGGTCGTTAAGATTGCGTCATGGATCCAAGATGTGCAAAAAGCCGTTTGGTCATTATGGTTCAATCACTATTTATGTAAATCATATCATTTGAACACTTATAATTTCACAAGTCCATTTTTGTATGATTCATTAGATAACCAATATATATATATATATATCAAATATCTCTATTATTGTAAAATTCATTAGATAACCAAAATATATATCGAAGTGACAAGTTAACCAATATGTCTATTATTTGCGCAATCGACTCTCCGTGGAAGGATAAACAATCGGTGGGAAGAGAATCCATGTTGTGCCGTCTAACCAACCAAGCTACAGACCGTGAATCAAGTTGAGCAGAACCATACGCAGATGGCCTAGCATCATGATGAACTACCGCTTCCTATTAAAAAAGCCCCATGTTATATGCAGCAGCAGTGCAACGACCAAAGCAGATCTGCGTTTACACTGCTGGACAATGATAGATGCACTCCACTATCATAGCAAAAAACAAATCAGCAACAAAAAACCATGACTACAACTAACATACTGGACAATGATGGACGCACTCCACAATCAAGCAAAAAACAAATCAACAACAGCAAACCATGACTACAACTAACATAAAGCAAAAACTAAAGAAACAACAATGTACTGAAGATATTGTATACATGTACAATAGTGAATAAGTTTGGCTTCCACAACAACTTTCCTTCATGACATGAAAATGTCAATCATTGAAAAAGACACATGTACTTAAATGACACATCTAACCATTATGACCTTTGAATAGGTGGTTGGATATCACTTAACTATTTTGACCCATAGGCCATAACTAACTTAACTACTATTACCTACATATATTTCTTTTTTCCTGTCTTTACTTAGGAATTTGACATTTAAAAAATGATATATAAAATGGGGGCGGACAGTCACTTGAAGGTGGTGAAGCAAGTGATACACAAACATAAAAATGCAATCTTTAATGGCGAAGAAATCTAACTAAAGCAAAATGAACATGAAGACTCAAGAACGTTAGATTTTATAAACATTAACCGATCAATGATCTCGCAAAACTGATTGGCAACATATATCTATAGACTTACCTTCCAAGTGAGAATCAACTACCATAATCAGCCTTACATGATAGCACAAAATGCAGCCTAAAGACCATACATCAGTCTTTTCATTAATGTCTGCGACTCTGCGTGCTTGGGCAATCCCACATTTTAGGAGCTCGAAAAGGTGCCGAAACATGCTTAGATGACCATTCCTATCAAACATATTACACAAATTATAACTCAACTGCCATTTTAATAACATATCATGTACGAAAGCAGGAATCCAAATAATTGAACTTAACGAAATCAAAACCCACCATGTTGCAAAATAAACTCCAATTTTACCCTTTATTCCTGCTGATATTTTATCCAGCCCATCTCATCGATCAGCTTCAAACATTCGAAGATTGATTCCAAAACCTTATAGATCGATTTCAAAAAACGAAACACATATATAGCAACCTATTGAATCGAAAAAACAAATAACATTCATAAACTGATTCGTAAACCCTAATATTTATATATCGAAGAAAAAAGAGGCATATATATTGCAAATACTGAATCAAAATACTTTAAGAAACCGCAAATGAAACCTGATTGTGTAACAAGAAAAAACGTCAAAAAAACCGCAAATCAAAACTTGCGACGCCTGGATTCTGTATCAACATAAAAAATTACCTTTGGAAAATAAGAATTGAAGATATGAAGATACAGAGTTAGATGGAAACTGTACCTTTGAAAAAGAAGAACTGAAAGGCTGCATCGATGATTTGTAGAGGATTAGGATTAAAAAAGCCCAAAATATGTCTTGTTAAAGTCAACTATTCATAAATAGAAATATGATAGGTCCTTTGTATGCCACCAACTATTCATAAATAGTGCAAATTCTATCTAAAAAGTTGAAACAATCTATGGAATTATAAGTACAATAGGAGACATATATATTTTCTTATAACCGAATCAATAAAACTATAAAATACAGCAGGAACAAACACTTTACCAAACTTCAATGTTCCTTGTTGCAAATTAACTTCACTGCTCCTTGTTGCAAATTAGTATGGAATACGAAGTAATCTCGAACAAAAGCACCGATGAGTTCCGACATTGTCATATCTCCGTATATACCATATAAAATCACAAAAACAAACATATCAATAACCTTAGTTTGAAATCATTAAGCCTAAGTGTGAATCATACACACAAAAAAAACATATCAATAACCTTACTCTGAAATCATTAAGCCTATGTATGAATCATACACACAAATGCACAATTAGTTGATCACATATTCATATGAACATGTACTTAAAATAGTTAAACCACAAAATTTTAATTTATCAATTAAGAAAATTATGAATTCACAACCTAATTGAAAAACTAAACATGTAAAATGTAAAAGAAAGGAATATCGCGTGGAACCTGATGTAATATTTATTGGAAGTCTTAATACATCAGATCTCTTTCATTCCTGGTGAATTCTAGACAATAACCTATAGTCAAAAGTGACAATAGTCCATTATACTTTGGCGGACGTATGCAGAATATAACATAAAATTTTAAGCATCTCACTCACCAAAACAGAGTATAGACACCTTAGAAAGTTATTGCAAGAATCAGTCTTCTCTTTTAAGCCTTCTTGCTCCACCACCTTTTGCACATCTCTGCATATGCCCACTAAATGTTAGTTATATTTAGAGGTAGTAGTGATTTGGATAACGGGTCAAAACAGACCACGTTGGTTGGGTTGACCAGCTAAACTTTTTTCATACGCATATTTGTCAAATAAATGATATATTTTTTGTATAAAACCAACCAAATTTCAACATATTAGCGGTTGAGCATCTTGTAACTTTTTCGGTAGTTATATCCCTGAACTTCTTTGACTTGTTAAAAAAATCATTTTGAATAGCTGAACATGCTGAATGGCATATGTTTATGTGAATAATACATGTAAAAAAAACACACATAATAATGATAAGAGAAGTTAAAAAAGTTGAGGGATATAACCACTACAACAAAAAAAGTTTTAAAAAAATAAAGTTAGACCAAAGTGCTAAATTAATGAAAGTAAGTTGGTTTTATCCAACATTAACCAAATATAAAGTTATAAGCTAGCAATTGCTCTAGCTGGTAATGTCTTGCCAGTACCAGGAGGTACATATGCAGCAGCATACATATGCAGCAGCAAACATCTAGCATCTGGATTGATGAGAAATTCCAACAACAAAAGTCGATTATCATATCCAAAAAATCATCATTTGTGCTAGTAAAAACAAAACGATCAACCCGTAACTGTTCCTTTATCTCACTTCCATTTTTAACAATGGCTTTTAAGCAAGTCACAACTTGTCCTTGACCTTGCCTCTCTAAGTCAAACCACAAAAAGTCAAGAATACTATCAAAGTTGATATCTTTTCTAGCACTTCCACATAAGAACCTATTGTGTCAGGATGAATAAGCTGCAAAAGAGAAATGGGGTTAACCCAAAACACTTTTTATTTGACCTGTTTAATTAAAAAAAACTTTTAAATTGACCCATTAATAGGTAACTGGTAAAAATTTCCACATTTGATATTAGGTTAATAGACTTTAGGCCGAAATATACTTAAAACATACCTATGCACTCTAGTTGTGACCTGCAAATCAACAGTGCACCCACCTTCCCTAGGTGTTGGCTACTGGTAACCACCAGGGGGAGCTCGGCAACCTCACGCCCAGAAACTTTCAGGAGACCTGCAGATACAGCTATAGACCTGCACATGTACGTCAAAATGAGGACTAAGAATAACAGGCAGTGAAAATATAATTAGACAGCAAAATGCAGCTGGAACGACAAAGGTGCATGCATCATGTATGCAAAACACCAAGTATTTATATAATCGTTTTTTTTTGTTCGATTCTAGATTATTTATATAATAATGTATTAGTGGTAATCCTTGAAGGCCCAAATTTAGATGAAACCCATCTAGGTTAGAGTCCCGTGTGTACACACGGTACATCCCCAAATCAAATGACAAAATTCTATAAGATTGTAGTATAAAAGTTTTATTTATGCAAAGTACCATGAATTACCGAAAAACTATTGATAATACATTGTTTTATTAAAATGTGTCTATTATGGGCTACATCAACATCTACATAAGTACAACAGTTTAAGTTTATCGCTTAGTTCACAAAATGTACCTACGTAAAAAAAAGGCCAAGCGAAATGCGGGTAAATCCAAACAATAATTAACTGAAAAATGTATAAAACGGTATATATTGTTCAGTTTACATGACTCGCTTCAAAACGCGCCTAAACACACAGTAGAAAGAAAATCTATGCATTTAAAAAATAAGATGCAAGACATAGTACTACTTTGGATCTGTATTTTTTATAACTCGTTAAAATCACATGGTTTCATGTAACACACGTGTTTAGATTAGATGTACAAAAAGAGCTCTTTACCAGAAGAACAGTGTCTACTCCTTGCCTATATGTGAACATAACAAAAGCAATTTATGAACGCTCATCATGACATCAAACAGAGTATTACAATGGTGTTAAAGCAGAGATAACATAAGCTAAAACTCCTCCAGTATATCAAGTTACTAACATTTGTGTCTCAACATAAACATTATCTCCATAAAAAGAAAACTTCATTACATCTCTTTCAGAAGTCTTTAGTGAAAGATTGCTGACTTTAGTGGTCTTAACCTGCACAAATAGCGGATTAAATATCTTTCATTAAACAAAAGATAACGGTCTATAAATAAAAAATCAACCATTCCAAGCTCATACATATAGCATATCCAATATGAATATATGACACGCTGGTTAATTTTCTCCAAACGTTCCAATACTCATAACTACCAGATAGAAGGAAACCATAGTTTTTCTATACTATAAGATTTGAGAAAGAGGGATTTATGGAATGATGGAATTGGAAGGGTTTTTTGTTGACTTTTGAAAAGTAAAATTTTCGATTTGTACGCAGTGCCCGTAGTCGCAGTTGTGTGTGATGGGCTTTTGTATACTCAATAAAACATTTTATAAGCAGTTTACAATGTGATAACACGCTAAAATTAATGATACTTCATAAAAACATATAATCCAAACACCACAAGTGTGTAACCTTGATATATATATTTGTTAACGTCAAATATATTATAAGAAAGTGATGCATATTTATAGTGAAAACTTAAGTTTACTTGCACTATATATACACCAGGGCATATATTTTAACAGAGGCACAAAAGAAACATAATGAATAGAATCAATGGCTTCAACAAAACCTTATGCAGGTAACATTTAATCAACCTGCACAAAAACATAAAATCAACAGATTATTTATTGCAAAGGAATGATCAAAATTATGGAATAAAGCTAGTAATACATGTGGTGTTTATCTTTTAGATATTTGTGATTCAACAGTTCTTAAAGTATGATAATTGAACAATTACCTGAGTTAAAGAACTTTGTCGACTTCTTCAAGCAAGGCATCAAAACCCTAATTTGCAAAAAAAAAAAAACCAATTGAAAAAAAAAATATTTAGTTTCGTGCATATACTTGTATAAAAACATTAATGAAACTAAACTCATATGAATGATACATTAAAAGCGTAATTCTCTTAAAATATTGATGTTCCAATAGAAAAAATATAGTCACTAACTCCATGAAAGACTTGTGTGTTCTCAGCAACATTATGCTGTGATTGGCCTTGATGATCAACATTAACATGGCTTGAATTATGAAAATAATCAAACTTTCCATCAGGAACTATGCAGTTTGCTTCAGTGTTATGATCAACAGATTGATCAGAAATAAAATCCAGACTTCCAGCGTCACAACTATCCGGGCACCATTGGAATGTATTCGTCTGTTGATGTAAAAATACAGTCACCATCTTGCATTCTTGCTATGGGATTAGAGGCCCGAATGGCCCCACCTGAACACGCAAAAAGGTTGGTTAAAGCGAAGTAAGGCACGAACGGCCCTCCAAAATCCATTTTTCATTTTTCTTAAATATCATTGGAATAATACAAATTTAGCAATATATTAGACTAACTATGTAAATTTGTAAAAATTATCATGTTTTAACATGAAACATTCCATGTGAGCCATTGCAAACCGCATCCAATATTATTGTTTTGACCGATGGACTTAGGAGGTCCAGTTCCATACTTTAGGAAACAAAAACAAATTTGTTTCACCTAAGTGACTGGTTCAAAGTGAACGATCCAAATGAATACCCTTAGTTGTAGGTTATTACCTTAACAACCTACAAAAGCTAATAATTTCAAACCTGTTATCTTCTACATCTATATGACTTACAAGATATAAATAGAAGCCGAATAATTAGCATAGAATTTATAGCAATCATAGATATATTTAAGTGAGATCAAAAGACATACCTCTTTTTTTTGTGCACAATTTTAAGGTCAAATGTTTCATATTCCTCATCTTGAGCCTTTATCTAGTTCACCTCCAGTGAACCCACTGGTTCTTCTCTTGAATCACCAACTTTATGTTCCACCAGGCAAGCCCATTCAACATAACCATAATGTGAAAAGGTAGAAGGCTTGGAATCTAATGTACCTACACCATCCATTAAGAGGTTGAACCACATCATATATTCATTCCCAATACAGAAATATTTGCTAATTCATGACCAAAAAATAATTTGCCAGCAAGGTTGACAACATGTATATTCACTGCCACATAAAATATAATATAAATTCAGACTAAACATATATAATGCACCATTAAAATGTTAAGCAATAAGCACTATAGTTGCTCCAAATTTGTCTAGCATCAAGTAGGAAAACCAAAATTTTAACTTGTTGAATGACTATCAGGCAAAGCGGCCTTGGGTTCTTAATAGATTTTTAGTTTATGGGTCAATTTAACTGTCATGTTTCTTGTGTTACATATAATAAAAAAACTGTTAGGGGGCTTCTACCATTGCAGACATTTTATTTATTACACAAAAACTTGATATTTCAAATGTGGTAGTATTCAATTTATAGTCGACACCCAAAAGTGACAAAAAGATAAGCTAATATCTACAAATTCATACCGATAAAAGGTAATATCAGTTTGCAGACGTCTAAGAAAGACTTGGTAAGCGTTTCTCTTCCTTCAGACTTGACATGATTCATTCTTTCTAAAGCAGGAACGACCACTGTACCTTCCATCTTCAAATCATCAATACAATATTTCGCATTTCAGAAAGCAAAGAGATAAATAACATGAATCCATTGTACCTGCAATATGTAACTTCGTCGTAGAGTTAGATAAAGAAGAGGGAGAGCCAACGCACAAGAGTGATGAAGATGGAAAGATGGAGATTAGGCTGCAGATGGTTGTTTCAACTGGAGACGATGCCGTTGTCTGAGAAAACATATAACGTCAAATAAAAATAGAAGTTTATAATATGATATAAGTGTATAACTATGCCCAATGACCATATATAACATGTGCGAAAATTCATTTGAAGCAATCTCAAAGAGTTGAACATGAATAGTATAAACATGCGATAAGGACATAAAGCACAACATATAAGTCCAGTTGAGAATTGGATAATTTGGTTTGCAGAAACAGACTTCATCTCTATGCAGACCTACAAACACTATTATTTCATTAGATAAGTTAAAAAAACAAAGATACTAACTGGAAAATTGCTAAAGCAAGGACCACTCATAAAATTCCAGCCAACAATAAGAATCAGTTTATTATAATTTGTTTTGGTTTCATATGTCTAGTTTTTAGCACTTATGTATGCAGGCCAGTGGTTAAAAGTAGTTGTCAAAAACGAAAACATGCTGATTTAAAAAACAAAACAGAAATCCTATTCTATACATACAACATCTATCTCCATCTAAAATATTTGTCAAAAACTATAAAATGCTTATAAATATTTAAACCAAAATAAAACAAAACAAATCAAGAGGGAATTGTCTTTTGTCAATTTTCATTTAATCTTTTAATAGTTTATGAAGGTTTGCAAAATTAGAAAAAAGAAAAATTGTTCACCATATGCAACAAACATTGAATCATCATTGTGATTTAGTACCTACATGATATATAAAAAAAAGGATACGCCAAATACCTTGAAACCAACAGGGAGTGAAAACTCATTTATTAGGCACGGTGATATTGGTGATGTTGCAGAGGAAAACATTGAAATTAACCCGTATATAATCAAAAGAAGAAACAAATTATAAAAAACAAACTTTTGAAAAGCACTGTATTGAGAACACACCGTATATAAAACGTACAGGGGATATTGCTGAAAGTACAAAAAGCTCAGGCATGGAAGAGCCGGTTAGGTTGCTGAGAAGTTTGATAAACATTATGAACAACAAAAATTCATCTTCCCTTAATCAACTAATGCTCAACTTGATAGTTTATTTTTTTCAACTAAAAAATGTATTAATTCACTAAGAACATAGAGGATGCTTACTGTTGTTTCAAATGTGTGTTTGGATTGAAAGACCTTATAGAAGAATCCATTCCTGAATTGAGAAAATTTGCAGCAAAAACCAAGCAACTGTAATAGCAGAAATTATATGTAATTCAAATAATCACCCTCAAGAATCAATCTTAAACAAACACCCAAAATAAACACTTCTCTTGCAAAATCAACAATCACAGCTAGGGTCTGCATAACTTAAATCTTGATTAACAAATAGTTAGGTATTTTGTTCATATAATGTATACAAAAGCAATTTCAACCTATTGTGATTTTGTCTCCAAATAGAAAAGTCAAAACAATTAAATTACATTACAAAATCTCAACATTATGCCCTAATAGCATGTAACAGCTAGCTTTTTACATAAGAAATCAATATCTAAAGCAAACATATAATGAAGAGAAATAAATTTTCATCGACACAATTAATAGTGAATAATAGCAGATCTAAAAAGAGAAGTGAGTTAAAATAGAAATATTAGGGTTTAATATTTCGTGTTTTAGAAACTAAAAAGAGATAAACAATATGAAAACCATTGTACCTGCAATATGTAACTTCAATGTTTTGTCGGCCGCCATAATTATGAACCGAAAAGGTATATGCGAAGAACATGGATCTAGAACCAAAATCGATCAAAAAAGAAGAGATAAAAAAACCCTAAGTTATGAACAACAGAACCATATCAATTTGGATATTTATTCATGCTCATCATCACCTGGCTCGTTTTCAATAGCATCCACTATGATCATCATCTACAATTACAAACTGGAGTCCATTAGGATGGAAGACAGTTAAATCCAAAACACCATTATAAGCCTTTTCTAATACAAGTAACTAACAAAAATACAGTCCTAATGAAATTTTAATGTCAACCCCACGAATGACGATGACCATATAAATACAATGAAAAACAAAAAAACCGACCAACAATATGAACATATATATATATCAAGAAATAGATTATGGAATTAGGACGCAGTATATATATAAAAAAACAATCAGAAGCCGATATATAGATATTCCCACGATCGAAAATTCAGAAAACGGATTGCAAATCTATCCGTATAAAACCAGAAACTACTGGAATAAAAAACGACAAAACACATAACCTCAATCAAAATCCATAACGTTTACGAATGTATGCATACATCGAAATCAGAAACAAAATGTTTCAAACGAACGGATCCAATATTTGTACATGTACAACCACAAACTACTGAAATAAAAACCAACAAAACACATAAACTCAATGAAAACATAATCTGAATTCTGAACAATGAATCTATACATATAGCAAAGTCAAACTATAAACATCCGTTATATTGGCCAAGAGTTTTGAACACAAGTAAAGTTGCTAATTCCAACTCAAACTCATCTTCAAAACCACAATTACAAAAACACTGAAATGTAACAAAAAGTGGATGTGTTACCCAACTAAGTCAATTCAGTTAAAACAACATCAAAAGCTTTGTTTAGTTTCTTATGTACTGTCATGATGCATATAGTTTCTTATGCAGGTCTATAATGTTATATATTACAAATTTTAAGCTCAATTTTTAATGATATCTATTGGTTTAGGGACTATACCAACCCTATGCTTCCTGTTGCATCGCGCACTGTGATAATATTAGATGTAGCGTAAAATAAATATCTTAAAACTTAGATCAGTGTGACGAGAATATGTGTTGTGAAGCTTGCAAAACCCTCCATCATATATGCAGTGCCCTTGCAAAGCTTCCTTGGCAACAACGGCTGTCTGAACATCTGTAATTAATTCAATAGATTTATTTATAACTCTATTGTTGAAAATAAAATTATACAAACTCATGACTTCAAAACAGAAACAATATATGTGCTGGATCCAATAAATCACCAGGGTACTGAATTAAAGCTTGAACCCCTCCATTTTTGTCAAACATAGCAATCTTCAAAATAGGCCCAAAAGCTGAGAAGACCTGATTACCATATAGAAATTAGAAATATGCTGCACAAAGTAATAGTTAACAAAATACAAATTTAAATGAACCCGACATAAATATTCATTGCACTTGAGATACCGTTTGTAATACTTCCAAAGCGACTGCATACTGCATGTTTCCAATAGAAGCAAGAATAACATTGCTCTCGGATTCAATCTTCTTTCCGTCTAGACCCAAGCTGAACTGCAAAAGCAACAAACTAACAACTTAATACGAAACGAAACAAAACCAACTAATTCAACAAACTTGTTTAGATGCTCACCTGACCATTAGGATCTATTGCTGAGGATGCAACAGGAAGCATAGGGTTGGTATAGTCCCTAAACCAATAGAAAGCTTAGTAGGTTAGCAGCAAAAGCAAGGGCATAAATGAGAGTGTCTAAGAACATAAAACTTAAAGACCTTCAATCTTTAAATTGAAGAAACCGGACAAAATTTTGATTACCTACTACGGTGACTCTGGAATTTCACGCTCAAATCTGTATGTGCAGAATATGTTATCTTTAGAGAACATGGTCCCAACTCCGGAATCAAATAGCTGCACAAACCTCAAGGAATTTTATATGTAAAGAAAAGAAATCATTTATACGCTTTGGATATATGAACATCATTAGAAATTATACAGATCTAGAAGAGATATAACCCCACCAACCCATCATTAGAAATTATATTCATGTGTGTTTACATGTAAAATAGCATTCTCAAGTGTTCTACGGCCACACTGAACAATACTGTCTGCAAGTTCAGCGCAAGGCATGCGACCACTAAAACCAGCAGCTGTATATCCATGTCACTTTTGCTATTGGTCAAGTCTGGAGCTCCATATTCAATATGGATACCTCAGACCCTCTTTAAGGCCTTAATTTGACCCGAGATAACCTCAATTATTATATAGATAGATTATTATTATTATTATTATTATTATTAAATGGCATGATGGAGTTATTCTAGTGCACATGAAAAGGAAACGTGCATATATAAGTCCAAGTCTAGAAGTCTATTTTGGGAAGCCAATCAAGCATTGGTTGTTTTTTTTTTCCGATTCTTTAGCCTTCAATTCAGTCCAATTGTTTCCTGGTTAGTAGCATTTTACCATATACAAGAACCTGCACCAGCAATCATAACCTAACTTCCACGTCATCTATCAACTAAATAGATTAGAAATGTTACTTATCGTACCATCATAACCTAATTTCTACATTATGTATCAACTAAATCAATTAGAACAGTTGCTTATTATACAATCATAACCTAACTTCTACCTCATCTACCAACTGAATTGATTACAGTAGCTGCTTATGATACAATCATATAGTTATAACATAATTTCTACATCATTTATCAACTGAAACGATCAGAGCAGTTGCTTATAGAACAATCATAACCTACCTTCTACATCATCTATCAACCGAATCCATTAAATCAGATGCTTATAATACAATCATACAATCACAACCTAACCTCTACATTATCTATCAGTCGACTTCTACCTTATCCATCAACCGAATAGAATAGAGCAGTTGATTATTATACAATCATATAGCCATTTAATCACACCCTAAGTTCTACATCATCTATTAATAATCAACTAAACCGATCTGTGGCAAATTTGTTCATACAACATTTGCATCACAAATCTTTAAACAAACAACCAAAACTTCATCATTATGCTCAAAACATAATATCAAACACAACAATAAACCACTCACCTGGTAAAAGAGTGAAAAGGAAACCTGCGCCGATTAAGAGATGGTCTTAGAGAATCCCATCACTGCTTGCATCGCCATCACTGCGATTGAATATTTGCAGAAACGATTACTTCCCAAAATCAGAAGCTACAACGATCTTCAATTAAACACAATCTCGAACAACCCTGAAAATATAACCGAACAACCTGAAAACATAACGACCTTCAATTAAACACAATCCCTAAAATAAGCCCTAAATCAAGAACATCATATATTTACGATTCAAAATAATCCATAAATCAAGAACATGAGATATTTACGATTCTAATTAAAGACAATGTTAAAGATCCGAAAATATGAAAACAAATGAAACAACTAAGAAAGTTACCTGATGTAGGTTGTTTGATCTCTGGATCTGTGAAGTGGTTCAACGATACCAAAGGTTTCGGTTTCATAGCTACAGATGATGGAAGCTAAGATATGTTTGTTCTTTTGTGACACCCGGCAACTTCCGGTAACTAACTTTTGAAAACTCAGTAAGTCTACCTTAGCGAGTCGCGCATACGTTACACAAAACAAGGTCGGTCGAGTCGAGTCGCACATCATTAGGGTTTTAACATACGCAAGTCTCGAGTCCCGGGAATTGGTGAACGAGTGTGAACGTGTTTACTTTCATGTATTATGTGTTTATAATCATTATGTGACTTGTCGGTATGTGAAAATGTGTTAACATATGTTAAAACGGAGTTTAACGCGCCAAATACACCACACCAGACCCTGAAGGCGATTAGCCTGGCTAATTGCCTTCATGGTGGCAAGTAGCCACTCCCTTTAGGCGATTAGCTTTGTCTTTAGGCGATTATGGGGGCTAATCGCCTATAGTGAAGGCGATTAGCAGCCCTAATCGCCTGATAAAGCTGCATAATCGCCTATAACGTGCCTGACGACTAGAAACGCCTATAAATACCACCCTTGACCTCCAAAACATCATGTACACAACCCTAGCCGTCCCATAACATATCTCAACCCACACACACCCCCTGGAACCCATTTTTACATCCAAACAACCATTTCCAAGCTTATTCCATCATCTCCTCTTAAATACAAGGTGTGTTCTTCAAACCCAAACCTTTAAATGATTATGTTTTACTCCCTAAATGTCCAGACCTGACTTATAAATGTTTTTGTCTTTGAAAATCCATTTAAAACCGTTTCTAAACAAACCCACACCTTTACATGTGTTATATGTGTTATATGTGATTAAAGATAGAGTTTTTAGGATTGAATCATGGTTGTTTTTGTGTTATTGTGATGTTTATGGCTGTTACAAGTTAGTATGATGATGTCCTAGGAGTTTGAATGGTTTTGGTTGTGTATTGTTGATACTTGATGTTTTGACCCATTTGAAGGATTTTGGATGATTAAGGATGATATGAGATGTGTTGTTGATTGTTTGATGTTAGGGTTTGCTCTAGGATGATGCTAGAACAGTAGGGTGCTTTCGGACAACGTGGTTATGTGATTAAATCTGGATATTTGCTATTTAGGGCAAGTTCTTGCATGTTGATGTGATGTTTTCATGTTAAGTTGCTATTTTGTGAAAACGCTCGCATTCGGGACTGTTAGAATGATGAAAACTTAGGGGATTTGCTTGAATATGTTTGTTAATATGTTAGGATGATTATTGGGTCTTTTTACACGTTTCGGATCTGATTTGGAGGGTTAAACGCGCGAAAAACCATATCTGCTGCACTATAGGCGATTAGGAATCCTAATCGCCTATGCTATAGGCGATTAGGGGCCTAATCGCCTGAATTGAAGCCCTACTCATGTGACTTATAGGCGATTGTGATCATAATTGCCTACATTCCATGCAATTGTGATCCTAATTGCCTTCATGACATGCAATTGTGACCCTAATCACTAGTTAAGCCCTGAATTGCATACCTTATGACCATAATCGCCTATAATGCATGTGATTAGCCCTAATCACCTATCATAAGGGGCGATTAGCCCTTGTAATTGCCTGTTGACCATCCCTAATCACGTGTTGACTTTCCTAATTGCATGCTAAGTTCCTGATCGCGTGTAATGCTGTTATAAGTGTATTTTAACATCCCGAAACCCGATTTGACACCTAGGAACATGGTAGGAACCCCGTGACATGCCTAGTAACATAGTAACACGTGTTTGGACTTGTTTGTACGTTATTTGACCTATGTGTTAGAATCGATGAACTTTAACGCATGTTAAGTACTAAGTTGCATAATTTGTGTATGTTTGTGTATGAGATGAACACGTGGAATGCCGGGTCACCAATGGGATGTCGAGTCTTGTCTTACGTAGTCTGGTTGTCGGTCAAACACGTTTTTCAAACACATCGTGGTCATGGACTGGACTTAGGGACTAATGAACCCTGCGGGTTATTAGTCTAACTTAACACATATCTTATGATAGATCGCCACTAGTTGGGGCTATCATATCTTACAGACGGTTTACTCATATCACACATACGGTTTACTCTTAAACGGAATACGCAACCTAAGGTGAGTTCACGACCCCACTTTTATCTGTTTTGGTTTTCGGGGGAGAAACAAGCTTAAAACTCTTTTATGACTTATGGATTATTTTAACTCTTTTGTAACTCATTACTCTTTATCACATTATACTATGGCTTACTTATCGTACTATACGGTTCATCAAAAAGTCCCTTAGAAACCACTAACATGGGAATATGGCGGGGAAATATGGATAGCGCTATTGGGAACTGACAAACCCCACTCGACGGTAGGACCGGGCGGGTGCATATTGTCTCTAACAAAACAAGGTCTACCGGTGATGACGGTAGCCCATAGGAAACTAAGGGTCACTACACGGCTTAGTCAGCAATGGTTTCACCCGTATGAGTATCTTATTCTGCGCCTAGCTAGCGTTCTTACAAGCATAGTAGTAATTGTGATGGTAACGGTTTTCGAAGGATTACTCTAAACGTTTAAATAAAACCTGTGAACTCACCAGCATTATATGTTGACTTTTTAGCATGTTTTCTCAGGTCGCTAAGGTAGCAGCTGTCTGATAGGCGCACGGAGTCGCACAGGAGTCGTCTCGCGTCTAGGGTTTCATGGCATGTTTTGGAAACATTAAACTTTTGAACTTATGTCTTATTCAACATGACTTTTGTAAACTTTAACTGCTTCCGCACTGTTGAATGTTGATTTTGAAATTATGCATGGTTTTTGTTTACGTATGTTTTACATTTAGACGTCGTTTATTGTGACCGTTGACTTGGATCCTGGTATGTCACACGCCTCGCGGTAGAACCCGCAAGTGGATATTTGAGGGTGTGACATCTTTAGTCTTCTATTAGATCTGAAGGGTTTAGGAGCTTAGGCGACGGCGAGGTGGAGTATTTGGTGGAGAAAGATGACGACTTGAAGAATAGACGAGAGAGGACAAAGTAGGCGGATGGAAGGGAAACGAAAATCATCAAAATCCCAACAAAAAAATGATGTAAATGTAGATTGGAGGTGTTAGGGTTTTGAGAGATGAGGATAGTATTCGTATTAGAAAAGCAGGAAGAGGCTATTGGCGAGTAGGGTTTTGGGAAAAAAGAAAAATTGGTTTTTATACTAAGTTAATATGGAGCTCCATATATAAATTCGGATCCTTCAGACTCGCTCTAAAGCCTCCATTTGACCCGAGATAACCTCAATTATTATATAGATAGATATTGATCATTACCGTTTTCATAAAATGGTTTTTTTTTCTAATAATAGCAGTTACAATTATTTAAAATATTCCATATTTATATTTTATTTTAACACATGTTAGAACTAGCAAACTAAGATAAATTCTATTTTTATTTAGTTAATTAAAAAATTCAATAATTTTAGTAAACTTGTTAATTTGTTTAAACTTCCAAAATGTGTCTATAGGTGACTTGGTTAAGTGAAACTAGCTTAACCAATTCTAGAGTTAAACATGCTCCGTGTCCCTCTATAAATGGATAGATGATCAACAATCCAGTAACCAACTCAACACTCAATGGCCATTTCCATTTGCTTTGCAATATTATTACTTATATCTACAATCTCGTACGCTTATGAGTGCAATTATACTTCTATCATCAGCTTTGGCAACTCACTAGCAGACACAGGCAACATTAAAAATCTAGTCTCTATTCATCACAGCCAGCCACCTCATTTTTTATTCCCACCTTATGGTGAAACTTTCTTTCATAAACCCACAGGTCGCTGCTCAAATGGCCGCCTTATCATTGACTTCATCGGTACCACAATTAATTCCCATACAACATTTTGCTAAATTTGTAATTAGCTAGCTAGCTAGGCTGATGTTTGATATTGATAGTATATATGCTTTGGATTTGCCTAATTAGCAATTTAAATATTTCGACGTGTCTAAATTATTATTGAAAATAGATGACTAACAGGCTTTGTTTTGAGCTTCATTTTAATATGAACCCATAGCATATCATGTTATTTAACTTGTGTTTTGAGCTTATTCAAATGATTTCTGTACAGATATATAATCATTTATATAGAATTTTCGTTATGATTAATTTGTCACTATAATCAACAACAATGGAACAAAAGTGTAGTACAATGATAAAGATAATAATTTTAAAAAGATGTTAGTTGTTGATGATCACAAGAATTAAATATACAAGTAACACTGGGAACGTAGTTTATATAATACAGATTTTAAGCTTAATTTTATATATATAGTTAATATTTGGTTACTATATATCTGCTCCTTGTAACTTAAATACTTTTTTTTCTTTGGTTATGAAGCTGAAGGTCTCGGATTGCCGTTGATACCACCGTATGTGGGTGACAAGAGGAATCTCAGCAACAAAGATGTAGGACAAGGAGTGAACTACGCGGTGGCAGGTGCAACCGCCTTGAGTTCATCTTTCCATGAAGCAAGAGGAGTTTCAAATCCAACCACTAATGCAACCTTACAAGTTCAACTCAAATGGTTTAAACAATCTTTATGTTCCACTTCCTCAGGTACTTTAACACAACCCAATGTTCTTTACCTGATTCGATCGATCTATACTAATTTTTCGTTGGCAGATTGCCAGCAACTTCTTAAACATTCACTAATTCTTATGGGTGAGATTGGTGGCAATGACTACAATCACGAACTAAGAGCTGGTAAACCCATCAATGAAGTCAAGTCGTTTGTTCCTCTTGTTGTCAAAACTATCATTGCTGCTGTTAAAGTAAGATACCACATAATTAGCTAGAGCTAGCGATTATATATATATATATATATATATATATATATATATATATATATATATATATTAGCAGTACGTACGTACGTATGTACTATCTAGTAATGGTTTGCGGGATAACAAGATATTTAATTACTTTATGCAGGAAGTAATTAAACTTGGTGCTAAAACCGTTATTGTTCCTGGGAACTTTCCCATCGGATGTTCATCGAGCTATTTGACAATGTACAATAACTCGGATACCAAAATGTATGATAACAAAACTGGTTGCATTATTTGGCTCAATAAATTTGCAGAGTACCATAACCAACTACTTGAAAGGGAATTACAGAAAATCCGAAAGTTTAATTACCACCATGTCAATATCATATACGCTGATTACTACAATGCTGCGATGCAGCTTTATCGATCCCCAAAAGAATTTGGTAACTCTCGTTATACATTCCATAATAATTAAGCATCAAACTTTTGTTAATCATTTAATTTTGTGAAGCATATATACGTGTAATTAATTTGATCATGGTGCGTAAATATTACAGGGTTTCTTAATGGAGGTTTGAAGGCATGTTGTGGTGGTGGAGGACCATATAACTTCAACCAGTCAGTCGAATGTGGTGGTCCATCATCAACTACATGTACTGATCCGGATACATATGTTAGCTGGGATGGAGTACATTTGACGGAGGCCGCATATAGATTGATTTATAAGAGTTTATTTGAGGGTTCATACACCATGCCACGATTTAATTCCTTGTGCACAAATATTACAAGCTGAAGGCACCATAGACATTGTACATAAACATAGTAATGCTATCTATATATATAGAATAATTTGAATGTAATGAAGATCATGATGCAATTCATATACAATATACATCGTGTACATATTATGTGATTCGTTTGTTATATGCATATTCAGTGTCGCTTAAAGTAACATCACACCCCTAAACGGCAAAACAATGTGACCTGACAAATTTAAAGGTTCAAAGATTAATGTTTTTATATTATTCAAACACTTCTATATTACAACCTTAAATGCTACTGTTCGATTTAAAACAATAAATAATTTTACTAAAGTAAATTGTTTAGATGTCTCATCTTTATTGATCCATTTGTAATGCTCACGTCATGGATTGGTTGAAAGATTCAAAAAGCCCTAAAACACAACAGAATCACTACAAAATGAACGACTTTCATCGATAGATACATTTACAAAAAATTCCATCGGTGATGGTGGGTATTGATCAACTGTTATTAGTCAATAATAATTAGTCGGTAATCAGTGTAAGTAATCTGATTCCCCGTTCATACCCTCCCATGCACATAATGTACGTGCCTCCGCCGTTTTTTGTTTTTCCTTTAAGGTCATAACATACAAATATTAAAGAGATAGATTTTAATTATTTCTTGACGGTATAATCAATACACCACATAAAAGTAATATTATGTTTTTGGACGAGGACGAGGACGAGGAAGAGGAGCGTAAAGATGGGGGAGATGTATGGTGATGATATACATGTGTATGATGACAAAAGATCTTTATTGTTTCACAAGTCATGTTATAATAAGGATATGATGTTTTTAAAGATGGGGGGAGATGTATGGTGATGACATGTGTATGATGACTTTGATGTGAGGCTTACCATGAATTACAAGCTATAAGGTACCGTTTGGTACAATGGAATGTAAGGGGGAATGGAATGGATCATTACGAGATAATGAAAAATAGTGTGTTTGGTTGGTTAAAGGAATTGAATCACCAATTCCACAAGGCATTACATTCCCTCAAAACCATTCCATCCACCCCCCATATTTTTTTTTTCATTCCATCCCTCATTCATTTTTTACTAACAACACCATAACCCACTAACCACCACCACCACCACCCACCACCATCGTCACCACCCACCACCGCCGTCACCACCCACCACCGTCGCCCACCACCCACCACCGTCGCCACCACCCACCACCGTCGCCACCACCCACCACCGTCGCCCACCACCTACCACCGTCGCTAACCATCGCAGCCGCCACCACCACCCACCACCGTCGTCACCACCCATCACCGCCGTTGCCGCCACCCACTACCTTCACCCACCCACCACCGTCACCTACGCGCCGCCGCCATCCAACACCACCCAATGCCGACCACCACCGTCGCCCACCACCTACCACCATCGCCCACTACCTACCATCGTTGCCCACCCTCGTCGTCACCACCCATCACTATCATCGCCACCTCCAACCACCACCACCCACTATCTTCACCCACCCACCACCGCCGCCACCCACCACTGTCACCAACCCACCATAACCGCCATCCACCTTCACCCATTGCCATCTTCGCCACAATCCACCACCGCCGTCGCCACCCACCACCACGCTACCCCCCACATACCATCACTGCCACCACCCACCACCGCCACTACTCACCATCGTCGCCCACCCACCATCACGGCCATCCACCTCCATCTTCCACCGTCACCACCACTACCGCCGCCACCTACCACCACCGCTACCGCCACATATGTTTTGTTACATTCCAACATGGCAACCAAACTAGACATGGAAGGGTAATGATCCATTCCATTACCATCTCCATTCCATTACTTCGTCCATTCCATTCCCTCATCCATTCTATTACGCCATACCAAACAAACCCTAATTCCTTGCGTTAACATATATGGAACTTGTAAATAACTTGTGAAATTTTAACAAGCGCTTCTAGAAAAAATACCTTTTTTGCCGTAATAGGTATTTATGACACACAAAAAGTGTTAAGGAAAGACATGTCATAAATTTTTTATGACATGCAAACACATGTCATTTTTTTGATGACACACATTTATAACACTCTTTCATTACACACATTTTTTACATGCATTTATGATACACCTTTATGACACTCATTTTGTGTGTCATGCTTTATTTACCTTTTTTTTTTTTTTTGCAAAATAACCAATAACCGTGGATCTATATTTATATTTATAATAAATAAATAAATTTCATAATAAAACTCCATATACTATACATACCACCAAAAAACCCATTACAATTAGAATTTGTCGAATACTACCATAAGTAAGACCGTAACTCGTAAATACGTGATTTAGACAAAAATGCTCATGAGATTAGGACTTAAAAAAACACAACCGTTTAAAACTTTATTAGATATGAAAAACATAATCAAATGACCTTAACAAATTTGACCACTTTAACTATGATTTACAAATTTACATGTTGAAAACCTTTTCTATGGTTTACGTTTTAAACGACTATTTAGAGCGGAAGCATATAGTTGCCCGGCGTGTTTGGTTCTCCTCGCAGCTTGGTCCTCGTTCCGGGTCACCCTTCATATAATTGCATGTCACCATTACACATTAGAATGGTTACATGTGTTGTTACGTATCGAATACGGAAGAAACAAACAAAAAGATTTGCCAGATCGGCCCCACACCAAACGAGGGCCTGAAGGCATCCCCTTTCGCGTGACGCGGAGGTGTGTTTCCGCCAGATTTGTAACCTTTTTGATCAATGTTAAAATTTCTTCCCTTGGAATCCTATTCCCATGCCTCATTTCCAATTCAATCTTTTACCCAAATCCGAATCACCAATATTTGATACTTATTTTCGGTGTAAGAAATGCTTTTACCCAATTTGACCCATTAAGGAACATTGATTATTTTTAACCATAATATAACCATTATAATATTAAAATAAATAATAAACCCAACTTCTGTATGACATTTTACAAAAATGACCCATTTTTAGACTTATAGTCTTTATACTTTAAGGCGCTCCTTAATATTCATTTAGAAGACATACCATCTTTGGATTTCTTATTCAATTAACATTTAAAGTAATTTACCCCAAAACCCCCGATCCAAGGGCGATTTAGACAATTTCAACCTTTTGACATGTATAAGGCTCTAAAGCCATTTATTCAATTACTAAGTGTGATTTACATGGGTGATTTCATCACCCAAATTCTATCCCTGCCATTAGTGTCAACCTCGACCCCATTCGTGAGAGAAGCTGATTTTTATTGCATACCTGGCACAGGTCAAAGTATTGACATGTTCATTCCTACTCTTTGTGTTACCTTATACTAGCTGTGTCAATGCATGCCAGTCCATTACACTTACCTGTATGTAGCGTACTTGAAAGGCACATTATTAGACATTACGGACAAATGGTGACAACATCACCATTTAACCCGTATAGCCCAATTAATTAAGTCTTAAATTCAAACTGTGACCTTTTCACCATTTGACCCATATGGCTTACATCATTGGGTCCATTTCAATACTTCATCATTATTACCACCACACGTGGTCTATTTACTATTCCTTAATTTGACCCGAATCATGGTTTATACCATGGGGTCCCTTTTTCCATTACATACCGGTCGCCAAACCGATACCCAGTAACCTTTAACTAGTTAGTAGAATATTACTTGGAAATAACCATATTTCCATAATAAGATGTGTAGGTCCCAATATTCTAGATCTGATGTGCAAAAGTTTGATATCACACACAAACACCTATTAGTTAGGTGTTTTGAGTGATAAATCTACGGAAACTAAGAGATTCTAGATGAAACAATAATAACCGACACACACAAGATTATCAAAAGATGTTTTCAATTGATTGATGTTCATACAAATCCAGAAATAAACATTAAGGAACCAAGATAATTACTTGTGCACTAAGAGACCACCAAAACTCTAAAAACCTGGTGTGCACAAGCAGATTGCCTATGTAGATAACCTACTGGGCCAGCGTACTTAAAATTAACTATGCTAGGCCCGTCATTACATACGCTGAACACCAAATTAACCCTGGCAACTATGTAATATTGTCACACCTTCAAATTCCACATGCGGAGTTTTACCGCGAGGCGCGTGACACACCAAGATCCAAGTCAACGGTCACAATAAACAATAAGAAAATGTAAAAGATATGTAAACTATCCACTAAATTTTAAAAGTGTAAACGACTACAGCGTGAGCATAAACATCTTTACAACCTAAAACAGTAATTGACATGAGTCGGATAACAGTTAAAACATGCAAGTGAAACCTAGACGCCATGCGACTCCGTGCACCTATCAACTGCTGCTACCTTAGCGACCTGAGAAAACATGCCAAAAATGTCAACATATAATGCTGGTGAGTTCACAGGTTTTATTAAAATGTTTCCATAAATTTGAAAGATCAATCTCGTTGCTACTATGTTATGCGAAAGTTAGCTAGACGTTAAGTATGTTACTACTACGATTGGTTAACTAGTCCCCGATTTCATACCATATAACACAATAACAAATCATTAAACACCATTAACAATGGGGTTTTGTAAGAAAACTCATTATTAATGAATAGATTTAGTTTAGAAAGGTGTTAGGAAGGTTTTATCAATGAAACCTTATTTGAATAAGATCTGGACACTTAGGGTTTGATAAAAACGTATGAAACTTGGATAAAAAGGGTTTAGATGATGAACACACCTTGAATCTTCACTTGTTTTGGTTTTAGCACGTGTTTTAGCTTTAGGATCTGAAAAAAATGGCAAAAACTCCTTTCTACAAGTTTGGGGTTGAGAGAGAGAGCACTTGGAGGCGAGTTAGGGTTGTGAAATGTTGAAAAGGTGGCAAAGGGTTGTATTTATACCCAGTATTGATTCGACCTATCTTGAGGTCGAATCAAATTTTATAATGTCGAATCAAGTTCCAAGAGACTGGTTTGACCTCCCTTAGGGTCGAACCAAAACGTAGGTTTTCAAGCTTGATCATTTGATTCACAATTTTTCCATTTTAACACATGTTAACACATTCTAACACATGAATATGGATTTCTAACATACGTTAATCATATCTAATCATATAAATACGTATTCGCAAGTTATACATCATTTATGAAACATTCAATACTTGATACTTAGTCCAACTATGTAATTTCACCAACAACGGGACTCAAGACTCGTGTGTGCATATGTTCCCCCCAATAATTCTCCGAATTGTTGATCCCCGGACAATACGTAAGTGTAAATCAACTCCTGATGATTCCCTGAATCATCGAACCGACTCAACTGACCTAGTTAAGTACGTTAAGTAAATGTTTTCACTAAGGTAGACTTATATGTTTGTAAAAATATTAACTTGAGTTTTCCGGGTGTCACATCATCCCCCTGTTGAAAGAATTTTTGTCCGAAAATTTCCCGAAGCCGAAAAAGAAGAGACGAAAAGAAAATGAAAAATTTTTTTGGTTACTCAGCTTCAACAGTAACAGGTGTTGGCTTAGGTGCGCGCTTAGGAAATAAATGAGGGTACTTACACTTCATCTAATCTTCTTATTCCCATGTGAACTTCGGTCCACGATTTGAATTCTAACGAACTTTAACAATGCGGATTTTACTCCAATAAAGGCTATGAATCTTATAATCCAAGATTTCAAGTAGTTCCTCAACGATACGCAGACGATCATCCACCTTGATCTATTCGAAAGGAACAATGAGAGATTCATCAGCCAAACACTTCTTTAGATAAGAAACATGGAAGACATTATGAACACTACTGAGTTCAGCTAGCAAGTCAAGTTTGTACTCAACCGGTCCAATACATTCCAGAATTGCGAATGGTTTGACATAATGAGGATTCAGTTTGCCACACTTTCCAAGGTGTATAACGCCCTTCCATGGAGAAACTTTCAAAAGGACCTTGCCGCCAACCTGAAATTCCAAAGGTTTGCGACGACGATCAGCATAGCTTTTTTGACGATCCCTAGCTACTACCATCTGGTTACGAATTTGTACGATCTTCTCAGAAGTCTCGTACACAAGCTCCGGACCAGTGAGTTGACTCCCACCCACTTCAGCCCAACAAAGGGGAGACCGGTATTTACATCCATAAAAAGCCTCGAACGGAGCTGCCTTAATGCTAGAATAGTAGCCGTTGTTGTAAGAGAACTCCAACAACGGTAGATGACTCTCTCAACCCTTACCAAAATCAATAACACATGCCCGATGCATATCTTCTAGCGTTTGGAATATCCGCTCACTTTGACAATTAGTTTGCGGATGATAAGCCGTACTCATATCCAACTGAGTACCCAATGCTTTATGCAGAGCCTTCCAGAAACGAAGTGAAATGAGAATCATGATTGGAGATAATAGAAACAGGAACCCCGTGCCAAGAGACCACTTCCATTCGTGAATCTGAAGAAGACCAGACTTTAGCACAAGTTAAACACTTGCTCACATATGAAGCTATATCAGCCTTCATAATTGGCCACAAATAGAGTATCTTCAAATCTTGATACATTTTATCAGAACCAGGGTGAACAGAATACTGGGATTTGTGAGCTTCATCCAAAACAAGCTCTCACAAATCCCCAAATAACGGGACCCAAACAAGTCTTGTGAGAAGTAATGTAGGCCATCAGACCTAAGATCAAGGTGCTTATCAGCACTATGATGGTCTTGGCTTTAAGGTTTTCCTCCTTCAAAGCTTCCTATTGCGCAGAACGGATTCGGTCAGGCAAACTAGAGAGAATGGTGAGCTATAGAGCTCGAACACGACGATGCTTAGCGGATTCCTTCCTGCTCAAGGCGTCTGCCACAACATTCGCCTTACCAGAATGGTATATAATAGCACAATCATAATCATTAAAACGTTTGACCGAGCGACGCGGTCGCATGTTCAACTCCTTCTGATCGAAGATATTCTGAAAACTCTTGTGATCGGTATAAATGGTGCACTTGGTGTCGTACAAGTAATGTCTCCAGATCTTTAAAGTGAAAACTATTGCACCCAATTCCAAACCATGGATGGTATAATTCTTCTCATGAACCTTAAGTTAACGAGAAACATAAGCAACAACCTTTTCGTGTTGCATCAACACGCAACCGAGACCCTGGATAGAAGTATCACAATAAACAACGAAATCATCTATACCCTCAGGAAAAGATAAGATCGCGAACAGAGTTTAAGCTTCAGCGTTTGAAATGCTGATTCCTGTGAATCACCCCAATCAAACTTCTTGTCTTTCTAGGTAAGGGAGATGAGGGGTTGAGCAATCTTCAAGAATCCCTCAATCAAACGATCATAGTAACTTGCCAAACCTAGGAATTGCCGCACCTGATTCGGCGTCTTTGGTACTTCCCAATCTTTGATGCTTCTGTCTTAGCTGGATTGACATGAATTCCTTTTTTATTAACCACATGACCAAGGAATTGAACTTCACATAACCAAAAATCACATTTGGAGAACATAGCGTACAGCTATTCCCGTCATAAGAGTTCAAAGACTAGGCGCAAGTGTTCCTCGTGGTCCTCCTTGCTCTAGGAATAGATCAGGATATCATCAATAAATACAATCACGAATTTGTCAAGATAAGGTTTGCAAACGCGGTTCATCAAATCCGTGAACGCCGCTGGCGCATTAGTGAGACCAAAAGGCATGACCAAGAATTCAAAATGGACACAACGAGTTCGAAAAGCAGTCTTCAGAATATCGGCTTCCTGCACTCTCAACTGATGGTACTCGGACCTCAAATCAACTTTCGAATAGAAACTCGAACCGTGAAACTGATCAAACGTAACATCAATATGAGGAAGAGCATAACAATTCTTGATGGTTACCTTGTTAAGGTCACGATAATTAATACACATGCGAAGACTTCCATCTTTCTTATTAACAAACAGAATAGGGGCTCCCCACGAGGATGAACTAGGCCGAATAAAATCCTTCAATAATAACTCTTTCAACTTGTTAGATAATTCTTGCATCTCGGGAGGTGCAAGACGATAAGGAGCCCGGGCAATAGAGCTGCACCAGGTGCAAGATCAATACCAAATTCAACATGACAATGAGGAGGAAAGCCATGCAAATCTTCAGGAAAATCACTAACAATTGGAATATCCATAATCTTCTTTTCTTCCTTAGATGATGCAGAATAAAGAGCCAGGATGTCAGAATAACCCTTCCGAAGATACGTATGGGCTTCCATACAAGAAATAATGCTCAAAGGAACACCACTTTTCTCACCATGCACCGAAAGGATTTCTCTATCCAAGAGAGGAAGTCGAATAACTTTATCAAAACAAACGATCTCCGCACGATATAACGATAACTAATCCATACACGCTACCACATCAAAACTACCCAAGGACACCGGCATGAGATCTATAGGAAAAGACAAACCCGAAAGCTCTAAGTGACATTCCTTAAGAATATGCGTCGCCTCGATTTTCTTACCATCAGTCAATTCTACCAAGTACTTAGCCTCTAGAGGTGTAGTTACTATGTCTAAAAACTGACTAAATTCAACAGATATGAAACTTTTATCGGCACCAGAATCAAACAACACCGAAGCATAGCGATCATTAAGAAGAAACGTACCAGTAACAGTGTCAGGATCCTGTCAGGCCTCACTCGAACAAATAACGAAGGCATGTGCATTCCTGCCGCTACCCCTGTTGCCTTTACCGTTCCCGTTTCTTCCAACATCACCTTGCTTCAACTTAGCACAATGACGCTTAAAGTGCCCTATTTCCCCACAGTTAAAACAACCATGCTTTTCCTGATTTCCCCCAGGAGCGGGAGCAGGGACAGCAGTCTGAGTCTGATTTGGCTGAAGACTGACCCGACACTCCTTGGCGATATGACCGGTTCGCTGACAACGATTGCAACGAAACTTGTCACACGCCCCAACATGATGAAACCTACACAGATTACACTTCAGAAGCTTCCCAGCATACCCCACTTGCTTCTACCCAGACGATGACCCTGATGCTTCAAACTTCTTTCCCTACTACTAAGGCTGAACTGGAGCTAAACCTATTCCCATATTTTCCCACTTCCTCTTGTTGCTTTCAGGAGCATCCACAACAGCGCCCCTGGGAGGCAAGACACCCTCCTGAACCTTCTAATTAGGTAGCTTATGAGCCAACCTAATAGTATCCTAAAGAGTAGCATAATCATTAGCAGTCACCAGCCCTCGAACTTCCGGCACTAAACCATCAATATAGTGCTCAATCTTCCGGTACTCCGGTGTAGTCATTTCAGGACACATCACTGACAGCTCGTGATGCCTGGTAATATACGCTTCAATCTCTGACCCAACCATTTGATGGTTCCATAGCTCGTGCTCCAATTTCTGCACCTCATCCCGAGGACAGTACTCCGATCTCAGACAATGAACAAACTCTACCCACGGCATGGCATTGACTTCACCCAAGCCAAGAGTCTGGGTAGTCAAATTCCACCAAGTTAAGGCAGGACCTTCCAAGCTACCTGAAACATACTTTACCTGATTCTCCACTAGGTAATTACACATAGCAAACACAGACTCGATCTTCTCCAACCATCTGAGCAGTCCCACTACTCCTTCAGCCCCACTAAAACTGTGTGGCTAGTAATCCATGAACATGTTAAAGGTGCATACAGGCTACACATTATGAGGTTGAGAAAACATGCTAAAAATATCAAAATATAATGTTGGTGAGTTCAAAGGTTTTATTAAAACGTTTCCATAAATTTTAAAGATCAATCCCGTTACTACTATAATTATGCGAACGCTACCAAGACGTTATGTATGTTATTACTACGATTGGAAACCATTACTAACACGAATTAATGCCCGAATGAACTACCGTCATCCACGACACAAAGTTCGAGATAATATGCACCCGTCTGACTCCCAGCCGACCCGGGTATGGCTGGTCACACCCAATAGATCTATCCACATTTCCCCCTTTATGCATCCCCCCATATTCATGGTTTCCACGGAACTTAGGATGAGTCGTATAGTAAACAAAATGTAACCATAGTATAACATGATCTTTATGAATCCAAAGTAAGTAGCATGTTTCTCCCCCGAAAGTTAAACCAGTACAAGTGGGGCCGTGCAACACACCTTAGGTTACGTCTTCCAAAAATAGAGTAACCGACACGAACTAATGGTCCCAACTACCGGCGACCTATTATAAAGTTTGTATAAGTGTTTTGTCTAATAATCCGTGGGTTAACTACCTGTAGGGTCGAATGGGTCATTAGAGTTTTGGTTCGACCCTTTTGAGGGGTCGAATGATTTTCCGAAAACTGGTTCAACCCCAAGATAGGTCGAACGGGTTTTGGTTCGACCCCATTGCTTCAGAACCTATTAAACGGACAAAATCTCATCAAAACAAGTCCAAAAACATCACTAAAAGTCACAAATCACAGTAGTTAACTATGTCTACCCTAACCACATGAAATCATACCATTTTCACACACAAACCCGTCCGTTTCACATAGCAATCACAATTTTTCAAAATATAGCAAATTATGGAAGTGTCACATCAATTGCACGAAATCTTTACCTAAAATGGAAACTATCAAAATATCGCTATGTACGGATCATTAAGCATAGATTAACGTGTACAAGTGAATCCCCAATCATATTGTAACACCCTAAACCTTTTTAACAACAAAATAAGCAGCGAAAATACGAACTAGAAAATTTCTTGCTTTATAAAAAAAATTCTCGTATATTTGGAACCCATTTCTACAAGATGTTATAGGTGTTTCATCTTTTGTTGTTTCTTATTACATCATATACAACTCATCTTTATTAGTTTACTAATCGCGACCCCGTACAATCCGTGTGCTCACTCGACTTCCAACCATTTCTTTCTTTATGAGATAGACTAGACAACCTGAAACCATCACATAACCATTTCGTTAGTTCATTAAGTGACTTCATGCATATATTCACAACATGGAAATAACATCAACAATAGTCAATGATCATGTCCTACGCCTTTTTGCAAGTTCGGATCCGATCTCCGGATCCTATCCTCCAATTTCCATGCATTCATCCTTACATACCTGCATCTTCAACAATACTACGATAGGACCATTTTCGTGTTGACTTGTGACCCCAAGCTTTGTAGCTACCTTACTTACAAGTTAATATGCCATATTAGAATACTCGATGAGGAATTTACCAATGCAAAACATTAGTGTTCTCTCTATATCATACATTCATGCAAACTCATTTAGCAATTAGTTCAACCTAATAAGTTCATTCCTATTTATGATCTTTTTGACCCATTAATTTATTTACTTGCATGAACTGGTTGTTAGGTACTTAAAACATACCACATAATATGATACTTATCCCCTACAATCAATACCACATGATTAATGCGAGTGTGAATGATCCTACACCTTTTCTTGATTAATATGAGATTATTAATGTGCAGCATTTTTCTGCGCAGCTAAGTTCACCGGCTTATTTGACCCACTAGATGTCCAAATTAGATCTTTATGTCTGAACATAAAATGTAGTACACTCGTAGAGCTTTCCGAGCATAGAAGGCTCGTCTACATCGGAATTTTCTGTGATTTTATATGATTTTTGCCAGATCAGGACAGATTCAAAGCTAACACATTTCAGCTTGCTATCAAGGTTGAATTTTTAACTTAACATGCTGTTTTGACCCGCTTAAGCTCTAAACTATCTTTCGATGTTTAAATATGAAATACAGTACGCTCAAATAGCTTTCCAACCATGTATAATACACCCTAAACAGATATGTTATCGTTCCATTACATTTGTTACAAAACTGGGTATTCTTCAACCTCTTGTTTCTTTCAACTTAGATCTGATTGTCCCATATGAATACATTGATGCATAGAGCACCATTCATGCTCACTAATCAACATCCTATAATCTCATCAATTATAAATTACCTATCCATTCATGTTTTTCATTCTATACTTACACACGAGTAAAATGTTGTAGATGCGTTTTGCGACTAGTGATTAGATATGTTAACATGTGTTAGATGTGGTAAAAGGGGCGAAGGAAACAAGAATGGGCGAAGGTGAAATAGACAATGGGCGAAGGTATAGAGAGTTGGACGAATCTGGAACCAAGACTGACAAGAAGACACATTCGACCACTTGATGTGGGCGAATGTGGAAAAGGCCTA
This sequence comes from Ambrosia artemisiifolia, assembly GCA_032199755.1. Classification (NCBI taxonomy): domain Eukaryota; kingdom Viridiplantae; phylum Streptophyta; class Magnoliopsida; order Asterales; family Asteraceae; genus Ambrosia; species Ambrosia artemisiifolia. Next base: position 17,637,401 of record CM063520.1, read on the forward strand.
CGTTCGACCATCACAACTGGGCGAACGTGCAGGTCCTATATATAGATTTTGTGTTTTTGTAAGTTTAAGAGAGTCATTTAGTGTGTGTGTTTTTGAGGTGTGTTCCAGAGAGGTCTGAGAGTGTTATTGTGTGTGCTAGATTAACTGTAACTGATGTGTAACCAAGTATTTGAAAGAGTTAATCTATGAAAAGCTTTTAAAATGACTTTGATTGTGTTTTGATTGAGTTTATATCAGTTTGTTCTAAGCTAGGGTTTCCGCACCTGGTTTAGTTACTTGTATGATCATATAATCCTGTTTTCGTGTCAAATCACATCCTCTACAAAGTGGTATCAGAGCATAGAGGATCATACAACAACAAATTGATAAACTCAGAGCTGATTTGGACATTATTTTCATCAATTCACATCTGTTTTTACATAAAAATGGTTTTTGAGTGTTTTTGAAAGAATTAGAGTTGATTTTGTGGATAAAATTCAAAATTCCAAGTATTAAAGTTGTTCCAAATCATCTCCGAAGCAAAACCTAATCAAGATCATTCAAATTCACAAACTTTTGAAAATCAGAGATCAAAATAACCGTTTTTCAAAGTGTAACCGTTTTTCAAAAGTCAATATGGGCGAACCTGGAGTGTTTTGGTCGAACGTGTGAGTTTTTGGTCGAAGGTGAGTGAATTTTTGAGCGAACCTAGGGATTTCTGGGCGAACGTAGAGTTTTTCAGTTGAATATTTTACATTCGGGTCACATTTTTCACTTTCGGGACATCGTGCGGGCGAACCTGAAACTGAAACGGTCGAACCTAGTCTATTTTGGACGAACGTAGAAACGTGTTAGTGTGTTTTTACATTCTGGTGAGAATTTACCTTCGGGTGTTACTGTTTGGGCGAACCTGAGTCAGAAAGGGACGAACCTGAAGCTATTTTGGGCGAACCTAGACTAGTTTTTGGAAAATTTTTCTAAGTGTTGAATTTCTCGAAGTTCGTGATCATGTGGCGTTATCAGACTACTCCTACACCAGCAACTACACAACCACAACAGCAGGTGATGGACCCATGGACAGTGGCAGCACAGAAGACGAGCACACAGTCTTCGCAGCCGGTTAACTACATGACTCAAAGTGCACCTCCAGCACCACAGTCTGACTACTGGGGAGTAGCAGCAGCGGTGGTAAACACTCAAACTACAAATGCTATTTCCACACTGATTAATGATTTGTCTTCAGGTAGCGGGACTCGGCCACCGAAGCTTATGGAGATTCAAGAATACAATCAGTGGCAGAAAAAGTTCAAAATACATTTGGAAGGCATGGGAGTGGAAGGTGCTGAAGCATGGAACATGATTGCTAAAGGTTACACACCACCAGTTCTGGAGAACACAGGTGAACCAGTGTCATTGGAGAGCATGGCTGAGGATGAGAAAAAGAAGTTTGCTGTGGAAAAGAAGGCGTTTTCTCAATTGACACAGGCAATCACAAATGATCTTTTGCATCAATTTGGGACTTGCACAACTTCTAAGGCACTGTGGGATATGCTTAAAAGGAAGCATGATGGAAATGAGAAGACTCGAAGTTTGAGGACGGAAGAACTTATAAAGGAGTTTGAGAATTTTTCTTATGTTGGAAATGAAACTTTGAAAGAACTAACTCCTAGATTTAATCATTTGATATCTGAATTGTCTAGCTATGGTATACAGATTCCTATGGCAAAACAGGTGGACAAGTTTGCAGATGCATTACCACCAAACTGGGATCAGCATGTGGATGTTCTGAAGGAGAAGGATGCGTATCAATACTGGTCTCTTCAGGAGTTCATTGAGAAGCTGGAAAACAAAGAATTGGAAGAGAAGAGGAAGGCTAGGAGAGCACAGATTCCTCAGAATCCAAACTTATACTTTGGAGGATCTTCAGTTCCAGCAAGTACAAGCTCAGGAGGGCTAGTTACACCACATGTTGCATGCATATCCAATGTTGTGGAATCACCTACCATTAACTACCATCAACAAACTTCATCTTTATCACAACCACAACCACAAGTTCCATATCAATATTCATACATTCCACTATTCTCCCCAAAGCAACAAGCAGCTTTCTACACTGCTAGTCAATCTCAACCACAACCATTGAACCAACCTAACCAACAAACAGTGGTTTTGGAGACATCTAACCTTGGTAATGTGACAGTTGAAGTTGCTCAGCAACACATTGCATTAGTCTCTGCAATGGTCTCATCCTACAATGGGTTAGTTGCTAGTCAAATTGGGAATAACAACTTGACCAATGAAGACTACGCACAAATTGATAAGGAAGAGATGGAACTCATTGATATTCAATGGGCCTTTGCGAGCATAATGCGAAGAGCAACGGAGTTTATCGAGAAGACAGGTAGAACAGACTTGGGAACTTCTCCTAACACAACCTACGGGTTCAATAAGGAGAAAGTGACTTGTTTTAACTGTGGAGGGAAAGGTCACTTTAAAAGAGAATGCAACCAGCCACCAAAACAAGGCAATAGGAATCCATTTAATGCCACCTATCAGAACCGTCAACAACAAAACCAAAACCAAGTTTCTTCCCAAAACAACAACAACAACTACCAAAATCGTCAAAACAACTTTAATAACAACCAAAATAGACAACCAAACACACCAAACCAGACACAAAACCAAACACCAAACAATACTAAGCGAACAGTCATACCAATCACTACACCAAATGAACAACAGAATACCAATCAAGCATTGGTTACTCAACAAGATGAGAGGTTTGACTGGTCGAGTATTCAGATAGGTGTTGAGGAAATCACTACTGGAGGGAATGTGGCTTGTGTTGCATATCAGGTTGATATTGAAGATTCAGTGACGATGGAGGAGAAGGAAGAAACTGAGGTTGAAAATGATGAGTCTGAGACTGAGATGGATGGGGATTTTGAACCTGTTAAGGCTAATGCTGAGGTTGATATTAAAGTTGAAACTGAAGAGACAAATTCTGGAGTTGTGATTGATACTGTTTCTGATATTCCTGAGGAGTGTGAATCGGTTTATTCTGATTCAGACAGTGAATCGGATACGGAAGCAAGTGTTAATTCTCTGGATGAAGACATCGATCAGTTGCTTGCAGAAGCGGATTTTCTAATGACAAGGAAGTCGTGCATTGCAGATGATGCTTTCACAAAGATTGATTATTCCAGATTCTTTGCAGGAAAGGAAGCTCATTTCGCATTGATGGCTATCACTGATCCGCCAAAACCTGTAAGTTCTGCTTGTAGTACTGATAATACAAGTGAAAAATACTGTGGTACATGTGATAGATTGACTGAGGAGGTTAAACAACTCCGTGTTCAACGTGATAGTGCTATCATGAACAGTCAATCTACTCGCAAAGAGTTGAATGCTTTTAACAAAGTATTAGATGGCTACAAAAAGGACATTTCCGACTTGAAAAACACTTTGTCTCTAAAACAATTGGCAATTAACAACTATATCAATGAAATTGAAAACACCAAGTTGGAAATGGCTGCCATCAAATGCTTTGCTGAGAAAGTAAACAAAAAGTTGGAAAGTTATAAGCATATTGCTTATGTGGTAGACCATATCATTGATGATAAAACAACCAATTATCGGTCTGTACCATCTCCGGTTCTCTTTGAAAACCATAATTGTCACCAAGTGACACCGGAGAGTTCGGTAAAATCTGATTCAGCATCGGAAAATGAATCTAATACTTCTAGTATTGGTGATCCAAATTCCGATGTTAGACCGATTTTGGGAATCAATGATGAGGGTGTTACTGCTGAAAGTGTAGATTCAGACTCAGAGAGTGATGATACTGGTTGTAACCAAACTGTTAATGCATTTGAAATTCCAAAAGAAAATCACATCATTACAAATGAACCAGTTTCATCATCTCAAATTGTTCCGATGAGAAGTGTTCATCATGTGAATAAGTCTGAAAAGAATGTGGTGAAGAAAGATCTTAATGTGGTGCAGAAAGATCTTGAAAGGAATGATAAAAACGAACAATGTGACAAACCTGTCAAGGTGTTTTATCGGATGGAAGGATCCGATAAGATCATCTCTGACGAGGACTTTCCAATTAAAGATGTTAACTATGCTAAAATTGACAAGATTTGGCAAGAAAGTACCATTTGGTTCCCAAAACATGAGAGAACAAATGAGATTCCACCAGCTTTATTAAAGAAGTTGTATTTGGATGTTCCTCAAGAACCAAAGGTCCATGTCACAGAGTTTGTTAGACCCAAAAACAGAGCTAATGGTTTCAATGAGCCTACTTACTCAAAAGGGCCACTCCCTGAGAGTTTAAGGAAGCAACAGTACAATGATCAATATCCTGTTAGATCATTTGCTCAACCAAATGCTCCGAATGTTTTTGAAGAGTACCGTGCGTGCTTTAAATGTGGGGAACGAGGGCATTTACTTGCTCAGTGCCCATATGTAAGGCACAAAAGGCACGAGGTGGAAGTGAGGAATTCTATGCGAAAACCGATTGATCATTATGTGCCACCACATAGGAGAGTTGTTCCTCAACAACCACAACCATTTTATAATCAAAACAATTTTCAAATGAGGAACACTCGTCCAATGCACTATGATAGAAGGAATCGGATTGCTATGGAACACTCATGGAGGAAGCCTGTGGTGAACACAACAGTTGATAGGCAAAAGGTTCCACCAAAACCAATTGTCAAATCAAATGTTGGACCTAAGTCTGTTAAATCAGATAAGGTTACCAAGAAAGTTACATTTGCTAACAATGTTCAGAAACCGACTGAGAACCCAAAGTCTCAGATTCGTATCCTGAAAAGGTCTGAACAATCTTGGACACCCAATGGTACTCCAGGAGCCTCAACTTCAAGGGTTAATGAGAGAAAGGAAACTTTTTTTAACAATCAGAAAAAGATTGATCAAAAAGTTGTTGAAAATGTTTGTGAAAATGTTACTTTGAAACCTAATGTTCAAAGGCCCAAGACTCAGGCTTGGGTCCCCCGAAAGAACTCACTGATTTACTTTTTGTGTGCAGGGAGCTTCAGCTGGCCCTATTAGCAGTCTTTGGATTGTTGATAGTGGAGCTTCAGGCCACATGACAGGGGATCTTGCGTTGTTGTTCGACGTGAAGAACATCAATGGAGGATATGTAGCTTTCGCAGGAAACAAAGGTGGGTATATCACAATGGAAGGAAGTGTGAGCAATGGGATAGTGAGTTTCGAGCGGATTTCGTATGTGAAGCAGATTGACTATAATCTGTTGAGTGTCAGTCAAATATGTGACAAGAAATTTATTGTGCATTTTGATGACAAATCCTGCTACATTCTGAAACCGGGCTTTACAATTCCTAAAGAGTGGATAATGTTGAAGGCACCTCGCGTCAACAATCTATACATTCTTGATATGTCCAAGGCGATGACAACACAGGGGCAGATAACATGCTTTTTGTCTAAGGCAACAGAGAAAGAGTCGATAATGTGGCACCGAAGAATGGGGCACATTCATCTGAAGAAAATGAATCAACTTGTGAGAAATGGACTTGTCGATGGAGTTAACGTGAAGCATTTTCATCTGAATGACAAGTGCGTGAGTTGTAAAAAGGGGAAGCAGCACAAACAGTCCCACAAAGTGAAAAAGGTTAACTCTGTTGAGATGCCACTAGAGCGATTGCACATGGATCTTTTCGGACCGGTCAAGCGCAAAAGTCATCTTGGAGAGCTTTATTGTTTAGTCGTCACTGACGATTACTCAAGATTTTCATGGGTGATGTGTTTGCAGAATAAAAGCGACACTTTTATCAATCTAAAAGTTCTGTTCACTCGATTGGAGAATCTCTACAATGTGAAGATAAAGAGAATTCGGAGTGACAATGGGACGGAGTTCAAAAATGCCAAGATGGATGAACTTTGTGAAAACAAAGGAATACATCATGAATATTCGGCTCCGTACACCCCTCAACAGAACGGTGTTGCTGAACGAAAGAATAGGACTCTAATTGAAGCGGCTAGAACAATGCTTGCTGATTCAAATCTTCCAGTAATGTTCTGGAATGAGGCGATCTATGCAGCAAATTACACATTAAATAGGGTTCTAACAGTGAAGAAGTTTGGTAAAACATCTTATGAGCTGTTACACCGAAGGAAGCCGAACTTAGAGTATCTAGAACCTTTTGGGGCGCCATGTACTATGTTGAATCCAAGCGAAAAGTTTAGTCCTAAAGCCGAGGAGGGTTACTTTGTTGGATATGCAACCCCGCTAAAACGGGTATACAACAAGCGAACTCGTCGTGTGGAAGACTGGGCTAACGTGGACGTTCAACGCTATACTCAAAATATTCAAGGCACGGGTCCTGATTGGATGTTTGATTACAAAGATTTCTTTGAATCATTCAATCTAGATAGCTTGGTTGAAGAAGCTGTTATTCGACTACTTTACGAGTGTGAAAATGCAACAACTTCACCGTTGGTGCGTCCGATCACCGTGAACCCCCTACCAGCTTCTAATGATACCAATGCTCCTATACAAGAAGAAGAAATATTTCAAGAGGCTTCAACTTCATTAGACACTTCAGAATCTGAAGATGAACAATTTGAAGAAGCTATTCTTGATCAAGCTGAAGAACCAGAGGCACCGCCAGTGAACCCAACTCCAAATTCAGATGTGGCTTCATCATCAAATACGGGTCATGATCTGGATGCTGTAGAGAACTTGACTGTTCAGACGGGAGTTCAAGTACCTGATTATCCGGAATCTCGGATTCATCGTATTCACCCGCTGGAGCAAGTTATTGGTGATCCTGGAAGTAGTGTTATGACCAGAGGGCAGCTTAAAAGCGTTAATTCGCCAGAGAGTTTTGGTGCTTTAGCTTTATATGCCAAAATTCAACAGTCTGGTAGTCAAAATGATTGGTCGTTTGCGTGTTATGTGTCGCAGGTAGAGCCAAGGACATACAAGGACGCTTTGAAGGATGATGCCTGGGTGGAAGCTATGCAGGAGGAGTTATTACAATTTCAGAAATTGGGAGTTTGGACGCTCACGGATTTGCCGCCAGATAGGAAGAAGATTGGCACCAAATGGGTGTTTAAGTGTAAGAAGGATGATCGTGGGGTAATAGTTCGTAACAAAGCCAGATTGGTCGTGCAGGGTTTCCATCAAATCGAAGGGATTGATTATAACGAAATTTATGCACCGGTAGCACGAATCGAAGCTATTCGGATGTTCCTCGCGTTTGCTTCTTTTAAGAAATTCAAAGTTTATCAAATGGACGTGAAAAGCGCATTTCTGTACGGGAAAGTCAAGGAAGAGGTGTATGTCGGGCAGCCACCAGGCTTTGAGGACCCAATCCACCGGGATAAGGTCTATGTGTTGAACAAAGCTCTTTATGGCTTGCACCAGGCTCCGAGGCAATGGTACGAGGAGCTAAGTACATACCTCATCACCAAAGGATTTAAGCGCGGCCTCGTCGATTGCACCCTCTTTACGAAAAAGACGGGAGATGACTTGCTTCTAGTACAGATATACGTTGATGATATAATATTTGGTTCAACTAATGAGCTTTTATGCAGGGAGTTCGAAACTGTCATGCAGGAAAAGTTCGAAATGAGCGCAATGGGGGAGATGCAGTTTTTCCTAGGCTTGCAGGTGGACCAAAGACCCGACGGGATCTTCATTCACCAGACGAAATATGTCTCCGACATCTTGAGCCGGTTCCAGATGGAGGACTCAAAGCCGATGGATACCCCGATTCAACCCAATCACGGGATTGGAGTGGACGCTAAAGGGGAGCTGACAGATCCTTTTACATACAGAGCAATCATCGGATCTCTGATGTATTTGACGGCGTCTCAACCAGATATTATGTATGCAACGTGTCTCTGTGCCCGTTATCAATCGAAGCCGAAACAAAGTCATCTGACGGCGGTCAAGCGTATCCTTCGATATCTGAAGGGTTGTCCCTCAAAAGGACTTTGGTACCCTAATGATGATAATTTTGATTTCATATCTTTTAGTGATGCAGATTGGGGCGGTTGTGACAAAGATAGCAAATCTACTACAGCTGGTTGCCAGTTTTTCGGGAGCAGGTTAATCACCTGGCAATGCAAGAAACAGACTTCCGTAGCACAATCTACCTGTGAAGCCGAGTACATTGCAGCCTCGAGTTGCTGTTCGCAAGTACTTTGGATTCAACAACAAATGGTGGATTACGGTTTGCAGTTTCTTAAAACCCCTATTTACTGTGACAACGAAGCCGCTATTGCATTAACTAAAAATTCGGAAAATCATTCTAAAGCGAAACACATCCGGATCAAATATCATTTTATCCGTGATTGTTACGCTAAGGAATTGATCGATATGATCAAAATTCATACTGACTACCAACGTGCAGATCTGTTTACTAAAGCTTTTGACCGTTCACGCTTTGAATATCTTTTAAAAGTAAACAATATAAAGGAAAAACAGGACTAATCGGCACCTCGGTTTATCGCTTTTTAGTTTCTAGTTTTTATATTTTACTAATTGGGAATTTCTCTTTGCTAATTGGGAATTTCTCTTTACTATCGTAATCCTCAAAGAAGTTGATGCTTTCGAGTGGATTGTTTCTTTTACATTTTGTTTTTATTTGTTTTTCAGAAAAATTTAAAACCAAAAATATGTTCTTTATTTTAGGGGGAGCCATTTTATCAGAAAAACCAAAAACATTATAAAATTCAAAAAGACCTAAACATTAGAAAATCAAAAATGATTTCCTGGTAAAACGGAGGAAATGATAGTACATCAGTGGGAATCTGACACAGGCTAAAGAATTGTATAGTTTATGAGGCGTGTGTTGACTACGTGTGATATGCTGATAGGCTTCGTAGACTAAATATTGCGTGCATTAGTGATACAAACATAACGAACTACGCGTTCGTGGCTGAACACCTCATGGGCATATGGTCTTAGTACCGTAATTTCGTTTGATAGGATTGCCAAAATCTGAGGTTTCGGGTCGTTATGTTATGGTTATCCGGGATATTCTGATAAACTTTTGTCGTATTGATTTACGGACCTAGTTTTATCAGAATATTTGCTAAAAGAGCTTAATTGCCAAAACCGGAAGTTACCGAATTGAGGAACTTTATGTTTTAATTGATCATAGATCATTATTACAACGTATTGATCATCTGATGCAAATCAGTGATTAATATCAGCCTCAACCTAGTGTATACGCACATGTTACTCTGCTGCATTCAATTGCTGACCTGTACACCTCTGTGCTATATACTTTGTAACTTTTACGGATAACTCTGGCATAATCACGCGTTACGACGAAGCTTTGTGCAATTACTTGATACGGGAGTATGTCGTGTGTGTGGGCACCACATCGTGTTAGTCTAATACACCTAACTCGTATCATTTTAAAGCATTGCGTAATTGTCTGCATGAGAGCTTACGTGGACCACAATATCAGCAATTGCCGTATCGCATACTGTTTCTAATGATAATATTAAACAAAAAGATCAACGCTGTGATCGGATTTCTCAGAAAACTGATATGATCCTCTGACCGGATTTCACAAAATGTTTACTGTTTTCATTTACTTTGATGCATTTTATTTTGTTGCAATTTACTTTTAATGTCAAAAAGATACAAAATCCAAAAAGATTTTAGGTGTGTTTTGATAAAATTTCAGAAAAATCCAAATTTTTTTGCATTTCTGCTTTATTTTTGATAACCGGGGATGCTTGATAGTCAATTTCTGAGATTTGACAACACCATCTGGGCTTTGTATCATTCTAAAAGTGAAAATTTGAATTTTGGAAGCTTAACGGATTGAAAAATGCTGAACGGGATTCGAATTTGTAATTTGGCAAAATTTTTCAAGTGTTTCATTTTACATTCGCCCTTAATTGGGACGAATGTGAAAACTTTTTCACCTTCGGGTCATGATAAAACGGGCGAATGTGGGTTGTGTATTTGATTTCCACTTCCGGGTACACATTCTACATTCGGGCACATTGGATTGTGGGCGAATGTGGAAAATTCCCACATTCGACCCTAGAAACGGACGAAGGTGCAGCCTATATATAAGCCAATTACAGGTTCGACCCTCACTTCAAATTTTTTCAAAATTTTTCTTCGTACCAAGACCTTGTTGATTTTGAAACTCTTGCTTGTGTCTTTTAATCCTTGCATTTCACGGATCCTTTTCATATAATTTTTACAGGTAATGGGGCTGTAACAACACCGGAATCAATGATTTTTTTGTTCGCACTTAGGGTTTTAGGGTTAATGGTGTTTCACTGATTGTTAATGTTTAATTGTGATACACATTCATCCCACATCAGTTTTAGGGGGAGAATGTATCCGGAATTAGGATATAAACAAGGTTTAATCACTGATTGATCAATAAAACAATAAAAACCCTAATTCCTTTTTGAAAACTGATGAAGAATGAAAATTAGGAACAATTGATAGTACACGAAGGCTAATCGGCCATGTTAGAATGAGTTTTGATCAAAATTAAGGGTTAAAAACAGGTTTGATAAATTTTTAAATTTTGGGAATGAACAATTTCCACTTTCGGTTCTTCGTGTGGACGAAGGTGAAACTGGAGTGGACGAAGGAACATTAAAGTGGGCGAATGTGATTTTATATTAAAATTCATTCCACATTCGGCCTGTTTATAACACATTCGACCACAAAAGTTTACATTCGACCAGAATTTTGGGCGAATGTGGAATTTCCAAAAACCTAAAATTTTGAATTTTGACGATTTTGTGTTTTGACGTTTATTTTGATTTTATGTTTCAGATGGCTGAAGAACAAACAAATTTTGAGATTCCTGTGGAGACTGCAGTTACTGATCCAGTTCCAGAGACTGTACAAGTAGGAGAATCATCAAGCGGTAATAAATGGCCGTTTGAGAAGACTCACAATTGTTGCGCGTATCTGGGAGATGTTGAGAAGAACGTGGAGTTTACTGAGATCATCAAGTTTCTGAAGAGATGCAGAGTGGTTTATGCTTTGGCCACACCAACTATTATCTACAAGGATATAGTTGAGGATTTCTACAACAACGCCAAGTATGATTACTTTGATAATCAAACTATTATCAAAAGCAAGATTCAGGGAATGGAGATGTTTATCACTGAAGCTGATATCAGAGAAGCTCTCCAGATCCAGTTTGAAACCAGTGAGGATCCAAGGGAATTATCATGGACTGAGCAGAAAGCCTGTTTCCTGAGGATGAAATACAAAGGACCGATCACTGATGGTTCTATGTACAAAGGGAAACTAGGAGTACAGTTTAAGTATTTTGCTCATGTTATTATACTTGTGTTTGGATGTGTTAGTGGAGGATACAACGTGATGAGGAAGAGTTTGAGCTCGTTAATGGTTGCGTTGACTCTCAACAAACCATTTAACGTTGCTGGGATGATTTTAGATCATATGTTAGAGATGTTGAAAGGGTTGAAGCTTAAGAAGTTCATGCTTTATCCTAGATTCCTTATGATGATTTTTGATCACAAATATCCACACCTGAAGAAAGATCCAACACAGATACTAGTTATGGATCACATGAACATTAGAACCTTAGTGAGAATGAAAGGTTACAAAGGTGTGCCTGAAAATGAGAGACCACCTTACAGGAGGTTGTTTGGAGCCTTGGCTAAAGAGGATTACATGGATCCTGGAAAGAATACAGCAAGGCATCCTGATAGTGATAGTGACAATGATGATCCGTTGGTCTATGCTGATGCAAGTACTAAGAGAAAAAGACAAGTAGTCAATCCTGGAGCCAAAGGGAAGGGCAAAGGAAAGACTGAGCAGGGGAGTTCAAAACAACAAGCTGTGAGGAAGAAAACTACTGCAAAGAAGGGTACTAGTTTGGTAGATGAAGAGTCTGTAGATTCAGAGGAGACTGAGACTGAAGAACAGTGGGATTCGGATGCTGAAAATGTCCGGACTACCAAACAAAAGGCCACTTTGGTTGGTGAGTTTGAATCACTTAACAGATCAATTGAAGAAGCTAAGAAGAGCAAGCAGTCTGTTGGTGCTGAAGATGAAGGGTTGACAGTGAATTTGGACGAGTTGAATGAAGGTGAAACCGTAGTTGTTAACTTGCCCAAGCCCAAACACAAAACCATGGCAAAGAAAACAAGTACCAAGCAACTAAGAGAGAAAGAATTAAACCTACTTTTGAGAGGGAAGAGATTACCTGAAGCTGGTACATCATCTAAACAATCTTCACCAGCCACTAAGAAACAAAAGACTGTCGAGGCAACGAAATTACCAGTGGATCAATTCAATATTGCACTGGATAATGTTCTGAACATGTTTACACAGCCTCAGAAAGGAAAAGAAACTGAGATTGAGCCATCAAAGTCAAAGTCCAAATCAAAGAAAGTCACTGTGGATGACGATGTGATGAAACAGGTGAATAAAAGGATGGACGACATGATGAAGATGTTAGTGGCTCAGCAAGCTGAGATTGCCAAGTTCAAGCAGAATGAAGAGAAAATGCTTCAGATTGTAGTAGCTTCTAAGTCTAATCAAGATGAGATAGACGAGAAGGTAAAGAAGCTAGAAGCTAAGAATAAGAAGCTTGAAGGAAAGTGCTTGAGAAACAAGAACAGGTACAAGGAAATTAAAGAAGATAATAAGGAGTTGAAGGCTGAAAACAAACGCCTTAGTGAGTTGATAGACAATCTGTACAATGTTGCACCCAAGTTGAAGGAGGGTGAGGAGGATAAAGAGAAAGAGGTTGAACAGGTTGACTTTGAACCATCTGAATCTGATAAAGAGGAAGATGAGGATGATGAGGATGAAGAATCGGATAAGAGTGATGATGGAGATGATAATAATGATGATGATGATGATGCTGAAGGTTCGGGAAGTCAAAAGGAGGATGAGAGTAGTAGTAGTGATGATAATGATGGAGGAGATGATACTTCAAAGTTTACATTTGAAAAGAGACCACCTTCAAAGAAGAAGAAAGACACAGGTGAGTCAAGTTCGAAGAAGAAGAGTGAGAATGTTGATGATGAGACTGTGTTTTGGAATGAGAAGGTGAGGTCCTTGTCTGATGATGCTAAACAAGTATACAAGGACATGTTAGAAAGAAGAGAATGGACCATTGAGTTCACAGGACGTTTTGCAGAAATATTCCAAACTGATGACATGCGATATGAATTGGAATATAACGATCCTGATCTAGAAGAAGGGGAAGTACCTGCATCTGTGGCAAAGGAGATTTTAGATGGGCTTGCACAGAGGGTAGGGAAAACATTTGAAGAATTTATTGTTGATGAGTCGATTCCACATATTCCTGAAAAGGATATTGGAAGTCACTCTGATGATAAAGATACCCCTGAATTTGAAGAAGTTGAAATAGAGGATATTACACATGAGGAATATCCACAGTACTTCAGACAAACTGATGAAGACTTGGTGTTTCCTGATTTTACTGAGAGACATAATACGTCTGCAAAAAGAAAGGCAAAGAAAAGGAGTGCTGAGTTTGTAGAGAAAGTACTTGGAGCTGATTTGCCAGAATCTTCAAATAAGTCTGATGAATTGAAGGAGTATTTGAAGAAATTAAGATTGATGGATGAAAACCGACCAAAGCCTGAAGCTCAAGGAAACTTTTATAGGTTTCATAATGCGAAGTTCAGAGGCAGAGCTCTCGGGTGGACATACTTAGGCAGGCTGAAGTGTTTAGCTGCTAAGTGGGAGTCTGGAATCTTGTACTTTTACAGATTCATTGATTTGCTAACTCTACCGTACTGGGCGGTTAGAGATTTGTGCAGATTCCAAATGTCGGGTGCTTCAGTGAATAATTCACATGTCGGTTGGTGTGCAGACAAATTGGTTTGGGAAAGTAGAACTAAGTGGAACAGATTCAAACCACAATATCCCCGGAGGAAAGTTCACAGGGATATTGATCCCAGAACCAAGCTGAAACGGGTTACCTTGATTTATAAGGCACCTGAAGTGATGAGAAAGATACCTTTGATGCCTATGCCTCAACACTTCAGTGCTGACTTCATTTTCTGGTATTATGATTGGAGAAAGGCAGAAGCGGTAATCGTGTTGAGAGATGGAAAGGACAAATACAAGCATGTTCATGTATTTGATCCGATGTGGTTGATAAATTGCACCTTTGAAGACATCATCATGCTCTTTTATAATCCGATTCATCATGAGCCGAACGATGCAGATCAAGCAAAGAAATACACACAAGTTGTTGGTGTTTGCTTTGCTTATGACATTAATGCTGGTAGTAATTTGGAAGGAAAACTTGGCAAGAAGGTGAAGATGGCAAATGTGTCAAAGCCGGTTAAGAGGAAATTAGAGCCTGAGATGACAACAGAGCAAAAGAAACAGCTCAGAATCAAGTTGCTGAACAAAGCTATGGACGAGGACAGAAAATGATCTAATCAATAGTCGAGGGGGAGTTTGTAGATGCGTTTTGCGACTAGTGATTAGATATGTTAACATGTGTTAGATGTGGTAAAAGGGGCGAATGAAACAAGAATGGGCGAAGGTGAAATAGACAATGGGCGAAGGTATAGAGAGTTGGACGAATCTGGAACCAAGACTGACAAGAAGACACATTCGACCACTTGATGTGGGCGAATGTGGAAAAGGCCTACGTTCGACCATCACAACTGGGCGAACGTGCAGGTCCTATATATAGATTTTGTGTTTTTGTAAGTTTAAGAGAGTCATTTAGTGTGTGTGTTTTTGAGGTGTGTTCCAGAGAGGTCTGAGAGTGTTATTGTGTGTGCTAGATTAACTGTAACTGATGTGTAACCAAGTATTTGAAAGAGTTAATCTATGAAAAGCTTTTAAAATGACTTTGATTGTGTTTTGATTGAGTTTATATCAGTTTGTTCTAAGCTAGGGTTTCCGCACCTGGTTTAGTTACTTGTATGATCATATAATCCTGTTTTCGCGTCAAATCACATCCTCTACAAATGTACTAACCGAGAAATTAGTTCATGAGCCACTTACCTTTGCCCGTATGAGTGTTGTCGTCCATTCCATCCGTTTGACCCGTTATCTTCCAATTCATCCATGTCATTCCTATTCCTACTTTAACAAGTCAACTTGCAAACCATTAGAACATATAACGGGTCATTCACCACCTTTAATACCTAAGTATTATTCACCCATCCCATTATATGTGTTCATAATCATTTTACCATTTATACTAGTAACTTGGGTTAACCCCACCCAATTGACCCGAAATCATGTAACACCCCAACCGATGGCGGAAACATCGGGATGTCACGTATGGATGATTGTTCAGTAGCTCATGGTGAATAATAAGTTTCAATAATTGATTAAATAAATTACATACACTTGTTCTACTAAGTTGTGTACATCAAATGAGAAATACTAAATAAACATCTTCAAGCATGAACTCTAATCGTCAAGCAAAGCTATAACCTGAAACATGTTAAGTTTGAAAATATTTGGGTCAACAAAAGTTGGTGAGAATACATAGGTTTGCGTATAATTGAAAACAATATGTTGTATAGTGAAAATAGTTGAAGTATAATGATGAGTATTGATTAAATATGAGTCCGACATGTAACAATATGTCTTTTGCACAATCAAACCTTGTGTCGACTAAGACCTAACTCGCAAGTTAGTAAATGAGTAACTGTTTTTGATCATCCTTGAATTTATGCGGGGGGATGGGTTTGTTAGACCTATAGCGCGATAATCTATACAGGCGGCTTGATCAATGTTAATGATTGTACTGTGTCTTTTTGTTACAGTCAAATGATAGAATGAGTAAATGATAATGTAATTGAATCACAAGCTTCAATAATGTAAGAATGAGTAAATGATAGTGTATAAAATGTTTAAACATGTTTCACCCCAAAATGTAAAACTGAAAAAGGGGCTATGTAAACTCACTGTTTTGTGGAGTAGTCTTTGAATCCGAACGTACAAGTTGTAGACGAAACAATCACGTAGAGTTCAACCTGCTCGAATTCGATGTGAAATTGCTAAAAAAAGTGTTCGTCAGCCGATATAAACAAACAACAATTGGAGCTTGATTTGATCGTTTTTTATGGGGGTTTTTACATGGATATGATCGACCATCCATATAGAAGTTATTTATAAACTCAATTTGTGGAGTAGTTGGCCGAATCAAAAGTGGGTTCGTTAAATTATTAGAATCCGACAATTATTAAACAATTCAAAACTTTTAGAACGTGGTAACGCAAGTTAAAGTGCGATTTAGATCTGGAACCATGTGGGAGAAACCAGATCTGAATTTGGGTTCGTTTTGGATGTTTAAAACCCGTTTTTGTTAACGCGGGTCGTGTTTGGTTCGGGTTTTTGACTCGTTTTTCGATCTGGTTTGAATCGGTTTTATTCGATATGAGATTCCGACAAGTTTCTATCAGGTTTTACGCTTTTCGGATTTCGTTTGACGTGAAAACGTTTAATTTCGGCTATAAAAACGCGTATTTTTATATAAAAAAATGAGTTTTTATGTAAAAATAATATTTTTCAACAATTACGTTACTTTAATATTATCGATTATGGAACTTTAAAATATCCTCAATTATTTTTCGTACAATACCTCGTATTTTGATTAAAATAATACGTATAAAAATACTGGTTATTACAAATCACCCATTTGTGTGTAATGAAAACATATGGCTCATTTTCATCACAAATCCATGACATCTTATTTTTAACCTATATACGTAAGTTTTGGGTTAATCCAACGCATTTAATCCATTCACCCAATTGACCGTTTGGGTGATTCTCCCATTATTGACATACCTAACAATTTCATGACATTATGTTAACACAAAACAATTAAATCCACCAATGAGTTAACATCAAGATTATACCCACTTATCCATCCTTTTATTGTTACCATTCTTCATACACATAAGAATTCAAATACATAAATTGAAGTTAAGTTTGTGAATTACTTACAAATGCGAGTAGAGGTCGAAACCATACCAAACGAACTCCGATTGAGATGATTTACGAGTCCATGGAACCGTCTCGCCGAGATCTACGAAACCTACTAGTTTCTACCACCTGAAACAGCCACCACTGTTGCTGAAACAGCAAAATAGTGGCCAGATTACCCATTTTCGAGCTGATGCCTTCTGGTTAGTAAAAACCCTCTTCCAGGTTACTAATCCAAAAACTCACCGTTGGATATGATCGTCTCTGTGTGTTAAAGCTTCTGTAAAAATTTAAGAACGATCCAACAGTGCAATCTCTGGGAAATCACACTTTATTACAGGCTGAAAACCTGAATACGGGATTTTCTTGACTTGGATGGTTCTCTCTCTCACACACACTCTTTCTCTTTCTAAAATTTGGGGGAGAGGGATGAATGAACCAAAACCTTATTACATACCTTTTATACTACCACGGTTTTGCAATTGACACAACCTACCCTTGAACTTTTTAAAAGATTTATGGACAAGATACATACTTTATTAATATTCAAATGTGCCAATAACATAATTCCAACATTAGATCTTAGTAGTGATTTATATGCTTCACATTTAGTAGATAATTCCATTCTAAATAACAATTAAATAACTTACCCAACACATGGTAGGCATCATACCAATCAGGTATAGAGTAAAATCCCTTAATGCATAGTTCTACCAAATCATATCATCAAACTACATCCGCGTATGGATTCCTTCAAAAACATATTCCTCATTTTAGTTTTCTAACAATTACATCAATTCTCACATGTTGCTCACATTTCTTCTTGCATACAACTTCACACATCACCTAGGCATTTCGCCAACACTTGGTGTGCGTACAACATTCCAAGCACATTATACAAGCTTCTCATACATGCATTCAACTACACACATAATGACCTTCAATCATGACCAATTTCAATATGAATCCTATCATACATGAACTATCAACTACACTTTATTTCTTCCATTATAAGAATTCTAACATTCATTCACGAAGCTTTCACAAGAAGCTAAACCATCGATTTCTTTAACTAGGTTAATCATTCTAGCTAATTATTTCATGCAATAGTACAAAATAAACATACTAATAAACAAGAATTCGAGTTTTGTGGCGTTACACATATATCATCAAAACCAACAAGAACAAACCCTAGTTCTAGTATAAAATCCCTAAAATGGGTGAAAATCCATCAAACATCAATTAAACCGCATAACATCCATAAATCATTATCCAAAAACTGGTTCGACCCCACAATGAGTCGAACGGGTTTTTGGTTCGACCCAACTGCTGCAGAAACTCATTAAACGGATAAAATCCCATCAAATCTGACCGAAAATATCACGAAAAGTCACAATTCACAACAGTTGACTATGTTTATCCTTACCACGTGCAATCGTACCATTTTCATGTACAAATCCATCCGTTTCGCATAGCAATCACAATCTTTCCCAAAATGGCAAATTATGTAAATGTCACATCAACTACATGAAATCTTTACCAACAATGGAAACTATCAAATTATAATTATGTAAGGATCATTAAGCACAGATTAACATGTACAAGTGAATCCCCAATCATATCATCATTAAAACCAACAAGAACAAACCCTAGTTCTAGCATAAAATTCCTAAAATGGGTGAAAATCCATCAAACATCGATAAACCTCATAACATCCATAAATCATTATCCCAAACAGTCCCAAATCATCAATATGACATCTATTCATCATTTCATATCATATAAGACAATAACAAATCATTCAACACCATTAACATTGGGGTTTTTGTAATAAAACTCTTTATTAATGAATAGATTTAGTTTAGAAAGGTGTTAAAAAGGTTTTTATCCATGAAAACTTATTTAAATCTGTTAGTACATGTATGTCCCTAGCCTAGTATAGGTGATGTTTTGGTGTTAATGTAGGTGCTTGGATATGTTTCGGATGATTTTGGGCAAGTTTTGTATTGACATGCGACTGGGACTTTTGGGGGTGACTAGCAAATGATTGGCTTGCCATTCGCCCCTCCTAGTCGTGTGTTAGGTACCTAGTTGCCCCCAAGGGCCCTGGACAACTAGGGAATGCATAAATACCTCCAATCATTGCCCTAATCATTTGAGCTATCACATCACACATTCCGAAGCACCCAGGTCCTAGGTTTCAGGCTATTAATTGCCTTGCGACACTCATGCTCTGTTTTCAATGCAATAACAAGCTTTTAACTTTATTTTGTGTGTGTTTGATATCTCGTTTACTATATTTGATTGTTATTTTGCTATCCAACATCGGCTCGAGGATTCTGCACTGTAACCAAACCAGCTCGTGATTGTCGGGTTGTCCGAAATCGATCATACAAGTGGTATGAGAGATTTGGCTTTTATCTCGAATGTTTTGATAGCAAAACGGATTCAAACATGGTGGGTTTAGATCAAAATTAGTGTTTTTGGGTCAAAACCTGTTTTGAAAGTTTCAAACTTTCTGTTTTGTTAAAAACCAACATTTTTCAAAATCTAAGCTTGTTTTAATGGATAAAAACATGTGTTTTTTATTAGGGTTTTTTCCATAAGGGGATTTACAACTTTCCTAATAATTTGGGGGTCAAGCACATTGATTTTGAAAGATTTTGAAGTAAAAATGATGCTCTTTGTGCAAAACAAGTCAACAGACCTACAGGTAGCGACTAGCATTTTTTCAAGTGACTAGGTTTAGTAATCGTTACTTCTTTCACATGACTAGAGTCTAATCATGCCTTATAGCACAAGACAAGACTTCTAGTCGCCCGGGGAACCTCAGTCACCTGAAATCTAGTAGTCGCATCACTGTTCACGCGAGTACAATCCCAATCGCCTGTTTCTCACATGAGTACCCCCTTAACCGTCCCTTGTTGTCGTGTCTTCAAACTTAGTCGCTAGTAACTGTTTTGAACTTAAAATTTGCCTAAGTATTGGACTATTTTTAGACTATAATACATGCTAACCCTTGGGGACACTTAAATCAACTGAGACAACAATACAATCAACCTATGAATACCGTAATGAATGTTCATCCAATACCCTAATGAATGTTCCTCCAAATCCATGGCAGTACATGGCCGAGCAAAACGCGCAATGGATGCAACAACAGCAACAACAAGCTAATGTTGCCGGAACAAATCTGTAGGCACTTGCAGCTCAACAACGTGCCCGACAACAACAAATGATGAATGGTAATCCTTGGGCACTCGCAGCCGCTTCAATTCAACAAACGCAACACTTGTCTTCAGTACTTCTCAGTGACCTGGAAACTGGTAGTTCAAATATGGCTCCTAAGTTGCAATAGAGAATTGGTATACAAGGCCGATGATTGAGAATTCTAACATTCCTGTCTCGTTAGAAGATATGACAGAAGATCAAAGAAGAAAATACAATTATGAGAAGAAGGCTATGGCTACTTTGACTCAAGCTCTTCCCAAAGACATCTTACACCAGTTTGCTCAATGAACAACTTCACAAATGCTTTGGCTAGCTCTAGCAGGAAGGAATGAGGGGAATGAGAAGACCCAAAAGACAAAGATGGATCAACTCAAAAAGGAGTTCGAGAACTTCACTGTTATTTGAAATGAGCCACTGTGGGATCTGACTGCACGATATTATCATCTGATGTCAGAGATGTATCAGTATGGAGTTGTCTATACTTCAGCTGAACTTGTTGAGTGTTTTGCAGATGCACTACCTCCACATTGGCATCAGTGGCTCGACATCCAGAAAGCCAACAATGTTTGTCAGACTATCTCCACCAACAACTTTGTGACCGAGCTTGAAAACAAAGAGATTGATGAGATCAGAAGGGCGAACAAGGTGTTCATCTCTCAGAACCCCAACATCTACTACGGGACCACTCCTCAAGACACAAGTGTTGCAGGATCTAAACCACATACAACTTTTATCGGTAATCAAGATCCTGTATTCGCTTTTGACAACTACGGCACTCGACAGATGTTCCTTCTCCTGACTATCCTTTTGGACAAGGAAATCAGTATCCTTTAACTTATAATACTAACTAGTTTGGTGTTAACCCATATTCTCATCTTCCAGCGCCAGCACAACCAACCTCAAACTTTGGTGGTTCTTCTTCATCAGGGTATTGTCGTGCCTCACCTTCAAGATATGGTGGTACTCCAACACCAGGTTATGGAGGTGTCTCTACATCAGGTCAAGGTGGCGGTTATCGATCTAGTCCAATTGCTGAGCACCTAAACACGGTAGGTTTTGAGAAGGTGACAGTGGAGCTAGCTGAAGAACACATGGCTCTCTTGTCTACTTTGGTCAACTCTTACAGTGGATTGGTTGCGGGGCAGATAGGTAATCCTTGCCTAACACAGGAGGACTACGCCCAGATTGATAAAGATGAGATGGACCTGATAGATATCCAGTGGCATTTCGCATGTATAGTTAGAAGAGCTAAAGAGTACATGGATAGAACAGGAATAAGAGATGTGTTGATAAACAACAACAACATCATATTTGGGTTTGATAAGAGTAAAGTCATGTGTAACAACTGTGGCACTAAGGGCCATATTGCTCGGGATTGTGACCAACCAAGATAGTAGGGTAATCAGATTCCATTCAACCACAAGCAAGGCAATCAGAACCAGAGGCAGTAAGCTCATACACAACCTAACTAAAATACTGAACGAGCACTCGTCCCCGGCAAAACCAGAACCAGCGTTCTCCTGCAAACAACAATCAAGGACAAGCCCTGGTAATTCAAGTTGATGAAAGATTTAACAGGAACCTTCACTTAGAGGGAGAGGATGCTCCGCAGGGTGGTGCAACATGTTTTGTCCAGCAGGTTTCTGATGTAGCAGTTGAAGTTGAAGAATGCACAAGTTCACAAGAGGTCATTGTTCCAGAGAATGATTCTTCTGATTATGTGGCTGAGGCGGGTTTGGATCTGGAGGAGTTACTTGTAGAAGCAGATGAGCTCATCAACAAGCGATCTTTCTAGGTGAATGTTGACTGTGCAAAGAGCAATCTTGCTGGATTCTTTGCAGCTAAGAAGTCTGCAGCTCATTATGCATTAATGTCTATCACAGAATCTTCTACCAAGGTAAGTTCATCTTCCAATTCTAAATCTAAGTGTGCTGAATGTGATAAGTTTAAGTACATAATCAATCTCTTAACTGACTAGAATCTGAACCTTAAAGCTGATTTAGGGCATTGCCAACTGTCCAATGATGTCTTAAGATCAAATGAAAGAGTTTTTAAGAACACCATTGAAAACTATAAAAGGGATGTTTCTGAATTGTCTAAAACTCTAGCAAACAAACAAGTTGCCATACATAATTACATAAAGGAGCTAGAAGACACCAAGAAACAGTTGGCAATTATATATTATATGGTTAGCGGTGGATCATCTGTGAGTGTGGGATGATCCTGCTCGTTTATATGCTAAGTGAAGATTGAATCCAGGCCCTTTAAATTACTCTTCGTGATCCTACATATCCACCGTTCATGGATTATCCCTGGATCCATGTTTATATGATCTGAGCCGTTGATGGGATTATATAAATGAGCGATTATGTTTTTGACGGTTATCTTCTTTTCTCCTGACAATCTCTCAGATACGCTCCCCTCAACCGCTGTTTGCCCCATTATAAACCTCCCCTCCAACACCTTCACCCTCCTTTCAAACTTCCCCACCAACACCTTCAACCGTCATTCTCTTTGCATATGAATATCAAAATAAACGTACGAGAAGGAATTGATCGAAGATTTTAGTAAGTTCATACAATATGAGATGATGTATGAGGAAAATTACTTATTGCAGAGTTATGTATTCAATTTTACAATCTAGGTTAGGTCTCTGGCAACGGAGAGAGTCACTGTCAAAGTATACACCGATTCCATTCCCAGTTCTAACTAACGTATACCCATACCCGATCAATTTCATCTTTCAACGTCGTTTTGTTGTTGCTTTGCTGCAAATGTCTTTAGTGTCAAGCTCAAATACACTACAAATCTCATGAGTTCTCTCTTAATATTTACTTTCTCTCTTAATGCGTTCCTACCGATTGTTGTATATCGTGTGCTGCTTTAGTTTATCTAAATTATTGTACAGTAAAATTTCAAATCGGTATGAAGATCTACGAGGGTGTGGAGAATATGTGATTGTGTATGGTTTTCCCTTTTGATCTGTAATAGGGTTGGCTTTGAGAGCTAATCGACCAATCCAAATATTATTATTAGTTTCAGTTTTTTCGGTCACAGTGGTTGTTTCTATACACATGGCTGTCTTTGAGAAAGAATGTTGGTGAATTGCAAAACCAGGTGGCTCTCTTAAGCTTATTGAGGTGGGTCTTGAGGACTGCAAACTAATTGTCATGTGAATATAAATTCACAGTCATCTATTTGTGAAATTTATTGTTGTGGTACAGACTGTGTGGAGGATATATAGATTGAGAGATCACCAAGTTATCATATTCCCAAGAGAAATTTCATTTGAATGGTGGTTCATTCAAAGGATGTGAGAAAAAGTGTACCTATGTTAGTACCATCATGTGTTCATAATCTGTTACAAGTTTTTTGTAAATATATCTTTACTCTCTTTTTATGAATAATTTTAAATATACTTTCAGTGTAGAACCGGAGCAAGGTACTATGACATCCTTTATTGAAGATGAAGGAACTATTATAGGTGTCTAATAAAAGCTAAATCTGATGATGTTATGCAAGCATTTGCTCCTCCTACTGTAAGTTTACACAAAAACAACAACTCGGTCGTCAGCAATCTAGCTTGTAAGTTTTCATCACTTTTACCACATGAAACTGTTTTATTTGATGTTCACTTATTTGACGCTTTTAATACATCCACAGGAATTTAGTTTCTACCCTTTCACCGTAAGCTGCAACGAGCGAGTATGTTTTTGTCCCTAACCTTTGAGACTGCATTTTTGTTAATACTTTTGTTTTCAACAATTATTCTTAACGTATGTTTATCATGCAGAAATTCTTGGTGCTTCACGGATGGACTTACTTGCAGCCGGAATCCTGATCGTAAATCATTCTCTGTGAATTTATAATTTTATATTCCCATAACTACAAGTAATGTCTCTAATCTAACATTTTATTCTTTGTTGATATTTCAGGTTATTCTTTATTTATCAACTGTGGTGGGAATAAAGTAGAGTTAAGGGAATGAATACGAAGCAGACGCAAATAGTGAAGAGTCTTACTTTTTTCCTTCTTTTGAGAGATGGGCTTATACCACCAATGGTAATTTCTTGGGTAGTAATGGCACGCCATTTGTCGTGACCCGGATAACAAATGTGACAGCTAATGAAATATACAGAAGCGCTCGTCTTTCTCCTACGTTACTCCAACGGACGGGTAAAGTACTAGTTGTGAATTGTGATTATGAAAAGATGAGAAAGAAACTTAAAAATTATCTAAACTGCAAGTATATTCTTGATCACATAATCGACACCCTAGAAAAGAAAAGGAAAGCAATCCCACTAGCCCAGTATATGCACAATGTCCACCTCCAGTGAGATTTGAAAATCACACCTTTGACATCTTGCCAAAGGAGGAAGTTGTGGATATTGCTGCTAATACTGCTAAAGCGGCAAATGTTGTTAAAGCTGAAATTGTTAGTGATCCACATCAACAAGATGTGAAACCAACAGTTGGAGCTAGTGAGATTGTGGATGATGTGAGTGTCTGTGAAACAGACGTATCAGATGATGAGTTTGAGGATTCTCAGCAGAATGCACCGGTAAAGAATGCATATGTTCCTCCTGAAAATCACATATTGTGTGATCCTGAGCCGAAAGTGCAATCTGCCGCTGAAAAGTGGTTAAAAGTGATTCATAAAATGAATGGATTTGATAAGATATATGCTGATGAGGAACTTCATATCGATTTATCGATCCTAGTCTTTTAGCTAAAATTTGGCAAGAATTTTTCATTACCTTGGAAAAAGAAAAATGGGTAAGGATAAGGGAAAAAAAGACCAGCGAAACCAATCCAATGAAAACAGTAAGAAAAATCAAAAGAAAAACACTAATGAACCTCCGAAACAAACTCAAAAGCAAAATCCCAAGAAACATGTGACATAGTTTGGTCGACCTACTGGGAAAGGTGAAAGTGAGGATGAATAAAATCCTCCGGAACCCATTACAACAATAATCTCTTGAGGATCGGAAGCCAAAGAACACCTTTGCTAGTAAGTCCAATCCAAGGGACAAGAGGGAGAAGCAAAATGATGCTCCCAAGTTTGAGGAATATAGATCTTCTTTTAAATGCGGGGAACGTGGGAATTTAGTTGCTGCATGCCCCGATCATAGACGCAAGAGGATCGAAGTTTACGAAGCTCCTAGTTCTAGCAAATCAAAACAGCCCGTCTCCCCAAAATTGTCCGAAAGTCAACAAAGGGAAACAGTTTGTTTGTCATAATAAACACAAAATTGTTATGAACCAAAAGCCAATTGGTGGTAAGGTTATTCGGATGAGGGGGAGCCTAGTCCCAACTTAGGATGAAGCACCAGTAAAACCACAAGCTAAGTCGGCTGCTAAGCCTATGGGCAACCCTAAGTCGGATCCACGCATAGTTAAGTCTGAAGTGGTTCCAAACACCGTTCCACCAAAGGAATTTGAGCCAGGACCTTCAAGCCCTAAGGTGAAGAAGAAGTCTAAGCCAAAGAAATCGGAACAGGTTTGGAGACCTAAATCACCAACCAAAATCGGGGAAGCATCAACTTCAGGAACAGGACCATCGTAAGCAACACCAACTCATAATGGGAAGTGGGTTGATTTTTCGACTTTGGATGTATATGGAAGACCCAAGACCGTAAAGGCTTGGGTCCCCCTTAACCACTAAACTTTGAATTTTGTGCAGGGAGTTCCACAGGGCCTTATCAGCAGTCTTTGGAGTGTTGATAGTGGAGCTTCTAGGCACATGACGGGTGACTTATCGCTGCTGTTTGACATCAAGAATATCAACGGAGGATATGTTGCCTTTACTGGTAATAAAGGGGGTTACATTATGAAAAAAGGAAGTATGAGCAATGGTATTGTTAGCTTCGAGAGCATAAGCTTTGTGAAGCAAGTAGACCACAACTTGCTAAGTGTCTCTCAAATCTGTGACAAGCAGTACATAGTGTTCTTTGATGATAATGCATGCTTCATTCTAAAACCGGGCTTTAAGATTCCAAAAGATTGGGTTATGATCTCTGCTCCAAGGGTTAACAACTTGTATATTCTGTACAAGAGTCAAGCCATCACAGCTCTGTTGGTGCATTTGTGACCGTGGCTATGCAACTCGTATGGGCTTAGTCTAATAGAACTAGAATAGGGGCGATTGTGGTAGCCCAAGAGACATGAATGAGGCCCAGCCCAATTTTAGTTAATTAACTAGCCTATACAAATTTGTGTAAGGGTTTAGGGTTGTCAAGAGATAGTTGCAACAGGCTCTTAGGAGAAGACTACTATGTGTGGTCTAGTACAGGTAGGCCTGAGGTTGAGCTCACCTCAGGCCAGCATCCCATTCAACAATGTATGTAGGTGTGTATGTATAAAGAATCTATGCCGACTTGTTTTATCAATCAATAAAGTAAAATTCTTGGTTTTACACATATACTATTTATTTTTTTATCTATTCGGTTTGATGTCTTGTGGAGATAATCAAGAGCGATTGGTGATGTAGTATCGGTCCAACACATGTTAACAGTGGTATCAGAGCTTGGTTACGAATCTGAAGGTCTACCCGCTTCTCGATTCACGATTGCTTTTGATTTTTGGGTTTTATTTCCGCTAAAACTCATTGAAGACATGATGCCGAATGGTTTAGTTGATTTGCAGCAGGTTTATACGGTATAGAAGATTATATGAATGTTCATGGAAGATATCATATGTATGTTCTGGTCTCATGCGATTAGTTTTATCAATTGGAGATCGTGAATGGTGATAGAGGAATGGACGACAATGGCTTGTATGATTCTGTGATGATTCGAATGCATGGTAGGGATGAAGAAAGGTGGATATCTCATTGAAGATTGTTTGCATTTTGGCTCCGATCAAACTCCGAAATTAATAAGATATTATACTAACTTTCGGTTATGAGCGTCTTGTCTACTATTGTTCTTGTCATGTTTAGAGAGCTGTTCATGATCAATTTGAATATGGTTTGGGAAATCTTGGATGATAGCCGATTGTTCTACATGTTAGTGTTTAAAAATTTAGTTGACTTGAAGGTTCGTAGCAATCCTAGGCATTAGATCGAACTCCAGCCTAAGTCACGTTTTCGACTTTGTGGTTGGTTAGTCACCTTATTCTCGGTAATGTTGATAATCTGGTCTTGGAGTTGTTAGTGGTTGGCTGTATGTACAGTTATGCAGATTCATGGTTCGAAAGTATGGTTTGGCTTTTTGTGATTTGATTGTTACGATTTGATTGGCCGAGTTATGTTTTGCTGGGTGTGGTTTGGATGAATTTGTTTGATGCTCTTAATGTTCATTCTGTTCATAAGAGTGTTCATATAGTGTGGTTTGATTCATAAGATTATTGAATATGGAATGGTGATCATGTGTTCATCATTCTTGTTCATCGATTTGATCTTGGATGAATGTTCAGATTGTGTTTTTTTTTTGGATGGATGACCCGCTTGAATCCTGGTCACAAAGATGAAAATTGTTAAAGTTTAAATTCAGATATTCGGTTCCTTAGTTTGTGGCTTGGTTTATGGAATTTGTTTAGGGGTCTTTAATGATAAAGATTTGAAGGAAATAAAATTGTTTGACCGAGATTTTTTGCATGGAAAGAAGTTTGAAATGGGGTAATAACTTGGCACCAAGTTCTTGTTTTTTCGAAAATAATAATGGGTGGTAAGTTTCTGTTTGTTGTTTTTTTAAGTCATAGTGGGCTTTAGTTTCTTATTGGATATTAAGATTGGATGGAATTTCGGCTGCTGAAGACTAGGCATGTTTGTTTTGATTGAATTCTATTGGGCCGAGTGTATGGAAAGGGCGGTGGGATTGTTTGTATGTGGGCCGAGGGTTTTGGGTTGTGAATGGGGGAAACCAAAAATATACACGTCAATGCAGTGATATTTTGCAGAGAAAAGGGGGGAGATAATTATTTCTTTGGCAAATTATTAAATAATTGTTCTTTGAAAAATAAGATGTGCGAAATTTTGTTGAAATGTTTTTAAAATGAAGCTGGATGTTCGTTACTCATTAGTTGAAAATTGAACCTTATCATATGCCGGTTACTTGGGTCCTTTATTAATCAGGCGTAAATTCTTAAATTCTTCATAGGAGCAAAGAAGCAGATTATAGTGGATATAAAAGTAATTTCGATAGACTTACATTGAAGGGGAGATTGGATGCAAAAGGTTTCGGGTATTTGGTGGATTTGTGAAGATATCAGACAGAGTCAGACACAGCTAATTATGAGATGAAGATCAAGTCTTATCAGAGAAGACCTGAAATCATCAGTCAAGGGGAGTTTGTTAGTGCATGTTTTGTGACTGATGATTACCGGTGTTTGTTAGAGTTGATAGCAACGCTCAAGGGGGAGTTTGTTGGTGCATTTGTGACCGTGGCTATGTAACTCGTATGGGCTCAATCTAATAGAACTAGAGTAGGGGCGATTGTGGTAGCCCAGGCGACATGCCTAAGGCCCAGCCCAATTTTAGTTAATTAGTTAGCCTATATAAATTTGTGTAAGGGTTTAGGGTTTTCAAGAGATAGTTGCAACAGGCTCTTAGGAGAAGACTGCTATGTGTGGTCTAGTCCAGGTTGGCTTGAGGTTGAGCTCACCTCAGGCCGGCATCCCATTCAACAACGTATGTGTGTGTGTATGTATGAAGAATCTATTCCGACTTGTTTTATCAATCAATAAAGTAAGATTCTTGGTTTTACACATATACTATTTATTTTTTTATCTATTCGGTTTGATGTCTTGTGGAGATAATCAGGAGCGATTGGTGATGTAGTATCGGTCCAACACGTGTTAACAAGCTTAGGGGCAGGTCATTTGTTTTCTGTTTAAAAGCGAGAGAGAAGGATTCCATCTTGTGGCACAGACGGATGGGGCACATTCACTTGAGGAAGATGAATCACTTGGTTCAGAATCAACTAGTGGAAGGTGTCTCAGTTAAGAATTTTCATCTCGATGACATTTGTGTTTCATGCAAGAAAGTAAGCAGAAGAGGAAGTCTCATAAACCCAAGAAGGTCAACTCAGTCAGTGTATCTCTTGAACGGTTGCACATGGATCTGTTCGGCCCTGTCAATCGAAAAAGCAAGAATGGAGATCTATACTGTCTAGTTGTCACTGATGATTATTCCAGATTCTCTTGGGTAGTGTGTATGCAGCACAAGAGTGAGACCTTCGAATACTTGAACATCTATCAGCTAAAGATCCATCGGATTCGTAGCGACAATGGCACATAATTCAAGAATAATGCCATGGATGCATTTTGCTCAGAAAAGGGAATCCATCATGACTTCTCAGCTCCATACACTCCACAACAGAACGGGGTTGCAGAAAGAAAGAATCGGACTTTAATAGAAGCAGCGAGAACAATGCTTGTAGATTCGAACCTTCATATATTCTTCTGGAATGAGGCAGTTCACTGCGCGTGTTATACTCTGAATAGTGTTCTTACGGTGCAGAAGCATGGTAAGACTTCTTACAAATTGCTGAACCATAGGAAGCCGAACTTAGTGTTTCTGGAACCATTCGAGGCTCCATGCACTATGATCCAACCAAATGAAAAATTTGCGGCAAAAGCTGAAGAAGGGTTCTTTGTTAGTCATAACACTCCCAATAAAAGAGTGTACAACAAACGAACTCAACGCGTTTAAGAGTGGATAAATGTAGATGTTCAATGCTATACTGTCAATGCTCCTGGTGT
Source organism: Ambrosia artemisiifolia (assembly GCA_032199755.1). NCBI lineage: Eukaryota > Viridiplantae > Streptophyta > Magnoliopsida > Asterales > Asteraceae > Ambrosia > Ambrosia artemisiifolia. The sequence goes on from CM063520.1 coordinate 17,667,270, forward strand.
TGGACCCAATTGGTTGTTCAACTACAAGAGTCAGTTTGATTCTTTCAACCTGGATAATGTGGTGGATGATGTTGTTGCATAGATGTATTACGAGTGTGAAAACGCAGCCAGCTCACCACTGGTGCGTCTGATCATCCTCAATACATCAGCAACATATGATGCTTCAGCATCAACGGGTCCCCCTGACAAAATCGCAGCAGTAGAGGTAGAGGAAGTTTTTTAGGAAGCATCAGCAGAGATTCAAGACACATCTACATCTAAAGAGGAGTTCGCAGAATCTCATGATACTACATCTTCAGTAGCTCCTGGGATTGATCCGCGGATTGATCTCTCAAGGTTTAACATGCAACCCACTGCTCCCTCAATTTCAAGCGCCACAGAGACAAATCTATCAGAAGGCTTGGAAAATCTCAATTTGCAGTCAAATGATCAAGTTCCAGCACATCCGGAATCTCGGATTCACGACACTCATCCATTGCAAAATGTGATTGGTGATCCTGGCTCTCTATTCGGAAATCAGAAAATCTGGACATCAGAACGATTGGTCCTTCGCTCTATATATTTCATAACAAGAACCAAGAACCGTGCAAGAGGCACTAATGGAGGAACCATGGATTGAGGCAATGCAAACTGAGCTTCAGCAGTTCAAAAACCTAGGAGTGTGGGACTTAGTTGACTTACACCAGGTGCAAAGAAGATTGGAACAAAGGGGGTCTACAAGAGTAAACGGGATGACCGCGATGTGGTTATTAGAAACAAGGCTTGATTTGTTGTACTCGGCTTCAGACAAATAGAAGGAATAGATTACAACGAAGTATACACTCCAGTTGCTCGCCTTGAAGCTATCCGGATGTTCTTAGCCTATGCTTCATACAAATAGTTCAAGGTGTATCAAATGGACGTGAAAAGTGCTTTTCTATATGGTATAGTGAAGGAAGAGGTGTATGTTGCTCAGCCGCCGGGTTTTTAGGATCCGCTTCATCGTGATAAAGTCCAAAAGTTGAATAAAGTGTTGTACAGACCCAATCAGGCTCCGCGAGAATGGTACCAAATGCTCAACAACTATCTAATATCCAATGGGTTCAACCGTGGACTTGTAGACTGCACCTTATTCACCAAGGAAAAGGCTGGTGACCATCTGCTGGTACAGGTTTATGTTGATGACATTATTTTTTGGTCTACTAATGATGAAATGTGCAGGAAATTTGAAAAGCTTATGCAGGAGAAGTTCGAGATGAGCAAGGTGGGGGAGATGCAATGCTTTTTTGGACTACAAGAAGAACAACAAGCATCATGGATCTTCATCCACCAGACCAAATACGTTGCTGACATCTTGAGCCGGTTCCGGATGGAAGACAATACTCCAGTGTCCACCCACATTTAAACCAATCACGGGATTGGTGTTGATGAGAAAGGAAAAGCCGTTGATCCATTCCTATATCAAGTGATGATTGGTTCGTTAATGTGGCTCACTGCTTCAAGACCCGACATAATGTTCGCAACATGTATGCTATCAAGATACCAGTCAAGGCCAAAACAGTCCTACCTGATTCCTGTGAAGAGGACCTTACGTTATCTAAATGGTTGCCTGACCAAAGGTCTATGGTACCCTAATAACGATATGTTTGACCTCATTACCTTTAGTTACGCTGACTATAGCGGATGAAGGATAGATGCAAAATCGACATCGGCTGGGTGCCAGTTTTTGGGAACATGACTAGTCTGGTGGCAATGCAAGAAGCAAGCCTCCGTGCCCTTGTTAACTTGTGAGTTGGAATATGTAGTTGCATCTAGCTTCTGCTCCCAAGTTCTATGGATACAACAACAGATGATAGACTACCGTTTTAAATTTCTTAATACTCCCATATACTGTGATAATGAGTCCGCTATAGCGCTTGCCAAAGACTTAGTAAATCATTCCAAGGCGAAACACATCTATGTTTGGTATCATTTCATACGCGATTGCTATGAATAGAAACTGATAGATGTGATTAAAATCTGCACTGATTACCAACGTGCCGATTTATTCACCAAAGCATTTGACAGACCTCGTTTTGAGTATCTGTTAATTTTAAATGTCATTAAAGAAAAGAAGGATTAGGTCCTCATCGGTGATCATTTTTATAAATATTTTTCTTCAAAATAGAAAAATCCAAAATTATTGTCTTTTTGCAAATTTTTAGAATTTTAGGGAGAGAAAATCAGAAAAAATTACATAAATATCAGAAAATTAAAAAAATCAAAAAAAATTTGAGAAAACAAAAAAAATTGAGTTTCTTTGGGGAATTAGGGAAGATGATATATACTCATCAGTTGGCTATCTGAATCCTTTAAAATTTTAAAGCATTTGAAATGATAAGCAGCCTCTACAATGATGTGTCAGTAGGCTCAAAATCATTTCCATATCGGGCACGGTGATATAAACTAAATGAGCAAGGTAACTTGGACATGGAAATTAACCACTATAGATAGGCAGTCACTTGTGATACTAGATTTTTGGAGGCTTATAACAATCTGGTGAGTTTATTTTCTCAACTTTTATCTATCACATTTATCTAAAACTGCGACATTTCTTTTCGTTTGGAGAGTATGATAGGGTAGTATGATCTATATAACGTAGTTGACTGTTTGTTAATTAATGGTTCTTAACATAATTGACTGTTCTTAAAAATTGTTAACCGTAATACATAGATGTCATTTTTATAGTTTAGATACTTTTTTATAAGGTCATATTAGATTTTACCCTGAGACGTTCCCGGGGTATAAACTAGTGTTTCATATATATTATTATTGTTTTGGTACTCAGGACACTTGAGGCAACGCATTTTGTAACAACACTAAACCATGTGCCTTTTTGGTTTATTAAGGGATTGTTTGGTAAGCCTCTTAATAAGGCTCTGAAACATTCAGCACCAAATGATTCAACATTTAGCGTGTTTGTTTTAGCTTCTGAATGGAATGGTTAAGGCTGAACGATTAAGACTTGGGATGTTGCTGAACCATTAAACACTGAACTAGGCTGAACCTTAATGAGGCTCTCTTACCAATGTAGGACAAGAAAACTCGCCATTAAGAAGTCAAACTTAATGATTTAGCACTTAACCATTCAGACCTCTTAACCATCCAGACCTCTTAATAATTCAGCACTTAATCTAGCAAATAGCCCCTAAGTCTTTTGATAAACTTAATTAGTTATTATCTTCTAATCTCCATGACTTTTGCTGCTACAACACAATCACGGTAAAGTGATAAGCTTTTCTCACAATAGACATATGTGATTTTAATAATTCGTTGGCACTGGAACATCTAATTGTTTAATTAAAGCACATCCATTATATTAGAATTGAGAAGTTATGATTTGATTCCCATTAGTAACTAGGAGGCTTCAAAATCGCGCGCTGCGCGATTGTTTTAATGGCTGTTTTATGTGTTTTAAGAGGATTTATCGTATAGAAGTTGCGAATTGATCGATTGGTACCTAACAGAAAATTAAAAGTAACAATTGGTTGTTGGCATGCATAAGTTAGTATTTACAAAACATGTTTTAGACTGAGCAGTTACTTGGCATGCATAAGTTAGTATTTACAAACCTATTTACGATAGTGTGTGTCGTTAGGTATTACAAAAGATGTCGTTTTAGATGAAAAAAATATTTGGGTGTGCGGCGTTTATGGGCAGCTGTTTAGTTTCCTAGAGCAGGCCTCTTGTCAGCGCTTTGTGCATCTCCTGAAATATTCAAAACATCTTGGTTATGTTACAACATATCTTAAAATGAAACATGAAAAGAAACTGAGAAGCTCAAGTTACTGTAGTATGAGAAAATTTCCAAAACCAAAATCAGCTTTATAATCGGAGATGCATTGAGAAGAGGTTTGATATATAACAGAAAGTCGGTCAGCATAACAAAAACTTAAAATGATTTGTTTGTTGGAGATATTTATTGTCATGAGGTTTACTAAAAAAATTAAAGCATAACAGAAAATTAAAATGATTTCTCATGTGTTATTTTAATACACTTTCAACAGAAGGTTAAACACAACAGGAGTCAAAAATCCCATTTCATGTTGTTAATTTATATAAGTTTTGTACAATACGGATTAAAAAAGCAGTGTTTACCTGGTGTTTCAAACAGACTGTTCTTGGAAGAGGTTTCTTTTTGTTTTTGGTTGTTGTTTGGGATGTCTGGTGTCAACGGTCTTGGTGTCACTGATGGTGAGGTGCGGTTGGAAGTAATATTTGGTGTGGCTTGTTGGTGCACAAACTGTGCGTTGTTGACTGTACATGTTGTTATACATGTTCGAGGATCTTTTTCGGCTTGGGTGTGAAAACGGATTTCTTTGTTTGCAATTTTTTAATAAGGGTAAGGGGATCTTTTTTGTTCAGCATTTCTTTTCACGGTAGTTGTAAGAGTGTGCAGCAGCCTTGTCGAAGATGGTGGCATTCGCTATGTCAGTTTTGTCACCTATTGTTGTTAGGAAGTGGTACCTGTGGAAAATAGAGTTTGTTTAGTTGGGAACCATGAAAATAATAAAAGTGTTTGTTTTTGTTTTGTTGTTTACATGAACTTAGCATCATCCAAGTTTCCATGAGTAGTGCAAAACCACGTTGGATTAGTTTTGTAGTTTCTTTCGCCGCATTTGATGCATGTAGTGTAATGCCATGTTTTCTTGATATTCATGCTTATCATGGATCCAGTGAGGGTGAAATTCTTGCGCTGCAAAATAAATAAGTAGGTTAATGTTTTTAGGCCTGTATTTTGGTAGGAAACAATTTGTATTGACCTACAGTGAGCGAATTTGCAGGCATGCGTTTTAGCTCAGCAATGGAAATGTTGTTTTCTATCTGTGGGGAACATATTGACCTTGTAAGGTCTATGGTTTTGTACCTGTAATAGTTAACATTAGTTGTTAAAATATAGAAACAAAAGTTTTTTAATTTTTGTAAGAAACCTACATTTCTTTCACGGTTTCAGTCTCCATGATTTTTGGTGTCAAATAGATGTATGTTGCGTTTGTTGATTGTAGTTGCAGAATTGCTGTTGAGTGAAAGTTAGCTGTTGTTTTTTATAACACATGTAAAAAGTTGGTTAATGGATATTTAGAAGCTTACTTTTAAGTCGTTTAGCCTTGAGAGCTGTTAGTGCAATGATTACAAGTTGTGATGCGTTTTCGATCTGGTGGCGGTCAGAACCTTGTTGGTAGTGTACACACCTCTTCTCATACAACCACTGTGATATCTTGGTTGCTACTTTGGCAAAGTTTTTTAAATTGATGTTATGCGTGTGGGTTTATAATTTAGAAATGTAAAATGTATGTGTACTATACCTGATGTCACGAAGTGATAAAACAACATACGATTGATTTTTTACAGTGAATCTATCCTTGATATTACATAGGATCCCAACGTAATCTGCTAGTTAGGATAAAATTTTTCGTTAGTTTTTTGAAAGGTGAGTTAGTAATAGTGTTTTAGAAGGATTATCACCTATTATGCCTTCAAATTCAACTTTAAGTTCAACTGCGCAGCGTGTAGCGATCTCAAAGTAAAGTTGTTGTATTTCCTCTTCATCTGGGACAGGAGTTATTTGGGTAGCCTCACCGAAAATTATAAGAGCTAGATGTATCAATGTATTGGTATGGTTGTCTGGGTAATTTATGCACAGCTTTCAACCCGGTAACAAGAATTTATAGACAGTTTTGGATCAACAATTTGTCTGTTCTTGTCTTTTGCCATTGCTTAAATTCCAAAACCATGTTATTATAAGAAACGTGTTAAGGTGAAAATTTAGTTAACAAAATGTAAATAGTTAAAATAGTAGGTGGTATATTAGGTGTTATTTCATAAGTGTGTACGTCAGTAGGTGATAAATTGCACAAGTGTTTCATATGTGCTGGCGTCTATAAATCCTAGAACCTAAATAACAGTAAGCTTGTATATGTCAACAGAAACGGGCTAAAAGAGCATGTACAACAACCACACCTAGGCGTCTGAACGCGTAAGTGCTTAGGCATTTAGGCGTGTAGGCGCTTAAGCGAATCAAACGCCTAAGTGCCTAGGTGCATAGGCATTTATTAGTTTGATAGCCAACGCCTAAGTGGCTAGGTGCATAGGCGTTTATTAGTTTAATAGCCTAGGCAATGCCTAAAAACACACACCATTGTCCTATAATAAATCAGTAGACCTAGGCGCCTAATTAGGAATGTAGGCACTTAAGCGAATCAAGCGTTTATGTGTCTATGTGAATAGGTGCCTATTAGTTTAAGAGCCTAGGTCGCGCCTAAAAACAAAGCATTCTCCTATAACAAATGAGTAGACCTTAGTTACAATACATAGAGATAACATGATTTGGTTCCAAATTGTTTAATTTGGTGACGTGCGGTATACTAATCAGTTTCAGTTTCAAAGAGTTTTGTAGGGAGTTGAGACTTTGTTGCTAAATGATTGAATCTGTGAATGGAGAAGGGTATAATATAGTACCAGTCTTGATCTGAGCGCATGTCAACAGGTTGCACACGGTTATTTCTAAATAAGAGCATAATAAAATGTAGGTTAAGTGATGCTAAAACGGATACATACAGGCACTATCTACATGGTTGAAAAAATATATATTGGTCCTGCAAACATATTTTTATTATAATGTTTTTATTGCAGTACTCCGTATAACTTCAATAATTGATTTGCTCTTTGTCAGCACAAACCTTCATTGTCTATATAACACATCCATTATCCTAGTGACGACTCATTTTATGAAAAGATATTATAATAAAAACATGTTTGCGGGGTTTGTTAACGGGTCAAGGTATGAACCAACGAAATCTAAGCTAACAATTTTGGACCTGAATGTTTTGACCCGTTACATGAACAATGTATAGTTTTCAATCATGTAGATAGTGTTAGTATATACCTGTTTTGGTGTGACAACCGACAAATTCGCGTCAATGTTTAATTTGATCCTAATCAATTTTCAATGTAGTTAACATGTTTTTTGGTTAATTTTAAATTAATTAAGTCGTTATGAGTCCTGCGATGTCCTTCTCGAAGTTCGTGGACGCCTTGAAGCCTTCGAATAAAGATTTGCGTGCATCTAACTTTAACAAACTGAGACTGGTAAATAATCATCAAACTTCACTAACATAAAGTTATTACGTGTAAATACGGGGCATAATTGTTATCAATGCGATCGGATGTGAAAACGGCGCGAGAAACGGCCAAAAACGCATCATTTTGGAAAACGCTGAGATAACGGACTTGGGAATCGAACGTCGAAATGCGCGGTTTTAATCGAAATCGAACTTTCGGAAAAATTGTTCACTATAAATATTTGTAGACATATGGATATGTATATGAGAGCTCTAGTCCACATATTCAAAAGAAAAATATATATTAATTTATATATATGTGTGTGTGTTGTGTATATTAGTGCATGCACGGATGTCACTTAAGTGTGTGTGTGTATATATATAGACATGAAATATCACATCCATTTCACATTAATTGTTCTCCCAAATCTTAAACAATCTAATTTAGTATATGAAATTAAAGGACACTTACACAAAAATCCTTTTCTTCAAACCTACACAATAAATCTCATGCTTGGTCAATCAAGTAGATGTGTAGTCAAGTCAAGTGTCACATAGGTCTTTCAATGTTTGATATGACACCATAGTAAGTCACATTGATTTGCGTAAGACTTAACAGTAATATGGAAATATTCCCTAATCACTTGGATTTATAAAAGTTGACATACCCCGTTTGGAAGTCACCTCCGTCATCATCCATTCCCTTGTCTTTTCAGCCCAAAGAACATGACCCAAAGCAACCATCATGTCCATCAAATAAAGGTTGAACTTACACTAGAATGGTTAATCCTTTAATCACTCCAAGTTCGAGACAAGTTGACTTACCAAAAGTATGAACCTTCCTCACCTTTCCCTCTCTCCCTCATCGCCTATATAAGGAGGACCAAGACCTTGGATTCATCATTTGATTATACCATTTGTTCCAAGGACCATCAAAGTTCATTGCACCCCTCCCCTCCTCTCTTTGCAATCGGCCTACACACCAAACCACACCAACACTCCTTTTTCTATCCGACCTCACTTAATCAAGACTATCCCACTCGACCTTAAGTTTATCCAAGGTGCTCGAAGGTGTGCATTCAAGGAGAAGCATTGAGCTCCCACGATTCCGTCCCTTTTGATCTCTTTGTACTATGAGGTATAAAATATCTTGTATCTTTTATTTTATACCCAAAGCTAACAAGGTTCACCCAAATACAAACATTTATTATCAAAACTCTAATAGTATACAAGTAAAAGTTCATGGATAGTTGTTATGTGTATGTGCGCGTATATACACTTAGATATAATAGTGTGTTTATGTACCGTGTGTTTATGTATGTGTATATATATACGTATGCGAGTGTATATATATATATATGATGTATGTGCAAAACAATTGTTTATGTGTATGAGTCTAATGACACCATGAACATGAGTGTTTATGTGAATAGATTGGAACACATACATATATGGGTGTGTATGTGTGGAGTTTCTATGAACATAAATAGTTATGGGTGAGGGCGTCAAGTACATGAATATACATAGATGTGTGTGTTGTAGATATATATATATATATATATATATATGCATGAGTATATGTGTATGCGAATGTATGTGTATGTGTAAAACCAATGTTTATGTCTAAACACTTTCTCAAAGTCACCAATAATCCACTAAGTTAACAAAATTCTACTATAAGTTGGGTGACCAACATGCAAGACAAACCATAGAATATGGACCTAAGATGTCTCTTGTACATAGGACACGTGTAGGACGAATCTAGTATTTTGAGTTTACTTTGCTAGCTT